>JAGFBZ010000600.1:2500-584153 GCA_018398805.1 Hirundichthys speculiger
GTGGTCGTCGGCGTAGAGGTGGATTTGGAATTGCCAGCATTTTTGGTAACGTCATTGATGGATGGAGAACAGCGTTGGGCCTAAATGGAACCTGAGGTACCCCTTTAGTGATGGTGAGAGGGTGATACGATGTTTTCTGATTTAACTTGCTGGGTTCTATGATTCAGGTACTGGCAAACCAATTACATGCGTGAAACGACAGACCAATGTGAGAGAGCCTCTGAAGAGGATGGGGTGGGTGACAGAGTCAAAGGCCTTAGAGAGGTCAATAAAAGCTGCGATGCGGTCAGTTTGGAATCCAGGGAGGAACAATGTCGTCCAAGACCTTCAGAGTGGCTGTGGTGCACCCATGCCAGGCCGAAAACCAGACTGCAGCAGACAGGTTGTTGGAGGAAAGGAAGTGGCTGAGCTGTTTGTGAACCAGTTTTTCAAGAACCTTGGCCAGGCATGGTAGGATGGAAATTGGCCTGTAGCAGTTGGGGTCGGAGCTAGCGCCCCTTTGAAGAGGGGAAGACAGAGCCGACTTCCAGTCTGAGGGAAAGATGGATAGATCCAGAGACAAATTAAAAAGCCGTGAAACGGGGACTGCAATGACAGAGGCAGCGGCTTTTAAAAACCTGGGATCAATCCCGTCAGAGCCAGCCGACTTGTTGGGGTCCAGGCTGGAGATGCTCCAAAACTTCAGCGGTTGTGATGGGTCTGAAGGAGAAGGAGCCAGAACTGGGGGCATGGCTGAGAATGACAATGACGTAGCAGCAGAAGAAATTGGCAGAGAAAACGGGGCTGAGTAATAAAGTGCTGATTGAAAAGTGAGACCATACGAGATTTGTCTGTGATGACAGAGTCGCCAATGGTTATGCACAGGGAAGGTGGGGAGAAGTGAGCTTATTTCCATGGAATTACTGTTTTCCAGAATTTCTTGGCATCAGAGCCACAGGATTCAAATTTGTCCAGAAAGTGAGTAATTTTGGCTTTTCTCACAGCCTGAGTGCATTTATTCCTGCATTGACGAAAAACAAGCCAGTCGGCCGGAGCCTGGGAAGAGCGAGCATTCTGCCAGAGTGAGTTCTTCTGGCGGATTAATGCAGCCAAGTCATGAGAGAACCATGGGCTGAAACGATCCTTGATCCTCAATTTTATGAATGGGGCGTGTTTATTGATGAGCTGGGTGAAGGTTGATTTGAAAAAGGACCAGGCAGCCTCCATGGAGGTGAAGGTGTTCATTTTGTCCCAGTTCACAGCTGCAGTGTCATGGAGAAAGGCATCCAGGTTGAAATTCTTCAGGGAGCGTTTGGAGATAATCAAAGGAGGACGCTTTACTGAGGAGCTGGAGCGAGTGCAGGCGATAGCACAGTGATCACTCAGATCTTGACTGAAAACACCAGATTTGTAATTGTTGGGAGCGTTAGTGAGGATGACATCTAACAGTGTGGCAGAAGACGGAGATTTCAAATTGAATCTGGGGGCTCAGAGATTATTTGGTGGAGGTTTAGGGCATCAAACTGTTGAGTAACCAAATCTGGAGGGTTAAGCAGTCCCAGTTTGAGGTCGCCCAAAAGAACGAACTCGGAGGAGATGTGTGGGGCCAGGAGTTCCACTAAGCAGAGACACAGAGAACAAAGTGGGGCAGAGGGTGGTCTGTAGCAGACAGCAACAGAGAGAGAAAAATTCTTAGACAGGAAGATCTTTAACACCAACAATTCAAATTGCTTAGGAACAGACTTTGACAGAGAAACAGTACATTGCAGGCGGTCTTTAACATACAAAGCGACACCACCTCCTTTAGAGGCTCTGTCCTGGCGGAAAATGTTATAACCCGGTATAGAGATGACAGGAGTGGCAGTACTTTTCTTGAGCCATGATTCAGAAATTGCGAGAACGTCAGGATTAACAGTGTGAACCCAGGATTTCAACAGGTCGAGTTTAGGCAACAGGCTGCGAATGTTAATGTGCATAAACCCCAGACAGGTGCGATCACAGAAATCATTAAATGATAGATTAGAAGCTGAATGAGTAGCACTAGCCGGGCCTGGGTTGGGGTGAATGTTACCTGAGATGAAAAGCATGAGTATGATTACCATGCGTCTGGCAACTAAGCCGAAGCAGGCTTTAGATGGTGTACTGAAGTGTTTCACAGAAAGTTATCCGGTAGAGAAAGGCAGGAGGCAGTGAATTGTTGCAGCAGCAAATAAAGGGATACAGTGGAGAGAAATGCGTAGACAAACTTGGAAGTCCTGTGTTCATGGTGATCCAAAGGAGGAAGCGTCTCTAAGCAACAGTCTAGTATCCAGCGTCCCACCACCATTGAAGGTTGTGGCTGGCCTGCGCAAATGTCCGCTCGCACGCCCAGGGGACTGGGTCGCAGCGAGCAGGCAGATGGTGGAGAGCACGAGCCAGAGAGCCCCGGGAGATTTTATGTGAAGAGACATGATGATACGAACCAGAGACATGACGACGCTGGGAAAAAGGAGTCCACCTTTTAGAGCCGGCGCCGCGGCTACCTCGGTCGCAGCAAGCAGTCGGGGTCCTGAGCGTTGTTGTGGGTCCTCAGTCAGCTGGGCTGTAGCCGAGCGAGCCCGGTGCGGAAAGAGCCGGGCTGATGATGAGATGTAGGACGCCGCCAGACACCAAACCAAGCCGCAATACGAAACCAGGATACAACGTGATCCTTGTCGAGCCAGGAGGAGTGGAGGAGTCCAGGTGGGAGACGATCAGGGCGAGAGGTCCGTCCGGAGCTAGCCCAATAGCTGGAATGCTACCGAGCTAACTAGCTAGCCTAGCCTGCTAGCACGCAGGCTGCACCAGCCCGTTTGGAGAAGCCCTGGGTGAGCATGAGTGCTGTCGCCTGACACGTCATAATGCACAGTACTCCTCTGGCCTCTATTGTAGTACATTGTTTGCAGTATGTGAACAACTGTACCGTCTAATGTATGGGGAAAATGCTCAGATGGTGTGCTACTTTCCTTTACTTAAATTTCCAGCATGCAACAGACCAATCCACCATGCAAAAGGCAAGGTTTTGAAGCTGAACTTACCATTCAAAATAGTATCTTTTGTATCCATTTTATCCCAGCTACTGCTAACAGAGGTTTGTTTACGTCTGTCTGTCTGCGGCATGGCCGTCGACGTCAGTGCATGGCTTTCTGTTTTGACAAACTACGGAGGGGCCCGAGGCTCATGTTGTCTGAAGGCAACACCTACTCTCCCCTCTACTATTTTACATCAACGGCCGGCTCGCGTTAATCGCGCGTTGAAAAAATTAGTTGCGTTAAAATTATTTTGCGTTAATCAAAAGTTAACGCGTTAACTTTGACAGCCCTAATATATATATATATATAAGGAGTGAGGTAATGTGAGACGGTCTTTACTCCCCCCTGCCCTCTAATCAAGCTAAATTGATGTGTCTATAAAAGTAACACTTTTTTTTCTTTCATTTAGGATGTTTCCTAAGGATGGAAATGATCAGAATGTTTGCCAGACTAAAGACGGTGAAAATGGGATTGTTTTTATAAAAAGAGGTCAAGTGTCTTGTTTTACCCCAGCTATGGGGTAAATTGAGACAAAGCCCAGATTTCAAGGGGGTAAAATGAGCCACCCTGGGGTAAAGTGATCTCCTTACTTTTTCCACCACTCTGGAGGTGACTGAACAAACACAAATAATGCAAATTTTCATTCAAAAAATGTTTTATTCAACTTAGATAATATAACCACTTCCACAGTAGGGGAAACTCAGATTACATCCACTCACGTCCTCTGGATTAGCTACGATTTTTAGCCCTTCCTTTGCATTTTCTCATCAGTCTATTACGTGTCTTTTCAAAAGCTCTGGATCGGTTCACCTTTTTCTCCCCTCTTCTGCACTTCCTCTGCAGCTGCTACGTCTTTCTTCTAAAGCCCTTTCGAGTGCCTGCAACTCAGGAGTGTCGGTGAGGATAGCGGTCTTCACGTGCCTCCGTCTGGTTTGTTTCCTGGGGGTGAACTTTGGAAGCGCGATGATTTCCTCTGGAACTGGGGTCTCCAACGCCAGTCCTCGAGAGCCCCAACCCTGCATGTTTTAGATGTTTCCCTGTTTCAGCACACCTGATTCAAATGAATGGATCATCATCAGCCCGTCATACGGGTCTGCACAAGTGTGTTCATGACTCATTCACGAGAATCATGTGTGCTGAAGCAAAGAAACATCTAAGACATGCAAGGTATTACATTATTACAAGCTACACATGTCAGCCTTGTGTGTGTGTCTTGTTTATTTCACCTGGTGAGGCCTTTGTACCGTACGGAGACCTGTTTTGTCCACATTAAAAATCATGTGTGGGGGGAATTTATGCCTGTTAAAGATAAGGAGAAAGGGAATCTAAACTACTTAATATTAGAGAATAAAACACATGCATTGGAACAATCAATTCACCCACCTGTCCATGACTACTGCCAGATTATCAGAGACCTCCCCAACAGTCGTTCTATTGAAGCCAGTGGCCCTTCAGAGGGATGTGACTTCTGGAGTTTGGACAGAAAGCCAGCGACGTGCTAGAAACCTGCAGAACCACTCTGGACCTGAACCAGAACCACTCTGGACCTGCAGACTGTGTCTCCTTCCAGTCAGCAGGCATGGGGACATGGTTCTTGTCTTCATGGGGACATGGTTCTTGTCTGCATGGGGACATGGTTCTTGTCTGCATGGGGACATGGTACTTGTCTGCATGGGGACATGGTTCTTGTCTGCATGGGGACATGGTTCTTGTCTTCATGGGGACATGGTTCTTGTCTGCATGGGGACATGGTTCTTGTCTGCATGGGGACATGGTTCTTGTCTGCATGGGGACATGGTTCTTGTCTGCATGGGGACATGGTTCTTGTCTGCATACTCAAAGGGCAGTGTGGGACATTTACCTGGAGAGAGACCATTGGACTGTTCAGCAAGTTCTTTCAGGTGTTTGGCGAGTTCCTCCTCCATCTCATCTGTGAAAAATCTCGTTGCCATGGCTACTGATTCCCAGCCCACAGAACCACAGTCCAGGACCAGCTGCTTCTTTGTTATAAATCTAAGGAGGCTTGACTTGTCAATATTTCGCTCCTTTGAAACACATCTTAAGGGCCTCTTTTTCTCCATGACCTCAGTGGTCCCAGGTTGTCTTCCTGTTGGATTTGCTTGGCATGATGGATTTGTCATACTGGTTAAGACACAAAAAAACAAAGCTTATTTTTTGTCTTACTTTGCCTCCAGGGGAAAAGTGAAGCAGTCTTACTTTTTCCCCATGGCAATTGTCTCACTTTACCTCCACCACTTTTTTATTAAAACAACTTCTCTGCAGAATTCAGGCCAGTCTTTGGCTCGCAGCACCGCATCATTTTAAAAGGCGATAGTTCGACAATATACATGATATGAGTTTGTCCGCTTGAATCAATTACTTTTAGCACCAGAGTTAAGTATGGTGAAAACCAAAAAATTTACTTTTACATCCAAAAATGTATTTTTACACACAACACATGCATACCACAGCACAGCGGAGTCTTCCTGGCTACGGTGAAAAGGATGAGCATTGATAATCAGCCGCTCAAATGACCACAGCTGCGTCCTGTTGCTTAGATACAGGGGTGTCTCACATACCCAGTGTCTCACAATACCCCATTCTCCCATATATATATATATATATATATATATATATATATATATATATATATATATATATATATATATATATACACACACATACATACATACATACATACATACACACACACACACAATTTTAAAAATCTATACTCCTCCGCATGTACCTAATTAGAGAAAAACAGATACAGATGCTCATGGGCAGAAAATGACATTAATGCCCCTAATTAAAGAGAAAAAAATGTACTTAGACATTTGTTTACATGTTTTCACCACATTTGAAAGCCTTCGCCAATACTTTCTAAATATGGCGGTGGTCAAAACCATTGCATGTTAATCCACTGGCCTCTCCAGGGCCTTGGCATCTACAGACTATGGTTTGAGTCAAATCATCACTTTTCTTGATAGAGCCACACTTCTAGGAGAGAAGCCAGTTTAAAGTCAAAGGAGCATAATTCATTAAAAAGACTCCTGAAGTGGATTTGAGTAATGAGTGTTGACTCTTTATTCTATGATTATAATTTGCAGAATAGTGTTTTTAATTGAGTGGAGGATTCGAATCATCCAATTTTCCACAGTGGTAATGGCAACATTTAGTAGTGGAGACTACAGTCGACCATATGCTATGTTTCCCCCCCTTGTACTTTTCTTTCGTCTCTGGTTTGAAAGACATAATCTTTTCAGCGGACTGCGAGAAACAGTGAGGCACCAGTGATTAGGAGCTGTTGTGTTGTTTTCCGGTTCTGTGAGCAGAGGCATTGGGAAAGGTACCGGCAGGAAGCGGGTCTGACTGAATGGGGTCATAACGAAGGGCCACAGGTATCCGCCCATGGCAAGTCAGCTGAATGATGCAGAACAGCCCTCAAGACTCTGGAAGGGAGGGAGTGAAAACTGACACAAAGCTCTCGCTGCATGCCTGCAGCTCCCACTGACTGCAAATGAAAAACCTAATCAGTGGTGTTTGATATGATCAAATTTGCCAGATCAAATGTGATTTTCACAGACACTTGGGAAGTCATGTGTTAACTGAAAATGATTCTCTCTTCTGTTTTCTGTCCTCAGCTCTGCAACAGTCTTTCATACAGCATTCTGAGAGAAGCATATACAACATTAGTAAGTAAGCAATTAACCAAAATTAAGACTTGGAGGAAAAGAGTAACAAACACAAGTCCTTTAATAGTAAAGAAAAGGCAGAGCCAAAGCAGGGCGTCCAGAGCAGAAACAGGAACAAACAGGCAAAAAACCAAACTACATTTGTGACATGGAGGGAAAACCAAAGACAAAACACAACCAGCAGAAATACCAAAAATTGGATGATAACAGGACATACTGAAAGGGAAGAGGAGAAAGACATCAGTGCCAGGGGCTGACAAGACACAGGTGTGAACAATCAGGAGAGATGGGACCAAGATAAGCCAAACAGGAACTCAGTCTTTCAGACTTTCAAAATAAGGCAGGAAGTTAACAGCTACCAAAAAGGACTATAAGAAAACAAGATTAAAACCAAACCAAGATCCGAACAGCAGTGTAATTTATGACTTGTTTAATAGTTATAAGGCATTGGTTCATGATGATAATCACATATATTCTTACACAAGTGCAAAAAAAAAAGATTTGCCATCATAAATGTGATATACCATGAGCCCCAAAACCCACACGTGTACAAACACACATACATAAACTATAAGATGCAGAGATTATTTTATTTCATGTTCTTGCAGTTTTTCATTTTTTGTGAATTATCCAACTATTTTATGTATTGTTTCATGTCAATGGTGTTAGTTTGTTAATTGTCTTGATCTGCTGGAGCCTATCCCAGGTCTCTTTTGGCAAAAGGCGGGGGTACACCCTGAGACAGATCGCCAGTCCATCGCAGGAACACATATACAGTGGAGGAAATAAGTATTTGATCCCCCGCTGATTTTGGCAGTTGTCATACTAAGAAATAAATGAACAGTCTTAGACTTCTATGGCAGCTTTATTTTAACAGTTATAGAAAGAATATTGAAAAAAATGTGGAGAAAATTACATGAAATGAAAAATAAAAATCAATTAGCAAGTCATTGGGGGAAATAAGTATTTGATCCCCTAGCAAAACATGATCTAATACTTGGTGGTAAAACCCTTGTTGGCAGCTCAGCTGTCAGATGTTTCTTGTAGTTTCTTACTAGGTTTGAACACATCAGGAGTAATTTTCGTCCACTCCTCTCTGCAGATCATCTCCAGATCCTGAAGGTTTTGAGGCTTGGCTTGGAAACTCTCAGCTTCAGCTCTCTCCATAGATGTTTAATAGGATTAAGGTCAGGAGACTGGCTAGGCCATTCCATGACCTTGATGTGCTTCTGATGGAGCCACTCCTTTGTTTCCTTGGCTGTATGTTTTGGGTCGTTGTCATGCTGGAAGACCCGTCCACGACCCATTTTCAATGTCCTTGTGGAGGCAAGGAGGTTGTCACCCAAGATTCTGCGGTACATGGCCCCGTTCATCTTCCCATCGAAGTCGACCTGTCCCCTTAGAAGAGCAACTCCCCAAACGCATAAGGCTTCCACCGCCATGCTTGACAGTAGGGATGGTGTGTTTTGGGGTCATATTCAGCATTTCTCTTCCTCCAAACACGTCCAGTTGAGTTGAGGCCAAAGAGCTCAGTTTCAGTCTCACCTGACCACAGCACCTTCTCCCAGTCTCTTTCTGAGTCATTAATATGTTCGTTATCAAACCTGAGTCGGGCCTGGACGTGAGCCTTCTGGAGCAGAGGGACCTTGGACCACTGCAGGATTTTAAACCATTGCGTCTCAGTGTATTACCAATAGTTTTCTTGGTGACTGTGGTCCCAGCTGCCTTGAGATCATTAACCAGCTCCTCCCGTGTAGTTCTGGCTGATCTCTAACCTTTCTCATGATCATTTAAACCCCACCAGGTGATATCTTCCATGGAGCCCCCAGCCTAGGTTGATTAACAGTCATGTTGTTCTTCTTCCACTTCTGAATAATTGAACCATCAGTTGTCACCTTCTCATTCAGCTTCTTATGGTTTTGTAGCCCATTCCAGCCTTGTGGAGTTCAACAACGGTTTTGTGTCCCTGGAGAGACAAGGAGGAAAGAAAGCAGGTCTTCTGACAAGCTCTTTAGTCACCAGGTTGCCACAGGGTGGAGATGGTGGAGAGTATTGAGCTGTGCAGTCTGTGGGCCAGATGGCTTTTTGTACAGGTGGACTATTTGGAACAGGTGTCTCTCATGCAGGTAATTACTTCAGTGAGATTAGGAGTATGCCAGTGGTCTGTGGGAGCCAACACTGGTCAAGGTTGGTCGGGGATCAAATACTTATTTCCCTCAATGACTTACAAATTAAATTTTTATTTTTCATTTCATGTAATTTTCTCAATTTTTTTTCCCCATATTCTTTCTATAACTGTTAAAATAAAGCTACCATAAAAATCTGGGACTGTTCATTTATTTCTTAGTATGACAACTGCCAAAATCAGCGGGGAATCAAATACTTATTTCCTCCTGTGTAGATGAACAACCATGCACCACAATCACTCCTATGGACAATTTAGAACCACCAGTTAACCCAACATGCATGTCTTTGGACTGTGGGAGGAAGCTGGAGAACCCAGAGAAAACAAGGAGAGAACATGCAAACACCACACAGAAAGGCCCCTGCAGAGGTTTGAACCAGGAACCTTCTTGCTGTGAGGTAACAGTGCTAACCACCAAGCCACCGTGCTGTACTCTCAATGCAATTTTCTTGGTTGAATAAAGGTTAAAAAATAATAACATAAACTGTAATAGCATTGCCATTAGTTAAATAGGAATGACAGCTGTTGTAACAAAAGTTTGACAAAAGCTGCACACTTGAGTTACTGTCTATAACAGCACTGACTGACACTAAAATGGAAAGTTATGTTATTGATTCACAAGTTGTTTAAATACTGCTTGTAATCGCATGTATTTTCTTTATCACCAACACAGTCATACCTTGGCTTAAAAAAAAAAACAGGAGAACAATACAGTGATGTGGTACTTAATGAAGTCGCCTCACATCAACAAGATCCCTGGTTCTAATCCTGGTGTGGAGTTTGGGAATGTGCTGCTGTGTGAGTGAATATTTAGTTATTTTTACACAATCAGTTTGTGCAGTTAAGTTCATATGTAGAACTCTTACTGCTTTCACAAAAACACCTTAACTTCAAAAAATACAATTTAATAAAAACATTTTGAAATCATTTCATCAAAATGGCAGGCAGTGTTTGTACTTTTTAGGTAGAGAAATGATCGCGACTGTCTTCAAGCAAATGGAAATACTGCCCTGTACCAGTTTATAATTAATAATATGGATAATTAATAAAAGGAACCTTAAAAACAAGTTTAAAAAACTCTATTGGTCTTTATAATTAATAGACATTTTTTTGTCTTGTTTTGGATGATACTTGATGTAAGGCTATATATTAAAGGTTCATTGGTGTCATCTTCTGATGTCCAAAATAATTAGCTGCCTGTTTACAGAGAATGACATGTCAGATACACATTTTTTATTTATGCTGCTTAGGCTGTTTATGCATTGGTCTCTATAGAGAAGATGTCCTTTCTCTTTGTACTAGTTGAAAGTCATTGTTGCATACATAAACTTGTTGAAATCTGGACTATGGTGAACTAAATAAGACGTGAAATGCTTTAATTTCCTCTGAGCTTCAAGAGCAATTTAGATGCTGCACGTTCTTAGATTCTATCAGTGGAAGGTATAGCACAGTCCCAGGCTGACACTCCAGCCCGCGAAACCTACATACATTATAGGTTGGACTACACTAGCATTTGTATTCAGCCTATGTTTACCTCTTCACACCTGTACATTACTGTGACTGTGACTTCCACATTTGGGATGCCTTCATGTTGACTGGAATCAGGCAACACACTGAACATATAGGGGTATTTGAAGTGTGGCTGTCAGGGTTTTGCAATGGAAATTCATGGACCCAAGTGCAGGAGCACGAAAAAACACAAAGTTCAAACAAACCAAAAATCCACAGAAGTAATTGAAACAGGAATCCAGGCTGAAAACAGAAAACAATTACGGGACATGAGAAGATGGACCAGCAAACAAAACAGGAGTGACAGGACTTAAATACAGGAGGAATAAACGAGAGGCAGGTGCGCATGATCAGGATCACAAGGGGGAGGAAGAAAAGCAGAACACCATGAAGACATGACAGACTAAAGCCAGGCATACACTGTGCGATATTTTAAATCGTTTGATTCAGCCCTATCTCAAACTGCACGACTAGATCGCTGAGTTCAAAAGTTCGCAGCCCACGAGTAATGCTCTCACACTGTACGGCCCGATGCTCTGATGCGACTTGACTGCTTCTACTGTGCGATACCTTCATGAGGAGCGACCAGGATTTCAAACAAGTTTGATTTTCTTGCAAGCACACAACTTGTGATCGGGAGCTCGTCGGGAGATGTTGATCTCTCGTCGTTACCCCACGTATACTGCACGAAGCACGACCCACGATAGGGTCGAAATTCGGCCCGATCCAAAAAATACTCGCACGACTGGAAAATCGGCTCAAAACGAGCCGACAGTCGTACAGTGTATGCCCGGCTTAAAGTAAAACAGGAAACACTAGAGACAGGGGTTGACGCCAACTTTACACAGAACAAAAAGGAAAAAACCAAAATGGCTGCCCCAGACCATGACAGTGGCTTGTTTAGCTGAGGTTTAGAGTTCTTCCCTCCTTTCCTCTTCTTCTTCAGCTGTATATATAATTAATTAGGAGCACCTCATAAATGTAACTGAGCTTCATTGTTCCTACATTTTTTGTGCGCTGTCCTGCACCCCCTTTTTCCTTTTCTTTCTGTATATATTTGCAGGCCAGAGTTTCAGAGAAACATACTGACTTGCAGTTCCACCCTCTGACCATCCCAGCGTTTACCTCCACCTGTCTGTATAGATATCTCACTAATATGCTCACCTGCAGTCTGATCCTCTGACCACCTCAGTGTAACTGCCCACATCTGTTTAAATAGTCATCTCTGTCAATTACGTACTAAAAATGTATCAGTCAGTCAGTTCTCCAGCTAACAGATAATTACTATTAATATATTTTGACCTAAATAATATTGCTAATATACTTGTGCCTTTCCTCTCTCTGTCTTCTGTCCTCTGTCTGTCATGTCTCCCTCCTCTTTTCTTCTTTTACCCAGCTGGCCTTTGGCAGGAAGCCCCCCCCCCCCTTATGAGCCAGGTCCTGCTCGAGGTTTGATTTATTCACCAGTGCTACAACTCACACACAGATGTCAACTTTAGTCTAGTATTCATATTTATGTTGTTTGTGCTTTTAATTCTGGGCCTCTTTGTTAAATCATAAAAGAATCCAATAGATTTAAACAGCCCATTAAGAGTATGGAGATGCCCTTTCATGTCTTGTCAGTCTGTATCCCTGAAAGTGTCACTGCTGTCTCTGATGATTTCAGCTTAATCCAGACTGTGTGCTTGGTTAAATGACATGAAATTAATTTGTCACATCAGTTCTCCTTTCAAACACTTAATTTACAATGGGATTCGATTGATGTCCTTTATGTATTCATTCTAAAAGTAAAAAAAATAAGGATGACTATTACGTAAAGTTTGTATGTAAAACAAATTATTTCTTGTTGGTTGTAATGGCTCCACAAGATTAATGCTGACATTGTAGCATATTTCCAGTCTCCAGCCAGTATAACTGTGGATCTGAAAAACATGTGCTTGTTGTGGCACCGCAGTCACAGTCAACTATGAGCTCAACTGTGGCGAAACTCAAAATATTAGCAGTTCAGATAATGGGAGAGAATGAGATAAAATGGATTCCTGTTTGATTTACTTCTGTGGTTCTCCAGATCAGCAAGAATGAGGTAGAAGTACATTAAGGGTGCCTCTTTGATAAAGGAACCTCCAGCAGATCTCTGTGACCATGAAATAGGAATAAGTGGGTCAAGATAATGAATGAATGAATAAATAAATGAATTAATGTTCTTGTTGCTCAGTTTGCCTCATGTGAAAGGTAAACTGTCAGTCAGTAAGTCAGTTGCACCAGGTCAAGGTACGCTAATCAGTTAACAGAATTTACAAGAAAAACAGTTTGGGATCTAATTTAATTGGATTACTTAAACAGCTAAGCATATTTCTTCTCTTAAAGCTAAATCAAATAATAACAGGTAACTAAATGAAGTTTCAATTTCAATATCTGTAACTGTTTGCATTTATGAGACAATTTCTAGTTGTACCCTTCTCAGAAACAGGGAAACAGCTGATGGAAAGAAGCTGTTCCTGAATCTGCTGGTTGGTGTACGGACACTCCTGTAGCGCCTCCTAGAGGGCAGGAGGGTAACCAGTCCGTGTGCTGGGTGGGAGGAGTCCTTGGTGATGTCGGTTGCTCTCCTGAGACAACGCTTCCTGTGGATGGTGTCCATGGTAGGAAGTGGAGCTCCGGCGATGCGCTGGGCAGGTTTTCACCACCCTCTGCAAGGCCTTCGGTCAGCGCTGGAGCAGTTCCAGTACCAGATTGTGATACAGTTGGTCAGGATGCTCTCGATGGTGCAGCGGTAGAAGTTCAACAGCACGTTTGAAGAGGTGGTGCTTCCTCAAGAAGAAGAGGCGCTGGTGAGCCTTCCTGACCAGGTTGGAGCAGCTTGTTGTCCAGGAGAGGTCCTCTGAAATATGGATCCCCAGGAATTTGAAGCTGGTCACTCGTTCCACTACTGCCACACCGTTGATGTAGATAAGTGACAGCATTCTTCCTGAAGTGCACAATGATTTCTTTAGTTTTTGAGGTGTTGAGCCTCAGGTTATTGTTCTCGCACCACGCAGCCAGGTGGTCCACCTCCTCCCCGTAGGCCGACTCATCGTTGTTCCTGACGATGAGGCCAATCACGGTGGTGTCGTCTGCAACCCAGACCCTGCCCCACCAACCCCCCACCCCATTCCCCCCACCAGTGGTCAACAGGGGCATGGCAAGGTCCACCGCCGTCCGGCAGCACAGGTAGACCGCACCACCAGGACAACAGATCCCAGCAGCCCCACCGCTGCAGGCGAGGCCAAAACAGGCAAGGAGGCCAGGGAGGAGACCACCCCACAGTCCCCGCCCCCAGAGCCCGCCCCCAGAGCCCGCCCCCCCAGCCCCAACCATCAGAGACGCAGCGCAAACTGGGGCAAGAACGCTGGCAACAACACATTAAACCCTGACCCAGAGTGATGGGAGAGCGAGATAATGTTATATTGCTAATGTGGTTTGATAACAATGACGACAGTAACCCATCGTGAAAAAAACTATGCTCATTCTTATCCTTCCCCCAGGATCAATAAGTTTATATTAACAGATTCTCAGGCTGAAGGAAAACAACCTAACTGTAGGCAGCTGTGGTGGGAGTAGATTTAAGACATCTTTGTTTAAGTTGTGTGTTTATTTTATCCTCCCACAGTCAAGGAATTACATAATGTGCAGTCAAAAATCATTGAGGAACAATTTATGTGACAGATGTAAAGATTGACTCATTTTGTCCCAAATTTGATCAAATCTGTCCATTTTGATTTTTTATTGTGGCTGATAATTTTTCCATTGCAATGAAGTCGATTAACACATTTTTCCAGAGAGTAATATTAATTGAGGTTTTTTGTTTTCCAGTTTACAAGGATTGTTTTTTTGCAATGATTAAGGCGATAAAGAGAGTTTTCTTGGAGTTATTATCCAGGGTGGTCATGGAGGAGTCTCCCAGTAAACAGAGAGAAGGTCATACTGGGATGCCATAGTCCAGAAGTTGGGAGAGAGTTTTGATAATATTAAGCCAGAAGGTTTTAACTGGTGTACATTCCCACATGACATGAAAGTAGGAGTCAACTGCATCCTGTGTACAATGTGAGCATATTTTTGTCTCTTTAAGGCCCATTTTAAACATTTTACCCCAGTAAAGTGCACTCTGTGGATAATTTTATATTGTATAAGTGGTAGATTTGCATTAGCAGCTGAATAAAATATATTTTTACAAATTTGGGGAATTCTTCATTGGTGGTGAGTTCTAAGTCCTGCTCTCATTTAATTGAAGGGACTGAGATTGTACGGTCAATTGTTGAAATTAATTTATACATTTTAGACAAGATTTTTTTTGGTGACTGGTGGAAGACTGAGGTTAGGTGTTTTATTCATTTTAGCCTTTATGGTAGTTTTAACCTGAAGATATTCTAGAAATTGCTTTTGTCCAATCTTGTATTTCTGGACAAGATGAGGAAATGTTACCATAGAATTATGTTCATAGATATGATTGAGATGGTTGATGCCCTTGTTAATCCATGACATGAAATTTAAGGGTTTCTGGTTTATTTGGAAGTCAGGATTATTCCAGATCGGTGTGTATTTACTTGGTAAGATGATGGTATTAGCTATCTGGTGAAAATCCCACCAGGCTGTCAAGGTTGTAGCTATAATTGGGTTTTTAAAACAGGAATAGCAAGTAATTGAGCGACTTATGAAAGGTAAATCGATAATGTTGATTTCTTTGCAAAATGATTGTTCTAAGTCCATCCAAGAAGAGTCACATTGATTCGGATTTATCCATTTATAAATATATTGGATTTTGTTTGCAATGAAATAATAAGAGAAGTTTGGAGCCTCCAGACCACCTTTAGATTTGGATTTCTGTAGTGTGGATAATTTAATTCTAGCCTTCTTGTTTTTCCAATAATATTGTGAGACTATAGAGTCTAGAGATTTAAACCAAAAGCTTGGAGGTTTAATTGGGATCATTAAGAAAAGATAGTTTATCATAGAACGGATGGTCATTTTAACTATGGTAATTCTGCCTATTAGGTTTATTGGTAGGTTCATCCAACAATTAAGGTTTCCTATAGAGGATTATAGTTAGGGCCAACTAATTCTGACAACTTGGGAAAATATTTAATCCTAGATATTTAATATTGTCTCTTTTAAATGATAGAAGTACTGTTTGGGCAGCCACATCCCAACTACTGAGGTTTAGTGGTAGGATGGTGGATTTAGTCCAGTTAATAGTGTAATCTGAGATCTTGGAGAAGGAATTTATTAGAGTGATAGTTTGTGGGAGGGATGTCAATGGATTTTGTAGGTATAAAATAATGTCATCTGCATATAAACTAATCTTGTGTTGCATGTCCTGTCTGTATTCCTGAGATTTTACTATGTTTACGTACAGCTGCTGCAAGAGGTTCTATGAAAAAAACAAATAGGGATGGAGAGAGTGGGCATTCCTGCCTTCTACCCCTGTGTAAAGTGAAACACTGTGACATTATGCAGTTTGTGGTAACTGTTGCCTTCGGTGAGTTATAAAGAATACAGTGATACCTCTACTTATGAACGTCTCTACATACGAAATTTTCAGGTTACGAAACACTCAATGGGGAAAATATTGCCTTGTTACAAATTTCAGGATACGAATGGTAAAATTACAGTACGCTCTGCTACTCGCACTTCTGCACTGGCGGTCTCTGGTCACGTGATCACAGGTGCATCAGGTCCAGGTTCATCAGTATAGGTATTGGGGGGACTCAGTGAAGTTGTGCAGTTGAAAAACAGTTCAGAGTTACCCATGTTGCACATATTTAGATTGAAAAATGTTTTATGACACATTGCTATAAAGAGTGAGAGATTGCACAGTGTTTATCCTAACTAGTGTTTTAACTGTGCTGTGAGATGAGCTAGAACGTTAATGTCCTTAATGTCCTGTACCTCCAGTGTGACACTGATTGGGAGGAATCCACCCACTGAAACAGAGAACAACTTGGGTGGTATTTGTCTCTGAGGATGCTCTGCGCTTTCTGCCTGCAGTGCCAGATGTATATAGTCAAGGTGGGAAGGCCAGAACCAGTGACCTTCTCTGCAGCTTTTATGACTCATTGCAGCAACTTTCCAGGGAGACTGCATATTGTTTCCAACAAGTCCTCTTGTTGAACCCTCAGGATGAGGGGCTGGTGTCCAAGTCTGGCTTTCTTCAGCACTCTGATGAAGTCTATCTAGTGGGGCTTTTACATAATTTGACCCAACAAGAGTCCTGAGGTTGATCAACAAGATGATCAGAAATGTTTCTAGATCCACTGCTTCTAATCTCTGAAGTAAAGCATTATTCACAAAAGAACTGCTCAGACATTTCACACTGGCATTGGGTACAAACGGAGTTTGACTTCTTGACTTCATTAAATATGTTTTTTAAAAAATGTTATTTTTCCGCTGCATGTTTTGTCTCTTTTTTATTGAACGGCACTTTACTTCAGCTCCCATTGTTTTGGAGGTATAAAATCATTTGACATTGAGGCCACTAAGAATATTGACACTTTCCATGATACCTTTCATTTGGGAAATAGGAAAAATTTGGCCGATGTGGAAATGTATGGATTTTTTTTTCTCCTCCCAAAAGTTAAAATAAAGTTGTTGTTTTTTTCAAGGTTGCACACTTTGTGTCTACAAAACACAATTTATGTTTGCATTGGACAGAAGAAAAGATGAGAATTATTCCCTCTTTCATTGAACACTTGCTTGAATACCTGAGATAAGATTGGGAATGTATGGGTGATCTGGATTGCAATGGCTGAAATGATAAATGAATGAGTAAACCGAATAGAGGAGCGGCCTTTGAATATTACACCACAAGCTGCTGCAGCGAGACACATTTCTGACCCATAATGCAGCTGGCTACTGCAATCAAGAATACAGAAAGACAACAGGAGTGAAAAGTTGAGATGGTTGGTCTAATCTTTATTTAGTAATCTTGTATTAATATGGACAAATGACAACAACAACAACAACAACAATAATAAAAATAATAATAATACAGTCCATTTAGCCACTTTATGCTTAGAGACCAAACACTTAAATAAAATCTGTCCAGAAATAATGTTAAAAAGGCAGGGGGCTGATTTCATAATTTAAGTTACTGTTTAACAATGGGAAAAAAATGAAAAATAAAAAACTACAAAAGTGGTAAATTAGTTTTGTTAAGGGAAAGTGCTGTACCACATACAGCTTTTATTATATCTAGATATCAGATGTTGATTGTTAATTGAACCCAGATCCAGACAAAGGCAAGGAATGCAAGTCAATGCAGATCCATTTTTGAATTGCAGTTGCTAGCAGGTTTTTATTCTGTTTCTAGAGTTTTCCAACGTCTTTACTTCACAGAAGGGAAGTGCTGATAGGTAAGTAAGTAAGTAAACTTTATTTATAGGGACATTACAGGAAAAGCAGAAAAGTAAATGCACACAGACAGAGTAGGGGCTCGAATGACTCTGAGTTGGCAGGTGAGCCGGTAACCTGATAGAGGTCACTAAAGACTAGGGCTGTAGCAATACACTAATCTCACGATACGATACGATACGATACGATACATCTGGCTCACGATACGATATTATATCGATATTTTTCTAACAATACATTTACATCATTTTCTGAAAGATTTTAACAGGACAAAATGGTTTTGGTGACATCTTGTGAGTGTTCCAATTTGTTTGAATTAACTGAACTGAAAGGTAGGTGACCGCAGACAGTGTCGCAGAGAGGAGAGAAAGGAGGCCTCTGATTGGTCAATTCTACATTCACATCATAGAAGAAATGAGGAAGTACCCACATCTGTACGATTCTGGTTCTCACTACAAAGACAGCACATATTCTAGTAATTCATGGAGGGAGATAGCGATGAATGTGGGTCTGGATACGGCCGAGACGGTGAGGAAGTGGAAAAACGCAAGAGATACGTTTAGTAAGTTTAGCTAGTTCGTGATTGTCCCTCTCCTCTCCGTTGTGGCGTTGAATAACATAGCGCAGACGTGCTTCAAAATTAAGCATAAATCAAAAGTAACTGCGGCATATCGGGGACAAGATAACTGCGACACATTGAGTAAACACAGCCCTTAAAGCCGCCGTTTTCCATCACTGAATATGGTCTCAAATCCTGACAAATAAAGTTTGGCTAGCTCTCAGTTAGCATTAGCTTGTCCGAGTGGTGACGTTTCAGGTGGGCTCGCCTCGCAGGTTGGTGGTGTTTCCAGAGTACTTCACGTTTGAGTGACACAGCTTGCAAACCGCCATACTTTTGTCTAAATCTTCGCTTTCCTTTTTCTTTTTCAACCCGAACTGCTCCCACACATCTACTTTTAAGCACGCAGGCGCTGCGTTTATACTCGCCGCCATCCTCCTGACTGGCTCAGCTGTAGCTGGAAGAGAAAGAAGCTCCTGGATAACCTGTAAGAAATGCTCTACAGCGACACTAGCGGCTGGAGGACTAAATGGCACTTTGCAGGAAGAGCACCCGTGCGAGACACAGGGGTTTTGAAAGGAGCTTAGAATATCGATACCCGTGGGTGAAATATCGATACTCTCTGGGAAATAAAATATCGATATATATCGCCGAATCGATAAAATCGCCCAGCCCTACTGAAGAATAAACACAGCTGCAACCAGCCTCCACTAACCAGGAACTACGTATGTCTTTAACCATGAACTGATTTGAACTAAAACGTTTATCTTTCTTGCCCCGTGTTAACACGGAGCACAACACACAGACATTAATATTTTTTCTAAATGTTACCAGGTAAATTAAAATTAATATTTTGCTAATAGGGCCAGAGATGAATTTTACTGGTAACAACATAATCAGCAGTTACACCTTGTCGAAATGACATCTTAATGATTTCATAAAGCCATCTGAAAGCTAACAACATACAGGACAAGCGCTGAAAACAGACTCCATCAGAGTAATACTAATAACAAAACTGACAAAATACTTGTGACAAACTACCAGTGGTACCTTTAAAATCTGCAGAGAGAGAGAGAGGGGGGGGGGGGTAGCTTCAGCAGATACTTGAGCTCGTTGGGAGCAGCAATCAATACCTTGATGTTGCTACTGTATCAGCTCATTCCACAAATCCAATTCAATTATCAGCAGCTGAAGAGAACAGATCTATTCAGGGCTGAGGACTGAAGATGTGCTTCACTTTAAAAAAAAAAAAAAGCTAAAACAGGTGAGAAAGTGAATTCTCTCTCTGTTCTTTGAGAATTGATTTTAAGATATATCTGCAGCACCCACAGCTGAGTTTCAATTAGTGAGCCTGCATGCTGGGGGGGGGGGGTGGGGGGTGTAGTGATCTGCGCCAGCTCTGATTGTTTGGGTAACGGCACCTATCTCTATTGGAGTATTGAACACAATCCACTACTGTCGCATGCTGGCTTTAAAGTGCTTTCTGGTTTTATTTGTTTTTTTTTTACTTTCTACTTAAAGAAGCAAACTTTCTTATAATTCTGAATAATCTGTGCAGAACAACATTGAGAAAGCCCCCCCGATTGTGTTCCCAGTAATGATGCTTAGATTGAAGAATTAATTTGAAATGTGGAATTCAAAATGAACAATTAATACTTCCTGAAGTGCCAAGCTTTTATTGTTTTTTTTTCTATTTTGATTGTATTTTCGTTATTGTCTCAGAATGTAGTTTATTTGGGGTTGTTAGTGTATTATGTGTATAATTTCCCTTTCAGGGATTAATAAGGTGTCATTGAACTGATAATATTGTTGTCTAGTTTTTTTCTGTGCATGTAGTTGAAAACAGCTGTTCTTCGCTTATCCCGTTTATTCCAGATTTTCTTTCACTCCCTCCCTTTTTTTGTCCTTCTAATCTTACGAAAACATTATTTTTTCCAGAAGTCCTCCAGCTCATTCATTGTTTTATTTGTGTTTACAGCTTGAAAGCTATAATGTATTTTCTTTGGACAAGTTCCTCTCCTCTGGTGAGTGAACACAACATACAGTGGAAAAGAAAAAGTGATGATGTTGGTTCCTAATTGAACTTTAAAATCTTGTTTTTATAATAGGCATTTCCATTTTTCTTTCCTTCCTTTTTTCCAGTATTGAATGTCTGATTGAACCTGTATGTAGCTCTCAGCTCAGTCAAAAGCATCCGCCAACTTTCTGGACTATTATCAACTCTGTTCATTAAGGATCTGAACGTGAGCTCAGATATTCTAGTTAAAAACTGATTTGCATAATTTATTCTCTTCCATGCTGAAAAGTTGTGAGTCAGTCTTGATGGATACATTAAACAATAATGTGAGTTTTAGCGCATATGTTCTCCTGAAAGAGACACCTGGTTAAAGGTTACACAGAAGATGTGCATCACATTGGATCCAATATGACCCAAATAAGCAATAAAAAGTCTAATCTTAGAAAATGGGCTTCCTTCTTGTGGTTTGACCCTTGTGAAGGCTGCTCTCAGAGTAAAGTAATTAACACATGCAAGGTAATTACCACCTGGCTAATTAATTAGCTTTCACAGATTGCTGGAGCCACATTTGTGTCATTGACAATGCACACGCAGAAGGTATTTTCCTCAGATTAATAAAAAACTACTGTGACTTACTCAAAATAATGACTCACTGGTAGACAATACCTCCAAGGAATCAGGGGAGACAGTAGCTCATTATAGGTAACATTAGCATTAACATAAAGCTCAGGATCCTTTTTTTTTTTTTTTTTTTTTTGAGGTGAGGTTGTTTGAAGAGCTTATGAATGGGTTCTAATCACATTACTGGTAAATTTGTGAGTTTTTTTTTTTTTTAACAGTAGTTTGTGGTTGGTTAAATTAAGACCTGTTCATATTATTTTAGTTTAAACTCTGAAGTCTGTCCTCTGTACAGAGAAGCCAGTAAAGGCGACTTGTCGTGGACTAGTCGTGGAAAGCACTGACGGCATACTAAACTTGAGTTTTGACGGGGAGCCAGGCTAACATTGACCACCACACCACTTTTGCACCAGACAGTTTTTTGCTTTGTCACATTGTCTTTTCCTCAGGACGTCCGTGTTGCAACATGGCCCGAAGTTTGTGCATCTTGCACCACTGCTGTCCACTGACATAACTCTGCTTCTAAAAAGACTCAATATTCCTTTCAAGACCCCCAGAGCCAGACAGGTGAGGGCCCCGGCATCTCCTGATGTGGTTGGAGACGATGATGAAGCAGCAGCAAGAAGATCCATGACTGAGGTGGAGGTGTCATGGTTCAGGTCAGCCATGGTGGTCTGTCAGGGTTTTGTGTCAAGTTGGCGTCACTCCTTGTCTCTTGTCTGCTCTGTTTCCTGTTTTACTTTGAAGGTCTGTCTTGTCTCCGTTGTTTTCTGCTTTGCTTCCTTCCCGGTGTTATCCTGATTGTTTGCACCTGCCTCTTGTTTGTCCCTCTTGTCTATTTAAGTCTTGTCATGTCTGTGCTGGTCCGTTTTCGTGCATCCTGTTTTTTCACCTGCTTACCTGTTGGGATTCTGTTGTGGATTTTTTTTGGTTTAGTTTGGACTTGCTTGTTTATTTTTTGTAATAAATACCCTTTTCTTTCGTACTCCTGCGTTTGGGTCCTCCATCCTGCCTCATATCATGACAGATCTGTCTGATCCTCCTCCATCTTTTTCATCCCTGACCACACGTTTTGTACTCTGTTCTGCTAGAGCTTGTTCTCCAGCTTCTTCCCGTACACCCGCTTCTTCTCTCTAGTCTTGACTTTAAGCTCTTTGTTTACTGACTTCAATAATTCCCTGCCCTTTTTCTTGTTGAGGAAGCCCCTGATCCAGAGTGTATTAATGAGGAAGCACCTCAGTGTCCTGGTGGAGATGGTGTAACGTCCCCTCAGAGTAGAGCTCACTGCTCTTCCAACTTCAAGTTTGTTTAGTTATCAAGATAGATGGATATTAGAAAATGTCACCCCACATTTTATGACTTCTTTTTTTTTTTTTTTTTTTTTTTACCTCCACCAACCTTGATTTATAACATGGCTGAAATACAAAAACCCCTTTAGCCAGAAGATTCTTTGTCCATTGAGTTGTATTAATGTTCAGGGTGGGTATTTAACGTTTGGTTAAATTACAGACATTTTTGAATACATGTCACCATGCTAGCTGAGCTTTGATGCCATCAGAAAGACATCCAGTAATGTTCCCCTACAGAGCTTGTGTATGTCTCCTCCCTGCAGGTATAATGTCATGTTTCTGCTTCAGCAAGCTTCAGTGATGTGTTGGTCCTGCCCAGTTTCTGGCTTGTGCTTTGCTAAATATTAAATAACAATCAAGAAAGTTGGGTAATGCTGCGTTAAATAAATATCAAAATAGACTGATGATATATGATAACTAATACATTATTTGGATTATGAAGAATTTGATTTCATTGCATTATAATAGGACTAAAGTAGATCCCCTGAGATTGCTTTCGTTGTGATTGGAACTATGAAAATAGATCTAAATTATTTGTTGGAGAACACACCCTAAAGAGCTCAGAGAGCAAATTTCTCAAAGGCAGTGAAGCCGGACTGAAGCGTATGAGATACAGTAAACCAGTGCTCCTTGAATTAGCACCATTTTCTCATTAGATGTTGCCGTAAAAATTAATTTCAGGCTAATGTGTGTTAGTGAGATCATGATAGGTTCTTATATCATAATAAAGGAAGACACCCAAGGGAAGGACTTGAAAAAAAAGCTATTATCCTAATTTAAGAAAATAAAGATTTCTCATATACAAATATTATGACCCAGCTCAGCCGGGGAAAAGGGAGGCGACATTAAACCACACTGGCATCGCTTAAAGGGAAAGCAATTTATTATTTGATCAATCAAACAAAATGGACAACAACAAAAACAGAAACTAGAACAAAAACAAAAGAAATCTGAGACCCATGGGTGTCAACAGGAAAGTAACAAGTAAGAACAAAACACACACATACACACAAAAAAAAACATAAAGGCATATTGTATATAAACCGCTGTGTTCTCTATCCGAAATTTAGAACAGTATTTTAACACCCCACTCACTGGTGACTCTAAATAATAGTATAGAAGGAAAATTACAAAGCTTGGCCTTATTCCAGGTCACGTTTTCTTCCTTAATATTGTAAATGGGAACACACAAAAGCCCCAAAACCACCACTGTACAGACTCAAACGTACGCAACACAGTTCCAACCAGTTAATCTAGAACCACGATGAATTAACACAAACAAAAGTCATTAGGGCAAACTGCTCACAGCTGCTCACAGCTGTTCCCAGCTGTTCCCAACTGTTCCCAGCTGTTCCCAGCAGCCCAGAGTCCCAGACTGGCTGCTCTTCTTTAGCAGCAGGTGCAGGAACTGTTGTCACCTGATGGGAGCGCAGTGCTGGGGCTGGCAGCCATACTGGGAGGAGGGATGCAGGAGCAGCAGAGCTGGGATGAGGGTGAACGGCAGGTATCCAGCCCAGGCTCCTCCTGATATCCCAGAATAAATCCCAGAATAGCTCCAAATCTGTTTTGTTATTCGTTATTTGCTGTGACTCTAAAACCACAACAAAAAGCACATGCAATGGGAATTGCATATTGCATCAATCATCTTTTTCTTTTATTTAAAGGAGACGTGCCCATTTTTGACAAGCTGATGCAAGTTAAAATGAGTTGTTAATGAATTGTCTGTCAAAATAGATTAGGGGAAAAAAATATCTCTTTTCAACGTATATTTTACAGCTGGACACTGAGTCTCCTTGAAAATCTGAGAACCACAAGATGAAAGATGTCTTTTAAGATTAAAGCAGCCCTAAATGAGTCATTTAGGGATTTTTTTTTTATTTGGCAGTGACTAAAACTTAATGTATGATAAGAAACTATATATATAGTTAAAATACATAAATTACA
Organism: Hirundichthys speculiger; assembly: GCA_018398805.1. NCBI lineage: Eukaryota > Metazoa > Chordata > Actinopteri > Beloniformes > Exocoetidae > Hirundichthys > Hirundichthys speculiger. The sequence continues at coordinate 26,792 of JAGFBZ010000600.1, forward strand.
AATAACTTAATTAAATATTGAGCTAAGCCTGTAAGTGACATGTAATCCAGTTGCTTTTGCAGAATGTGATGGAAAGCAGCAGCTGGGTCATTGAGACGTGACACGGTTCTGATTTAATGGGATCCACTGCGATGTTGTGTCAGTCATTACTGCTGCTCTGTTGTGCTCTCTGGAGACTCTTTGCTGCTGCTTTTCCTGCTTCAGATATTTTCGCGTATGATCATGGATGGGCAGGGACGTCCCAGAAAGAGTTCTGACATCAAATATGAATTACAGCATTTCCGCAGCGGTTGTTATCTTTTTGAATTAAATGGTCCTGACTGAGATGTTAATGAATGCATCTGGCGGGCCTCGCGGTGTGGTTAAGTACTGTACGAGTTTACGTTTCATTGCCTTTTCACCGACATATTTTCTTAAGGACGATAATAATTTATATCAGCAGGCAGAAAGTGCAACACTCTGAAACTCTGAAAGATTGATGTTAAAGGTCACCGGCTTGCTGCGCTCCGCTGCTGCAGTCTGAATGTTTGGCATAAATGTGCTAATCCCCTCTCAACAGATTATAATGTCTGAAAGATGAAATCACCGACAAGGATTCTGTTTGTTATAACAGCTATATTTGGTAATAATATTAGTGCTAGATAAACTGAATTCCTGGAAGTTTGGGTTGCTGTAATGGTGGTATGGTTAAAAGGAACTTAAAGGTTTGGCTGAAGATCCCTGAATTTAAATTGCTGCATAGCACTTACGGAAGCTGACAGTAAACGTTTTTCATTTGATTGTCGATGCAAACAGCAATTCAGCTACTGTCAAAGATTTTCAAAGATCTATAGGTTCAGTTTGGCCTCCTGAACATGTGCTATCATTAGAAACGTCCTTCTAGTAACCTGGCCCTTTAATTGGAATGCAGCGTCTGAACAAGTAATGCCAAACAGTGTCTCAAAGCTCACCAGCGTTTGAGATTGATGACTGCAGTTTTGCTAGTTCTCCTGCAGCCAACAGACAGATACAGGTAGGTAATCCATCATAAAGTGTCTTCCAGTTTGTGTCTTTTATTTTTTTTTCCAACAAAGTTGCTTTATTCTCTTGTGTTTTTCTAGTTAAGAGCAGGAAACTTCTTTAATAACATGGCGGAGTAGATTAAGCACAGGAAATGCAGCAGTACTGCAAAACTGTTTTGATCTACTGGTATTTATGGTAAGAGAAGATAAGATATTCCTTAATTAGTCCAATAGTGGGGAAATTCACACTGTGATACTAAAAAAAAAGATGACATGTTGATATTGTATTAGTTGTACATGTATGGTAATATTGTAATCTTGCTTTGATAGCAAATTCTGGATCTAATCAGCTTATTTGATTTGTTTTTGATGAACCTAATAAATGTAAATCATCTTGTTTGCTTGTATACAATTATATTCTCTCATTTCCTCTTAGTTGATGACAGCAGCTGTACAATTATAACGTCTTAAAATAGGAATATCAACTCCAGATGAGCTGCAGGGAGATTCAACAAAATTATGTTATATACTGAGAATTAAAACAATATTTTTGTGTCAAGTGTCACGTTGAAACAGAGCTGAGATGCTTGGTTTTATTTCACCTACTTGAAGTCTTTGAGCTATCCTTTTGTGTTTTTTCATGTGTAAAACTAAATTTCACAGTTCCACACTTTCAAATGTGAATTTTTTTGTCATTTCTCTTGTCATTATTGTTTCATTACGTTTGTTTACATTTGTTGTGACATCAACATTGCAGTGGGGTCTCTCGAGCTCAGAGATAATTTCATGAGTTTCTGAACCAATCAGCTGAGAAAATAATCAGAAAACTAAATGGCAATAATCATAAATTGCAGCCTGTCATTTCGAGCTACATTTATTATATAGATACTTAGTGTAACAATGTCATATAGTAAGGCTCACAGGGGACAACTGTCATCACAAGAACATGCGCAGAAGAGCTTATGCAGTATTATTTTAGTAGGTTTTCTACAGTAAAGCCAATAATCCAACAGTGACAAGTTGAGACTTAAAATCACGAGACTGAAATGACTAACACTGCACAGACTGTTAAACTGGTTTAACTGTACTCTCAAAGTCTCAAATACTCTGTACAGTTAATGAACCATGCACTTAGATAAAGAAAAAAAATATTCCAAGAAATCTTCCTCAGACAACACGATGATTCTGTTAGTAACATTAAGATTTGCTGAAACTGAGGACATTGTTGAACTCTGGCATTTATTGTTGTTATCCCTCTCATTTGAATTAGTAGCATGAGCAAAATTCTGAAGCTGAAAGAACTGGAGAATCTTTTGAGCAAAATGAATGAAATTCTGTCAACATCAATGTTGGACTTGTAACTTAAAAAAAAAGTGATATTGTTGCTCCCTACAAAAGTAATTTGCCTTTACAATGTTTGAACGACAGTCAGTGTCAGTGGCCATCATGGATCTGTTCGACATCCGAACAGATCCATGTGTGTATATATATGTATATATATATATATATATATATATATATATATAGTGTGTGTGTGTGTGTGTGTGTGTGTACGTGCTGTGAAACTGGAAGATAATTGGCAGCTAAAACAGACATGGAGAACGGTAAAAATCTGTGTTCAGGTAGCAACTCAGGTAGCAATATTAACAATTCTGTCTGAAAACAAAAATTCTAGACAACAACAACACTTTCGCGTCATTCCTCCATGTTCCATCAGATCTGCTCCATGTGTTCACTGTCCTGCTGTTCTCTAGCTGGTTACTTCAGTGCGGCTCCATCTAGTGGCACAGATGTGTAATGACAACAGAAAGTCCAGTCCTCCATTATAAAACAAATTCAGTTCTGTGGCCTGTTTTTCATATAGTATTTTTGATCCAAGTCTAAAATTGAAATATAAAAAAAACAGGCATTTTTGTTCTTTTGTGTTAGATTTAAAAATGAAAAACGTAATAGAATGTCACTTTTTAATTTTTTTTAGTTTTGATTGACAATTGAAAATGGAAAGAATTAATGATACACGGATTGGTAAAGTTACTGAACTTTAACATGGACAATTTAATCAAAGTTTCGATTCAACAGAAACAAGGTTATTTGTAACAACTGCCAAATTGAACTCCCTGTTAAAAGTTTCTGCTGTTACCTCAGAAATTACCTGTTTTAATGTTCTGCTTGTGCTGAGACACAATCATTTTGTTGGATTTTGTTTGGAGACTTTATTTGTTTTTTATAAAAACAGGATGACATTAATGCCCTTGGAGTGGCAATAAGCTTTATTTTATTTTACATTTTTCAAGATGATATTTACACTAAATATGTGTTACTGACCAGTGCTGATGTTAAGTGTTTGAACAACAAATGTTAACGCACTTTAGGCAGAAGAACATTTAAATAAAAGTGCACTTTACACTACTTATGAATTCATTATTTGATTTTGCGCATACAACGCAATTAATCGTGATTAAGGGAAATAATGCAATCAATCGTGATTGAAAATTTTAATCGTTGCCCAGCCCTAATATATATATATATATATACATTATTTGTTGCTGTTATGGAGGATGAGACAACAGATGACAGTAACACGTCACAGCTTTTAAAATACTGCAGAAGGAATCATTAGATGAGCAGTTCTGCCTGTCAGTGGTGAAAGAGTTTTATTGCACCATTGAGCATGAAAGGAACAGGTATGATGACATCTACCTTCTACCACTGAGCGCATCTCAGGTGCTCCGAGTGCAAGGAGAGGGCCAGCGCAGCAGATCATGTTGGTGTCCCCCTGTAGCGTAGGCCGATAGCAGCATGACGAAGCTGTGATTAAGACGAGCTACTCTAGTCTGAGCTACTACAGCTATGGCTATAACTATTAGCCCCTACACATTATTATTTAGACTAACTGTAGGCTTTACTGAACAGAAATGTTTTCAATTTAGTTTTAAAGATGGAGATGGTATCAGCCTCCTGCACCCAAACTGGTAGCTGGTTCCATAATAAAGGTGCCTGGTAGCAGAAGGCCCGTCCTCCAAACCTACTTTTAGATATTCTAGGAACGACGAGTAATCCTGCACTCTGAGAGCGGAGAGCTCTATTAGGAGCATAACGTGCTATCAGGTCTTGTAAATAGCGAGAAGCTAGGCCATTAAAGGTGGGGTGGGTGTTGTTTTTTTGCAACACTTTTTACAATATTGCCTGAAAACCTTTTCACATTTCCATTGCACCCACTGAAATAAAATGTTTGCAAAAAAAACTAAACATTTTGGTCCAGTCTAGAAGGTATAATCAGAGAAAAACTCTGACCAATCAAAAAAGTGATCATCACTATTTTGATTGGCTGCCTAATACGTCCATCAAATATCACCCCTCCCTCCCTCCCTCCCTATGGTTCATGCAGTCGTGAATCATGTGAAGGCGTGGTTTCGAGGGGTGAGCTGAAGAGGAGGAGGCGGAGCCTTTGGGAGGAGGGAGGGAGTGTATATTTTCAAAATCTCACTTGAGTTGGATTGCTGGAACCGTTTTTCAAACAACACCTACTCCACCTTTAAGGGCCTTATATGTGAGAAGCAGAATTTTAAACTCAATTTGAACGTAGCAATGAAAGTTAATGCCATGGTTCTGGATAATTTTTCCCAAGAGCAGCATGTATAAAGTGAAAAGGATTGGTCCCAGAACTGAACCCTCTGGGACACCATAGCAGACTCTAATCCGTGTAGAAGAAACGTCATTTAACATGGACGAACTGGAACCTGTCAGATAGGTATGACTTAAACCAGCCTAATGCTGTCCCTTTAATTCCAACAGTGTGCTCTAATCTATGCAACAAAAGGCCGTGATCAACAGTCATAAAAGTAGCACTGAGGTCCAGCAGAACGAGTACAGATACTAATCCATTGTCTGAGGCCATGAGGAGGTCGTTGGTGACTCTAATCAGCGACGTTTCTGTGCTATGATGTGTTCCCTGACTGAAAAACTTTAAATAGATCATTTCTATTGTAACAGACTGTGAGGACTTTTGAGTTTTGGACCGAGGAGGTGTGTCCCTCGGGAGTTGCCGTAGGCAGTTTTGGATGAGTTGATGCGGGGATGTTAATAAAGGGCAGAGTGAGGCACCTGCCGGACCTGCAACATCGTCTCCGTCTCGTTTGTGTCTCTGATGTTAAATATACAGCGTAGACGAACCAAGGACGCTCGGTTACATTGGTGGCAGCGGTGGGATCTCTCTTAATCGCTGTTGTGAGTTCTCTGTCTACTTTACTGAGTGTCGGGCCGTGATCGCGCCGTAACTCGCGTGTCATTAGTTTAGCGGCCCCAGTATAGCTAGCTGCTTCCCGCGCGCGCGCGCGCGCGACTACTTTCTGGACATGTGGCTCGGAGACGAGGACCCTTTCAAACCCAACAGAAGGTTGTTGGATGGACATGCGAGCTGTAGTGATGTTAAAGTGGATTTGCCCGCTCCGTTCTCTGGCGACGGGAGCCAGAGCTTCCTCGGCTGGGCGCGGCAATTGGAAGTTGCTGTCGGCGCGACGGTAGGGAGCGGCCGCAGCCGCGACGTGGAGCTGGTGAGGATTCTACCCACGCGCCTCAGCAAATCGGCTTTCCTGTTGTGGGACAGCCTTCCGCTGGTGACAAAATCGGATTATACTGCTGTCAAAGAGAGACTGGGAGCAGCCTTTGGACAGAGACAGTTTATGGATCGCTTCAGAGCCAGTCTGTCTGCTCGTGTGCGTGCCCCTGGAGAGAGCTTGGAGGTGTACGCAGCAGATGTGAGCCGGCTGGTGGTGGAGGCGTTCCCGGATTATGGTGACATCGCCCAGAGAGAGGAGAAATTTCGGCGCTTCCTGGCGGGTCTGGACCCAGCGCTGAAGGCTAAATGTCTCGAACAGGGCGCAACGGACATGGAGGAGGCCCTACAAATAGCAGAGCGCTGTGAGAACGCCAGGATGGCCTTACAGAGGGACTGTGTGAGTACAGGTGCAGCCATCAATGCCAATGAAAGCCTGTCTGTACAATCTGTATCAGTCTCTGAGGGCCTCCAGAAGGCTGTTGCCAAACTGACTGAGGAAATGTATGCTATGAGAGTGGAAATGAAAGAAATGCACGAGGAACACCAGAGACTGCGGGCGAGGGACATTGACATGAGGGGACAGAGGCTGCACTCACCCCCGGATAGCTACTGTAACTGCAGCTGTGGTGAAAGAGGCTGCCAGTCGAGGGGCTTCCGTGGTGGACACCGTGGCCGCTCCCCTGATCATGGACAGCCCCTGCACCGAGGGCGTTTTCCATCATCACGGGATTATTATTCTGACGCAGTAGGGGTGCCCTCCACTACGGGACCACCGGGGGCACCCGGGGGGCAGGAGTCCTCTAGCCCGAGTTGGCGGGCCCGACGCGAGGAAGAACCAAAGAAACGAGGGGTGCATTTCCTACCACGGCGACGGAGTGTTGAGGATATCCATCAGGGAAACGGTCAGTAGCTGGCGTTGAGGCCCTGACGCCAGCTGACCTGACTGAGGGCCCTGTATTTCAGAACTATGCCAGGGGCGCTGTTAACGGGGACCGTAGCGGACACCCGACTTCTTTTGTGAGGGGTGTGGTCGAAGGTACGGAGGTTAATGTGTTGGTAGACTCGGGAGCTTCTGTGTCGCTGATTAGCGCAGATTTCCGCATGTCAGTTCCTGCCCTGCGAAAACAGGCCACTGAAAAAGAACTATATTGACTCTCGTGCTGTAAATAGACAAATGCTAGACACATTGGGCACCATTGTGGTTACCTTCCGTCTGGGCGTGACCTGCTGGCAGCACACGTTCCACGTCCTAAGGGAATCCACCCAGTGTGTACTGCTTGGATTGGACTTTCTCACAAAGAATTCTGCACTACTGGACTTAGGGCGGGGTGTGTTACAATTGTGGGACATGTCTATTCCCCTACTCTGGGAGAGAGAGTTGGTCCCTCAGTGTTGTAATGTGTCTCTTGCTGGCACCATGACCCTCCTGCCGCTGAGTGAGGCCCTGGTGCCAGTGAATATTTTCGCTCCGACTGCTGCTGGCCGGCCGGTGGCAGACTTTGAGGGGTACCTGGAACCTAACACCCCAGATACAACGGGTCTAGTAGTAGCACATACAGTGAACAGTGTCAGGAACGGGGCGACACTGGCCCGCATCCTCAACCCCACGGGGGAGGCAGTTGAACTTAAACAGGGACTACACTTGGGTGAATTTTACCCCGTGGGCAAAAGTGATATTATAGCGCCCCCTAGTGCTCCTGTGTGCTGTACGGCCACACCAGTAGCTGTTGCAGACCCTGTCTCATTAGATGAATCTCCGGTCTCTGCCCAACAGAGAGCGGAGCTAGCTGATCTGCTGCAGAGATTCGCCGAGGTGTTCAACCTGTCGGGCAGGAACACAGGCAAGTGCACTTTGGTCAAGCATCATATCAGGACTGGGGACCACCCCCCTGTCAAGCAGCGCGCTTATAGAGCGTCTCCTGAGAAGCGAGCTGAGATTGAACGGCAGGTGGCTGAACTTCTGGCTGATGGAGTGGTAGAGGAGAGTTATAGTCCCTGGGCATCACCAGTGGTTCTAGTGAGAAAGAAAGGGGGCAAATGGAGATTCTGCATTGATTATCGGCGGCTCAATGCAGTGACAATTAAGGACTCGCACCCACTCCCACGGGTGGATGATAGCCTTGACGCCCTTGCTGGCTCAGCCTGGTTCAGTACACTTGATTTTTCGAATGGTTACTGGCAGGTGGAAGTAGCTGAGGAGGACCGAGAGAAAACAGCCTTCACTACCGGCCGAGGCTTGTATCAGTGGCGGGCTATGCCTATGGGTTTGACTAATTCCCCAGCCACTTTTCAGCGTATGATGGAGCTCATTTTGAGGGGTCTGCCATGGCATATTTGTATGGTGTATTTAGATGATATACTGCTTTACAGCCGTACATTTGAGGATCACATCCTACACCTAGGGGAGGTCCTGTCCAGGATTCAGCTGGCGGGGCTAAAGTTAAATCCTGGGAAATGTAACTTTGCCAGGGACCATGTGGTATTTCTGGGGCATGTGGTTTCTAGGTATGGGCTTCTGCCAGACCCACGGAACACTGATAAAGTGAGAAGGTGGCCAACCCCCCGCAACCCTTCGGAGGTCAGGGCCTTTGTGGGCCTGTGCTCCTATTATAGGAGATTTGTGCGGGATTTCTCTAAACATGCTGCGCCGCTGAACCAGCTAGCGGGGAAAAATGTTCTCTTTGAGTGGTCGGCTGATTGTGAGGCTGCGTTCACCTATCTAAAGCGGGTGCTCACTTCCTCGCCAGTGGTTATGTTGCCCAATTTTACACTCCCTTTTAAGGTGTATACGGACGCTTCTAAGGATGCGGTCGGGGCGGTGTTGGCACAGGATGATGAGGGACGCGAAAAGGTGGTGGCTTATGCCAGCCAGGCCCTTACACATGCACAGAAAAGATGGTCCACTTTTGATAGGGAGCTGTGGGCCGTGGTGTGGGCCGTGCGTGAATTTAGACATTATGTGGGACTTTCTACGTTCTCTATCATCACTGACCACCGCCCGCTGTTGGGTCTCCGGAATATGGCCATTGATAATGATCCCACTGGGCGGAGGAGTAGATGGGTGCTGGAGCTTGACCCATTTGATTGGGTCATGGTCCACAAGGACGGCTCCCGCCATAAGAACGCTGATGCGCTGTCCCGCCGTCCTGTGCCTCCTGATCCAGTTGAGCTGGATGCGCTGCCGGCTGGACAGCATACTGTGGCTTCGGTGGGGGCACCAGATCGCTCCCTGCCTGAAAGCGGGGTCCGAACGGTTCAGGCCCCTGCCTATTCTCTTTGTGGCAGTGACGAGGAAATACGGTCGCTACAGCATGAGGACGCTGATATCAGTACTGTGTTGGGTTGGTTAGAGCGAGATGGATCACGGCGACCACGCAGACTCCCCAAGGTGTCTTCCGCTGGTTTGAAGAGGCTTTGGCCTGAATTCCGCCGTTTGTCAGTGATTGATGGACTATTGTGTCGCAGCGTGCTGCCGGCAACCACGGGGGACAGACAGGTTCAGGTTGTAGTTCCCGCAGCCATGGTGCCGGAGGTGCTGCAGCAGCTGCATGGGGGGCCGGCCTCTGCGCATTTCTCGGCTGAACGGGTGTGGGAGAAGGCCCGGCAGTTCTGCTACTGGCCCTTCATGCTGAGAGACATTAGACAATGGTGTGAGCAATGCAGGGCCTGTCAGACCCGCAGGTGTCCTGTCCCCGGACCGAGGGCTCCTATGGGGGGATCCCAGGTTAGCCGCCCCCTGCAGAGGGTGGCTGCTGATATTTTGGAGCTGCCCCTGACCTCCCGGGGAAACAGGTACATCTTAGTGGTGGAGGACTATTTTACTAAGTTTGTCGCCCTGTATGCTCTGCCGAATCAGACAGCTCACACGGTTGCTCGCTGTCTCTTTGAGGATTATGTGCTGGTGCATGGGGTTCCAGAAGTCCTGCATAGCGACCAGGGTCGCCAGTTCGGGGCCGAGGTGATTCAGAGCCTCTGTCAATTACTGGGGATAAAGAAGACGCGCACCACTGCTTATAATCCCAAGTCCGATGGCATGGTGGAGCGTCATAACAGAACTTTGATTGATCAGCTGGCCAAAATGTTGCTTTCTCAGGGGGGTGAATGGGACACGTATGTGAGGCCAGTTGCCTTTGCATATAACACCTCTAGACATTCCAGTACCAGATTCTCCCCGTTCTTCCTCCTCATGCACGGCCGGGAGGCGCGGGTTCCTGCGGATGTACTGGTGCCCTCGGGCACTCTGGGCTCCCAGGGCTCCGGGTCCCTAACAGACTATGTGTCATCGGTGGCTGAGCGGCTGGAGTTGGCCTTTAGCACCGCTAGGCTTAACTCAGCGGAGGCTCACGAAAGGCAGAAGTTGTACTATGATGGGACTAGCTGTCATCGTGCCTATGCAGTGGGCGCGCTGGTTTGGCTGAACAACCCCACTGAGAGCCGTACGAAACTGGCGCCGCACTGGAAGGGCCCGTATCGGGTCGTGCAAGTGCTGGCTTCTGGTGAAGAAGAAGCTCTGACGTACCGCATAATCAACCCACTGGACCCGATAGAGCGAGCTCAGATTGTTCACCATGACAGACTGAAACCATACACCCTGCCATTGCCGGCTACTCCTTCCATTCCTGCTGTTCCCCGGACCGGAGAAGCTGCGCTGGTCCCACGGTTCTCACAAGGAGGGGACCAGGCTGGGGAGGCTGAGTCGGATGTTGGACTGAGGGGAAACCCTGTGGGACTTGAGCCTGGACGGTCCCGCAGAGGCCGTGTGGTGCGGCCCCCTCTGCATTTTCAGGACTATGTGGTGTTTTGAGACTGTGATTATTGGGAGTGGTCAATGACAAAAGAAATACAATATAAAAAAAAATAATAATAATTAAAACAATAGAAAAAAAAAAAGAAATGAAACAAGATTATAGGGCAGCTCATTTTGCTGTTTTCTTTTTTTGTTGCTGTTGTTTTCCTCCTTTCTTTGGATGGCTGAGCCTATGTTTTTGTTTGTTTGTTGTTTTGCTTATTGTGAAACGGGGACGTTTCTATTTGAGGGGGGGACGTATGTAACAGACTGTGAGGACTTTTATGTTTTGGACCGAGGAGGTGTGTCCCTCGGGAGTTGCCGTAGGCAGTTTTGGATGAGTTGATGCGGGGATGTTAATAAAGGGCAGAGTGAGGCACCTGCCGGACCTGCAACATCGTCTCCGTCTCGTTTGTGTCTCTGATGTTAAATATACAGCGTAGACGAACCAAGGACGCTCGGTTACACTATCAAGGTGTTCTCCTAACTGGCTGACAACTACTTTTTCATCAAGAGATGGTTCTTAAGCAAAGGTTTTATAGCTGCAATTTTAAAAACCTGTGGCACATATCCTGATTGTAAAGATGGTTAATTTGATCCAAAATTGACGTACCAATAAAGGACATGACATCTTTGAGCAGTCTAGTTGGGATGGAATCCAACAGACATGTAGATGGTTTAGCTTTACTGATAGTTGAGGTCAACTCAGAGAGGCCCACAGGAGAAACAATCCAGAGTCAAATCAGAACCAGAAGAATTTAGCAACGCAGCAGAGACATCCACAGCCGTCGACAGTTGGGTTTGGCTGATCTCATCTCTAATGTGATTATTTTCCTGCTACAAAAGCTCATATGGTCTTCAGTACTAAGAGTGGCAGGAATGCACGGCCCAAAAAAGTTGTGACTCTTTGTCAGCCTGACTACAGTGCTGAACAGAAAACGTGGATTATATTTGTTCTCTTCTATTAAAGATGAATAATCAGATGTTCGACTATTAAACTATCTTTCCAGGCACAATGGGAGTACACAGATTTACAGGAGTATCACCTCCTTTCCATTTTTCATGCTTTCTGCTTCAGCATGTGAATATGCGAATTAAACCAGGGAGCTGAGCTCCTGTGGTTAGAGACCCTCTTCCTCAGAGGAGCAACAGCATCCAGGGCTGAATGTAAAATATCAACAGTATCGTTGTTGTCCTGGTCTCTGGTTCCAATATTAAACCAGACCACTAGAATTTATAGTAAATTTTAAACATTCAAATTATTCCTCCAGCATTTTTTCTCCCTTGTTTCCAATATTTTTTTTTCTTTACCTTTTTGAGGTGCTGCATCCCCACCAACAGGAGGGGCTACAGCACCCCGAGCACCCTTACCTCCCGTCGGTACTGTGTCCATTTTTATCATCCAGACCAAAGTGGTGCCTGCTGCTCTGCATGCCAGTACACCATGACTCTTTTTTTTGCAAATTTTATACCAAAATCAATAAACATAACATTTATTACTCCAGTTTCATGTTGGTTGTGTTATTATTAGTTATGCTATCTTTTACTGGTCATGGCAGACCCAGGATATGGTGAAGAGATTATGTCTCTCTGCTGGCTTAAGAACACTTTACTATTCCCCAGTGGAAGCTGGAGAAGGCAGCCACCAACAAGGACATCTTGTTCATAATGCAACCCCCATAATCCAAACACAGAGAGCAGTACTCAATAGATTGATAGATGGATGGATGTTTAAAGTTGTGCACAATAAACATGGTGAAGCAGTGCTTCAAAACCGCGAGCTGACCAATCACAAAAACACATCAGTGAGAGATGAACTCGGTTGAGGGGTGAAGCAGAAGAAACTGTGCTGACTTAATATAATGAAGCAAAAAACAGTGCAAAAACTCCAGAGCCTTTAATTTGATGTAGGAATTTCAATAGTACAACGTGACATCTTCCACAACAGAAATCTGAATTTGTATGTCTAAACTTATAGTTGTATAAAAGAAATAAAAAAAAAAAAAAAAATCCACATACATGTGAACTGAATCTCATGTAATAATAATGATGAAAAAAAATTTTTTTTTTCAGAACCTGTGAATTTTTTCTTATCTTAAGAATATTTTCACAAAATATATTTTAGATGTAAAAGTCAAAATTAAAAAAACCTGTAAGCAAATATTCACAAAAATGACAGCTGAAAGTTTATAAGATTATAATCCCTTGTGTTTTTTAAGGTGTGTGTGTGTATTACCTGCAGAAGAATCTTCTCTTCCACAGTCAGTCCTCTTCTGCCAAATGTGACCTGAGGGGTCGCACCTAATGTTTGTCTTTTCACAGAAGGACACACAGTCAGATCAATGTTGCTGACCTTGGTTCAATCCATGTATTACAGAAACAGGCAACACTAGCTGTGTTTTACTGTCACTCTGGAGCATCAGGTCACTGAAGCAGCTGATTTTCACTCTGTCCAGGTGTTTATCTGATCCCTCATGTCAAATTTAGAGTCGTAAATTTGACACCAGGGATCTAGTATTACGAATGAACAGTCCTCACGCTAACACCTCTCAGCAAAATATCTTTATAGTTAGCTATATTTTTTATAGCAGCAAAAATCCCACACACATTACAAAAGAGTTCTATTGAAGAATCAATACAGTACTGTTAAAATAATTAGCACTTTTGAAGTACTATTGATACCCGTTACTGTGCACTCATATTCAGGATGTCATGAACTAGAGCAGGTTCAACTGTCATCTATTTTTCCATGAAGCTCTCTATCACTTAAATCTAAAAAGAAAATGCTGCTGCCCTTTGCTCATTGCCAATCCAAGTTCAACAAGGTGACAGACTAGCAGGTAAGGAAAGAAAAGAAGGACAGTATATTGGCACATGGACTGGTGAAACACAGCTTACAATCAGATCAGAGAACAGGGAAAGTTGAATTTAAGCTAACACATAAGGAATAGCACTTTCAAAATAAAACAGAAAAATGAGCGAACAAGCCTAAGGTACAAGTCAAAAGAAGAAGCAAAAGGAAAACAGGAAGCAAGACTAAAACCTAGCTAAACAGGTTTGCTTTTCTTGAGTTCCCTGTCTTCTGTTAACGTTATTTCCTGCTTTACTTCGGAGGTCTGTCTTGTACTCGTTGTGTTCAATTTACTTCCTTCTGTCCTTCTCCCTGATTGTTTGCACCTGCGTCTCCTTTGTTCCGTCCGATGTATAAGTCTTGTCTTTTTCCCTCAACCTTGCTGTTTCGTCTGTTGTCTTTCTTGTATTTTTGATGTTTTTTTCTTTTTGTTTGTTTGTTTGTTGGAATTCCCTGCCTCCCGCTATCCTGCTTCTGGGTCCAAACCCTAAAACCTTAACAACATGTGTTATTACCTTACATGCAACTATTTGTGGTGTTTTGTGGCATATGGTAAAGTCATCAATCCTTTGAACATATTTAGCAGCCATGAACAAGTATATGCAGCCCTGCTAGGGCTCTGTGCTAGATGGACACATGACGTAGACCTCCCAGGAAAAGTTTTCATAATTAGTAAACAATTGTATCTTGTCCAAACTTTATAAAAAATGGCTCTGAAACAACCAGCCAAACGACCAAAAATAACTAAATCAGAGACCTCGTGAATACGGAGCTTTAAGACTGGCTTGCAGGTTAAGCCAGTGAGATACCTAACCTACAAAGGTCCCCTGACAAAAAGATCTCTTGGCTAGACTTCATGTAGATCAAAGAACATTTAAATTTTGTTGCAGAACACAACAGGTTGCCCTGTGTCCACTGTTGTTCACCTTGGTAATCGACCCACTTATTGTGACATTCAATAAAAATAACACCTTAAAAGCATAAAGGTAGGGGAATAGAATACTGTATAGCCCTGTACACCTTTTTTAAGAATGATATCTAAAATTGTTCAAAGTCATATGTTATCTGTCTTTGTTTTTTGTCTTTTTTTTCTTTTTCCTGTTCCTAGTGGCAATTATAATATTATAATTGATATTATAAGTCTTGTCTTTTTCCCTCACCTTGCTGTTTCGTCTGTTGGTATTTTTGACGTTTTTTTCTACCTGCTCCCGCTATCCTGCTTCTGGGTCCAAACCCTAAAACCTTAACAACATGTGTTATTACCTTACATGCAACTACTTGTGGTGTTTTGTGGCATATGGTAAAGTCATCAATCCTTTGAACATATTTAGCAGCCATGAACAAGTATATGCAGCCCTGCTAGGGCTCTGTGCTAGATGGACACGTGACGTAGACCTCCCAGGAAAAGTTTTCATAATTAGTAAACAATTGTATCTTGTCCAAACTTTATAAAAAATGGCTCTGAAACAACCAGCCAAACTACCAAAAATAACTAAATCAGAGACCTCGTGAATACGGAGCTTTAAGACTGGCTTGCAGGTTAAGCCAGTGAGATACCTTACCTACAAAGGTCCCCTGACAAAAAGTTCTCTTGGCTAGACTTCATGTAGATCAAAGAACATTTAAATTTTGTTGCAGAACACAACAAGGTTGCCCTGTGTCCACTGTTGTTCACCTTGGTAATCGACCCACTTATTGTGACCATTCATAAAAATAACCACCTTAGAAGGCATAAAGGTAGGGGAAATAAATACTGTATAGCCCTGTACGCCACCATATTGTTTAAGAATGAATATTAAACTAAACCCTCCAGTTTTTACTCTTTTCATGGTTTCAAAAGGTCTAACCTATTGAGGTATTAAGATCTCCCACATAATTATATTATAATATTGTCCTTGTTAACTACAGTCACCTGACAGAGGATCCCATTCAGTTTATGATGGATAAAATGACCCATTTCCATGGTTGGAGGCATAAATATAATTAAAATATCTTGTGTTTTACTTGTGCTTTTGTATCTTTTTTAGTCTCCCTAACCTTCATTTTTTTCATTGACATAACATCTAATATTTTAAATGGAGCAAGTGTCCTGGGCCGAGTCTATCCCTTTTTATATTTACCATATAGAAGGTCGATTACAGCTTCCACATCTGGAGAGGCACTACCGGGTTGCTCAAATTAAACAGCACTTTGATATTGTATAAATGATCACCCTCCCCGCTGGGTTTTTCAAAAAATTCCACCTGACTAATCCTCTAAGCTTGTATTCTGAAAGAAGAAAATCATTGGACGCACTAAAAACCTTTTAAAAAATACAAAAGGGTATGGCACAACACTCATGTTTTGGAGAGTTTGCCAGGTTGATGACTTTCAACCTGACAGAGCAGATCCAAAATTCGGTCATTTTGGAGAATAGCTAAGGCTTCTGACCTCTTCAAAGTGAATTTAGAATTCCAGATATGGAGTTCCTTTAAAGCTATAATTAATTTTTTTTTCTCAGCTGAGAAGATTCATCCTGTTCAAGCAGGGCAACAGCTTAAACTCCCTCCTCTGTCTTCCCTAGAAGATATCACTCTGAGAGTTTTAAACTCTAGTGGGAAGGCTTCTCTTTAAAGCAGCTTGTTTGCTGGTAAATCTACAGAGACATCTAAAACTTATTACGAGCATGGTGGATGGACCTGCAGGAGGATTTAACGGAGGATGAATCGTCAAGCGTGTGTCCTTTTTCTCAGAATTATAAATGTCAACCCAACATTTTTTGCAATATAGGTGGATAAAAACATTTTTGTATATTACCCCAACTGAACTGCATCACTTTAATCCCAACATCCCTGGCCCTTGCCTTAAAAGTAAAGATCAAAGTGGATCTCTGTTTCACTAATGCAATCTTTTTGGAAGTATATGACATGGCCCACAGAGCCACCTATCCAGTGAATCTGGACATGGGAGTAGGACTGTTTCAAAGCACGTGGTTTGTTGGTGCAACAAAGGAATGCCAGATACAGCCACCCTCACACCTAACATTCTTAAGGTGCAGTTGTGCTGATATGACTCATAATTACTTTTATACGTACACATCAATGTTTGTAAAACAAGGACTTCCTCCTGACTCACATTCAAATGCTGAAAATCAGTGTGCAAATCGGTGCCAAGTAGGTGAGAAACATGTTCCAGTTGGACCATTCTCTTCTGTGGCTGAAATTGCTTAATTTGCTGTTTGACCATGTTTTCAGCTCTGTGCTCCAGCTCGTGCATGAAAGGCATCTTTGCTCTGGATGATATTTGATTCAGGACTCCGTATCTCCTTCTTGGTTTCATCCTAGAAAGTGACTGCATCTGTATGGGGTGCCGAATGTAAAAACTTGATTACAGTTTTCAAACTGATATATTTCCAATATTTAGCTCATTTTCTTCACATTTAGCTCATTTTACACACATTTGAGACAGATTTAATATTTAGATTTAACATTTAACATTTAGATTTAGATTTAACATTTAGATTTAGCATTTAAATTTAGATTTAACATTTATATTTAGATTTAATATTTACATTTAACATTTAACATTTAGATTTAGCATTTAGATTTAACATTTGACATTTAGATTTAGATTTAACATTTAACATTTAGATTTAAGATTTAGATTTAACATTTGGATTTAACATTTGACATTTAGATTTAGATTTAACATTTAATATTTAGATTTAGATTTAGATTTAAGATTTAGATTTAACATTTGGATTTAACATTTGACATTTAGATTTAGATTTAACATTTAGATTTAGATTTAACATTTGGATTTAACATTTAACATTTAGATTTAACATTTTATTTTTGTTCACATATAACCACATTTTTTAATAATTTATGTCTCAAATGTGTGTAAAATGAGCTAAATGTGAAGAAAATGAGCTAAATATTGAAAATATATCAGTTTGAAATCTGTAATCAATTTTTTACATTCGGCACCCCATAGAATGTATGCCCATTTCAAAAAAAACCATCAGTCACCTGCTGGCACGGTTGTACAGTAATTTGTGCTATTTCATTTTTATATTTGTCCTGCAGTTTAATAAAATGATCATATACTGTACATGTAACATGTCTTTGTATAAAAGGCGGGAAATAACTAAGTCTCGTGAGCAGCGCTGACCCTCGCAGGATGGGAAAGCAGATTTGAAAAATGCATGGATGATTATACTTCTGTGTTCTTTAATAAATAAGAAATCCAAGGCAAATTTATGTTTTATGGTGATCAGGGAAAGTGGTAAAGTGGCTGAAGCCTCTGTGGCTGTGAAGGCCACAGAGTATTTTAGCGAGCAGGTTGCTGTGAGACCCATCTGTGGACCTGATGGAAATGGGTCATCAGGGCTGGTTCCGCATGGTTCTGCTTTGTTGAACCCCCACCCACCCACCACCACCACACACACACACACACACACACACACACACACACAGAGGCAGTGAACATACTGTAGAGGTGATCAATCATAGCAAAAGGCTGACAGTTGTGGAGACAGGACCAACATGTAACTCTGCCCTGTGTCTGCTGCTTACAGATGCTGCGCCCGGCTTATGTTCAAGGTGTGTGTGTGTGTCTCTTTGTGTGCGTATGCACGTGGGTGACTGTTGGCGTGTGTGCTGAGGAGATTGAAGGATTAGCATATGTTGCAGTGGCACAGAGATAAAATATTTTTCTCTGTGTAGACTGGCAGAAGCAATCTGCTTCCTGCCACTCAGCCTTGTTGTTCTGATTCATCATAACTACAATATATGCACTCACACACACAAGTACACACACACACACACAGTGTTAGAAGGATTAAAGGAAAGGTGTAGTAGAGTAATTTAAACTCAAACCTACAAGCCCACAGGCTGATGACATGGAGACTTCTTCGATATAAAGCAGCAAGTGAAATTATACTGTTTTTTTTTTGTTGTTGTTGTTTTTGTTTTTTTGAAGACAAAATAATGGATCAAGAGCATATTCTAAATAGACAAGCATTTAGATGAAAAAAAAGAAGTGCAGTTGCATTCTCAAATATTGACAAGACTAAATCTGCAGATAATCATAATAAATGGATCAAAGGCAGCTTAAAACAGCCATACAGCACCTTTTATTAATGTAACACATCAGAACAAAGAACAATACATTTAAACTTTCATAATTCAGTGGTAATAAAATCTGTCCTGTCTGTAGTGATCATTCCATTAAATTCTAATCATTTTAATAATACTATAATTATATTGTTGCAGTACAAAAACTGCTCAGAGCCTGTATTACAAAGCCATTGCTGAAGGTTATAGTTATTAAAGGAATTATATCTTATGACAGCCTGTATTTCCACAAACCTGAAGAAACCTCAAAATAAATTCAATTCAATTAATTTCAATTCAATTTTATTTGTATAGCGTCGGTTACAATGTCAATTGTCTCTAGGAGCTTTACAGGAGACCCAGATCATGACCCCCGAGCAAATATCATTAACTAAACTTATAATATTAAATCCAAATCAAGGATAATGGCAAGTAAAAAAAACTCCCACAGAGGGAGAAAAAAACCTTTAAGCCAAACGGTGGCAAGAAAAAACTCTGTTTTCAGAGGAAGAAACCTTGAGCAGGACGTGGATCATATGGAGGGACCTTCCTGATGAAGACCAGCTGGGTAAAGAAAGAAAAGAGGGGAGACAGAACAGAGAGAGGGACAAAGACACTGTTGATCAGTCTTTGTGTTGAGGAGAGGATGTGCAGTGTTTCCATTATGTTTTGCAAATCATGCAGCATTCTTCTGAGCAAAATCAGCTCCAGGGTTTTTTTCCCCCCCATTTTTTTTAGTCACAGGCGGTGAAACTGTTGCTGCAACAGATGACTGCAGATAAACCTGCACTCACCTCCAGAGACTTGCACAAGACAACATGCTGGAAACACTGAGGCACCTACGCTTCAAATCAGCCTCAGTGTTCCCAGAATTCCTTCCTTTCCCAGAATTTGTAGAGTGTTCAACTTATTCCTGGTTCTCCAAAAACACACATCAATCCCCTTTTTCTGTTCAAGTTCAAGGTGTGATTTCATTGCTCTACTTCACATGTGAACCCACCGTAGGTGTATTTCCACTAGCGGGGTTACAAGAATTACAAGCAACGGTCCCAAAGAAGAATCTCTCGGTTGCCATACCGCATACCTGTCATTGGACAGGTACTCGGAGTGGCCTAGAACATCTGCTGGATGGTGGGTGGAGCTGACCTGACGCTGATTGTGTATGCTGTGGGCGGGGGATGACATTCGGCCGTCTCAGTGTCCCCTCCAAATACAAGTCATCTTCTCTCATTCATAGCTACCAGTCTGCACTGGAGAAACAACAAACTGAAATGCAGAAAACATCTCATCTCCTCCTATGTTGATCACGTCATTGTAGTTTATTTTTCTTCATTTGTTTGTTTGTCTTCTTCTTTTATCTTTTGGCTATTGACAAACAGCAAAAGGGGTGCGCCACTGCCACCAGGTGGTTTGGGATGGCAGTTTAGCCCCTGTTACCTTTCCAGCGTCCGAGGTTTTACCCACCTCTCATTTTACCAGATTTTAGCAACGAACCCACTAAGATGTTGAAGGAAGAATATAGCATTAACTTTGTGAATGTTTACTTCTAAAAGCTAACATGCTCACAGTGGTGGCATGCTCACCACTGTGAGCGTGGTGGCATGCTAACAAAAATGGACTGATTAAGATAACACAAGCTAAGGTATGAAAGTTTCTCTCCGTGTTCTTTTTATCTGGTGCCTAATGACAAGACTAGAAACAAAGGTCAATCAAAGAATTTAATACAATCATGAATACAAAGAATTATTATGCCATGCAGAATATTTTAATCGGCCGATGCAGCCCGGATCCAGTGGCGGTGGTTGCCGCGGGTAGCAGTTCAGGACTACTTAGCTTTCCTGAACCGGCCTCCAGCGACACCGTCCATGTCCGTGGTGGCAGGTCTCCACCAAGAGGACCGATCTGCCCCCCGCAGACGGTATGTCGACATCCGCAAATCACCACAAACTGGAGCGTCCAGCGTCCAGCGTCCAGCGTCACAGGGATAAGTCCCCAGAGCAGCAGCGAGTAGCCTCCATGCCAGCCGTCGTCCGGGCAACAGACGACAGCAGTCATAACATCCAGAGTCCAGTATAAGAGGCAGGCCTTTATTTGTAACTCTCACTGTTATTAAAATGTCTTGTCGTATTAGTCTTATGTTTGATTTCAAACCTCTCAAAAATGAAATCTGGAACATCCGAATATATGTTTGTACACACGAGCCACCAAGTTGTCAGTTACTTCTTCATAGAATCCTTGAAATCCTTGATGTGAAAAACTCCACCTTCTGTTTCGACCCCTTCCACAGTTTTCTATGAGCAGTGAAAAATATTTAAGTGGGTTATGCAGAGAGACCCCGCTGTGTTCATGGTAGTGAGACTGACAAAGTAGCAGTTAGGCTAACAAACTACAAGCTTGACAGTCAAACTGGTGGCTGCGTTTTGAGCACATTCACATGAAAACATTGAGGCCTGCAAGTAAATTAAATACTAGACTAATGTATTTAATTTAAAATGCATTTACTGTACTTCATATGTATCTTAACAAACAAAAAACTGTCTACTCATTAGGCCAAACAACTTTGTTGCTCAGTCTATGTAAATCCATGTACATATGCCATAAATCTTGATGGGGAAGCTGCTAAAATAAGCCTTTCCCACTGATGCAGGGAAGCTGTATAAATTCAAAAGTAAATGAATTTTCCGATACATCCAACTGAATTACAGATGGTAAGTGGAAACAAGGTGGCATTTTTATTACATTAACCTGTTACTAAACACTTATGGCATTATGGTATCAAATAAAAACCAACTATCATCTAGTGGATAGAAGGTCTTGTAAAACACTCATCCACAGTGGACTGATCTAAAGTGCTTCTGTGACGGATTAAATAATAACCATAAGCAATATTCCCAGGTTACAGTTTATATTTGTTTCTTGTGTTTGTGATAAGTGGTATAGGCTAGTATTGATAATTTCCTGCTTTTATGTTGAGTAAGTGAGTAGTGCTAGTTACTGGAGGTCACTACCAGAGGGAGTCTACAGTTATGATGTCATAGGTCACCCCCCCTCTCTAAATCATAATACATGTGAATAGAGAAAAATGTGCATGTGTCCGTGCTTCTGTCACATACTGTACACTCCCTCAGGTATGAGCCCGAAACCACTAATTTTTATGTTTAATAACTATGGTATTGTTGTGAGAGAGGTGCTGTTGTTATGAACTGTGTTTAGATTGTGTAGTATAGTACTACAGCGACCCCTTGCCAATTCGCACTTTAGTTATTTGTGGATTTTCAGAAATATATATACGATAATAAAAAAATCAAGAAAAATCGTGGAAATTACACAAAAATCCACCCCATTTACCGCGAAAAATAAGGGATCACGGTAGTAACGTTACCGCGCAGAGTTATCTGGCTAAGTTAGTTAGGCTAATGCTCACGAGGCCGTTTATCCATTCATGAAAGAATGTAAGTGTAGATGTATGTTTAAATGTGATGTGTGTCACTGTGCTTGTCCGTGCTCTGCATATTATACACTCCCCTTCTCAGCGCTTTTGCACTTCATGATGAAATAATTAAATGGCACATTACAGGATTATAACATCACTTAGTGTCTGTTCGTAAAAACATAACAAAAAGAAGTGTTAAAAAAAAAGGAAGACCCAGCACCCCTCTTTTTTTGCACCCACATATCCTGTATAAGATATGAATGTACATATCCTGAACGAAATGTTCAAAACTTGAGAATTTTATTGACTCATGAGTCACGATTCCTCCTTGCTACCTCTAGATAAGCAACAGCAAAGAAGAGACCACGTCTCATTTTTGTAGAGACTGCGGTTAACTCCATTGAATAAATAGAACAAGGAGATTGCTCTCTTTTCCTTTCACTTTTTTGCATAAAAGCTGTGAATGAACGAATCACTCAGTTGCTCGCAGCAGCCCGGTCCGACTAACAACATGCATAAATTGCAGCACGCTTGCACTCCCTTGCCTTAGCTGAGAGTCCACTGATCTGCTCTGTGAGTCTCTAAGTGACGGCATAGACAGAAATTATTCAGTACATTTAGTTTGTCTCACAAAAGGTGATGACGAGTCTAAATTAAAAATAAATGTTTAGCCAGGGGGCAGCACGGTGGCTTAGTGGTCAGCACTAGAAGGTTCCTGGTTCGTACCTCGGCAGGGGCCTTTCTGTGTGGAGTTTGCATGTTCCATACTGCAGTTTCCTTGTTATTGAGTTCCACCCTTACAAACATCATATTGACATTTAAAAATATCCCAGGAATTTATGTTTAAATGTTACGTTTAATGGACAGGATGAAACGGAACAGCTCGGACATCGAGCTCATAAAGGATTGTTCTCCTCAGTTTACCCAGAGTAGCTACAGTTTGGGTAACTCACTCAGGGAATAAAATGACTCGAAAACCCCATTCCCTTTGGTCGGTAAAAGAGATTTCCATCACTAGGATGTTACTAGACTTTAACTGGGGAAACCCAAGAACTGCGAAAATGGTATCCACTGGACGTCAGTACCAGTCGAAACCAGACATTACTGCTGCATTTGTATGGAGCCCTGTTGGGTCATAATTCAATGAATAAATGAGTTTATTATTATGAAATACAGACGTTTATTATTATGAAATATTTCCCATTATTATGATAATGGTTTTTGTTTTTCATAAAAATGAGCTTTTACATAATAATGGCTTTGTTTTTTATAAGAATGATTTGTGTGTCAATCACAGCAGAGAGGGCGGAGCCATTTATGTGATTGGCTGCTCTTTCATTCAGGCATAAGCAACAGAACAGTGAATCGTCAAATCGGTTCAAAATAGTATCGCCTGATAAATTATAATTTTCGATATTGTCTGTTAACCTGGTCAAGGTTTCCCGTAGCTCAGTCCAAGCTGCCATAGCTACAATCGGAACCAGGAGCGCACCTTGAGGACGCCACGGCCCGCTGCTAACGGGACCTCACGGCCAAAACTAGTCGATGTCAGAGCGTAGAATGGAGAAGGATCAGCCAATGAGCGTGCAGGTCAACCACTGGTCCCGCCCACTGGCAAAATGTCATTATTATGTAAAAGCTCATTCTTATGAAAAAGGAAGCAATTATGTAAAAACTCATTCTTAGATTAAAAAAAAAGCTATTCTGAAATAAACTATTATGCATTAAACTAAGATTAAATAATAATAAAATATATTTCATAATAATTACATTTTTTTTCATAATAATAGGAAATATATCATAATAATAAACATGTATTTCATAATAATGGATTTGTATTTCATAATAATAAATGCCTGTATTTCATAATAACAGACTCATTTATTCATTGAATTATGACCCAAACGGGGCTCCATACATTTGGGGAGTTTGCGCGATTTGTAAACTTTCAGTTTTGAAGTGACTGTTTAAACTCTCCACTTTCTTGGAAGTCACAGATTTAGTACAAGGGTGAGGACAAAACAGGGAAGAATATCAACAAGCTGAACCTCACAAGAAAGTCCAGGATATATTAAGTGGTGATCTTGGTCTACTTCTACTGGAATAACTGGAGGAAGACATAGAGGAGATAAAGATGCGTGACTGGATGAAAGTAAGCTGTGTCCCTTTAAATCTCCATATTCTCCAGTAGTCAGGTTGTTCCCATTGCATGTGTCTCAATCTCTATTTTTCATTTAAGGAAATACTGCATATAGCTTACTGAGTCATATTTAAAAGGATTACATGTAGGTAAAGGTTTATAAAAATAACTGGTTAATACAAAAACTGTCATATAAATTAATACAGTTTGCAGGCTTAGACCGTGTCTCCATAGGAATACAGGTTCTTCAGGGAGCCAGTCCTAAATCCACTTTATATGTGAATGCTGCGATACTCTTCTTTCTGCAGAAAAGATTATCATTCTTAATTATTTATGAATAGGCTTCCTCCCTTACCATGCTATAAATACGTGTACAGTTATATTGAAGAGACGCTAAAATGATGATATAATGTTTCTGAAATGTACATCAGTCATTTGGACTTTACTGGGGGGTTGGGCATTGTGGCTTTAATGTCATTGGTCACCAGCTGGAATTTTAATTCTTTCACTTCACAAATGATTTGATCAAAGACATTTGTGGCTTTCTACTCATGTTTTACTTGTGCATTAAATCAGCCACATCTAACTCTTTCCCAGAGACCAAAGTAGAATACAAAGTGTGCCTAAATGCTTTCCTTTATTCAAATCAGGAATGACTATAGTTAATGCTTAATTTAGTACCACTTCATAATGACCGGCGACATTGAAAGCTACTGTAACTCAAAGATCCTCAGCCACATTAAAATGTCATTATGGAAGCTGGAACAGATGTGATGTGATTCAGTTTTGCCAAAAAAAGAAAAAAAGAAATGTATTTCAAAATTATTTTTCTTTTTTAACCTTCCTTTTTTTGTTTGTTGAGGTGTCGTTATTCTAGTGATCCTGGTCACTTTTGACTCTGGATATTTTGTTGATTATCCATAATAATAGAAATATACATTATCACCCAATGTTGTGTTAAAACTTTCCATTTATTCAATTTTTTTTATGAACATTACAAGTTTTGAGCCTCCATTTTCTATTTATATGTGAGGTAAAACAACTAGTATATTTTTTTTTCAGAAAAAACATGATAGACATACTCAGATGAAATTTTTTTAACTATTGTTTACAGTGTTGCAATTCAAAATTTACCACCGACAGTGTTTTAAAGAAATCTTTTTTTTTTTTTTTTTTTTTTTTAATTAGTGGCACAAAATAACATCCATTGTGTTCCTCGTCAGCAGTGACCAGTATGATTAAAAACATATTAAAAAAAAACTGCACTACAAAAGTGAAGGCAGAACACATAAATAACTTTTCCTAAAACAGCCTTAAAAACAGACAACTGGCTCTATAGTTTTATTCCAAGCCCCCCTTAGTGTTGCATCACTGTTCCCTTCCTGTAATTCTACAACTGTTTTATTCTTGTTGAAGATAAATAAGAGCAGTTCAAATAATAACAAAAACTCACAGCCACAATCCTCACATTCTATCAGTGATAATAACAAAAACACAACAATAAGATATTCATCACCTACAAAACGTTTGGTTTTCCTATGAGTCATTAACTTTCCTCAAGCTACATTTTTCTTTTCTTGAAAAAATGTTGGACAATGTTGGA
Source organism: Hirundichthys speculiger (assembly GCA_018398805.1). Classification (NCBI taxonomy): domain Eukaryota; kingdom Metazoa; phylum Chordata; class Actinopteri; order Beloniformes; family Exocoetidae; genus Hirundichthys; species Hirundichthys speculiger. The sequence continues at coordinate 52,260 of JAGFBZ010000600.1, forward strand.
CGATTGTGGTCATTGCATGTGATTTGTCACAACAGCCTCAGCTCTTCTACACTGTGCTTTCTGATTGTACTCTGTGTTATCAGAGTATCAGAGTTGGGGTGGCTGTAGCTCAGTTGGTAGAGCGGGTCGTCCAGCCACTAGAAGGTTGGCGGGTTGATCCCGCCTCCAACTGTCCACATGCCAAAGTGTCCTTGGGCAAGACACTGACACTCATCGTTGCCCGGACGACGCCTGGCATGGACGCTTCTCGCTGCTGCTCCGGGACTTATCCCTGCGACGCTGGACGCTCCAGTTTGTGCCCGGTTTGTGGTGATCTGCGGTCGGATGTCTACATACTGTCTGCAGGGGGCGGATCGGTCCTCTTGCGGCTGGTGGAGACCTGCCGCCACGGACATGGACGGTGTCACTGGAGGCCGGTTCAGGAAAGCTAAGTAGTCCTGAACTGCTACCCGCGGCAACCACCGCCACTGGATCCGGGCTGCAGCGTCACGGAGCCGGGACGGGAGCCCCCGACGTAGCGGCGGCGGCATGCTGCCCCCGTCCAGCAGTCTACACGCCGGATGGGTCAGCTGACCTGGCAGGGGCCGTCTGGTGACCTGGTGGGGCCCAGCACCGCCGGGGGAGACAACAACGGCCTGGTCCGGTCCACATGATGAACCGGGCTCTGGGACGGTCGGCTCCGTCGCTCGCCGGACTGAAGGAGCTCAGTCTTCCCAGAGGAGACCGTCTGGTTCATCGGTGTTTCCTCCTCTGGCCTGGAGATATCTCACTGGTCATCATTATGGAGATATACTGGTTCTAATGGCTGTTAACTGTTTTAACGGCTGTTAACGGCTGTTAACTGGAGTTAGCACTCGGACTACGGGACCGAGCGCTGGACGCTAGCAGCTCCTCTAGTACACCAGACTGGTGTACTGAAACTTGAATTTCCCCCTTTGGGGAATAATAAAATATTTTTGAATTGAATTGAATTGAATTGAACCCCAACTTGCCCCCAGTGGGTCTGACAGAACCTTGCATGGTAGCAGCTGCCCACTGGTCTATGAGTGTGTATATGAATGGGTGAATGAGAGGCCATTGTAAACTGCTTTGACGCACCTTGATGGTGTGGAGAAAGCGGTTTATAAGCTCAGTCCATTTACCATTTATCCTCAGTCACCAACTCTTCAACCTCTTCAAAGTTTCCTCAGTGTCAACTCCTTTGCACATCCACATTGTGCATAGCTATTGTGCATCCCCAAAATCCTTAAGCAAGGCATCAAGAAAGCTTTTATATATCAGAACTGTTAGAAGCTTATATTTATAATTGAAACAATGTTTCAGTTTTATTTGAATGAAGTGCCAATCGGTGTGGTTGGCATAGGATAAAAAGATGATTGGTTCCTGCCAGGGTTAGAAGGGGACAAAAAAGTGTGTGCATGTTTGTTTACAGACTAGCATGGTGGGGTGCTATTTCTGGAAGTATAAAAACTCCCATTTCGGCTGCTCCCTGTTCGGGGTTGCCACAGCGGAGTTATCCGCATGAGAAGTTCGGCACAATTTTTATGCTTGACGCCCTTCCTGGTACAACCGGGATTTGACCCAAGTCCACCAACTCATATTTACACTTATTCTGTCTGCACTTTTCCACTTTATTCATGTCAACATCCTAGATGGATAATTTTCAAAAACAGCCTTCTTACATTTCTTTTATTTCTCTTGTTTAAACTCTTACATTTTTTTGTATTTATTTATTATTTTATATTGTATAAAGATTTTCTTGGTTTCTGTAACACGATGCTCATATGAATTTTTTAGTTTTTCATTCTTTTCTAATGGAATACCATATAACCATGGGTGTTGATAAGTTCAGTAAAACATGCAAAGTTTATGGAATTCATCTTTTTTTTGTTCAGAGGCCATGTGTAAACAAATGACAGATGTTTTAGATGCATGTTGAGAGAAATCTTTGCCGCCAGAGCATAAAAGAAATCCTATAAAATAAGAATCCCTACTCTTAGATAAAGATATTTTTCCTGCATGCTGAGTAAACTGCCCAATCAGTTCAATTCAGTTTTATTTGCATAGTGTCTATTACAATGTAAATTGTCTCTAGGCACTTTACAGAGACCCAGAGCATGACCCCCTAGCAAATATCATTAACTAAAATTAAATTGTTTAATCCTCATAAAAGAAAATGGCAAGTGAAAAAAAAAACTACCAAGCAGAACATGACCCCCAAGGAAATATTATTAACTACATCTAATATTATTAAATCTTAATTAAAGAAACAATGACAAGTGAAAAAAAAAAAAAAAAAACTCCCCTCAGGGAGAAAAACCTTCAAGCCAAATAGTGGCAAGGAAAAACTCCACTTTAAGAGGAAGAAACCTTAAGCAGGACCTGGATCATTAGGGGGGACATTTCTCCCAAAGGCCAGCCGGGTAAAAGAAGAAAAGAGCAGGAGGATAGGATGGAGAGAGGATGGAGGACAGAGAGAGGAGAGCACAAACATCCTGGCAATACGATCCATCCATCATCTATGCTCGCTTAATCCTATGCAGGGTCACGGGGATCTGGAAGAGTTGCAGCTGGCAATACTATATAGGACAGAATGTATTAATAATAGTTATCCATTAGCTGGAGAACTAAGAATTCTATGTGCTTATATTCTGACTCATACATTGTTAGTACATGAACTACAGAGATGACTATATAAACAGATGTAGGCAGCAACACTGAGGTGGTCAGAGGATCAGACTGCAGGTCAGCATGTTAGTTGATATCTGTATAGACAGAGACATCTCTATAGACAGGTGGAGGTAAACGCTGGGATGGTCAGAGGATGGAACTGCAAGTTAGTATGTAACTCTTGAAACTCTGGCCTGCAAACATATACAGAAACAAAGTAAAAGGGAGGCAGGGCGGTACAGGACAGCACAAAAAAAATACAGGAATGATGAAGTGCAGTTACATTTATGAGGTGTTTCTAATTAACTATGGATACAGCTGAAGGATGAAGAGGAAAGGACGGGAGGGAAAAGGGTTGAGGACACTGATCAGTGGATCATGTTGGTGTCTCCCTGCAGCGTAGACCTATAGCTGCATAGCTAGGTTATGTTTCAGACCAGCCTGCTCTAGTCTTGACTTCAGCCATTCCGATAACTGTAGCTCTGACTGTTAGCCCCTATAAACTATTGAGGAATTGACGAGTAAACCTGAACTCTGAGAGCAGAGAGCTCTATTAGGAGCATAAGAAGTTATCAAGTCTTGTAAATAACGAGGAGCTCGGCTGTTAAGAGCCAATATGCGAGAAACAGAATTCTGAATTCTTTTCTAAAATGTTACGGGAAGCCAGTGGAGGGAGGCTAACAGGGGAGAGATGTGGTCTCTCCTGTTGATTCCTGTCAGGCTATTCAGTGAATCATTTGGACATCCTGCTAATAATGCATTACAATATTCCAGTCTAGAACTGACAGACGCATGGATTAGTTTTTCAGCGTCACCCTGGGAGAGGATGCTTCTAATCTTGGTGATATTAGGGAGGTGAAGAAAGGCTGTCTTACAAACCTGATTAATATGCTGTTTTAAACAATATACATCCGTTCCTGTGCTGCATCTTTGGTCTTGGGGAAGATGGATTGCTGGGTGGAGTGGGTGGAGCGGGTTTGCTTTTAATCTGTGAAGCACTTTGTGTTGCAATTCTGTTTGCATTAAAATAGCTATATAAATAAAGTTTGATTGATTGATTGATTGATTGATTGAATTGAAAGACGATAACCTCTGTTTTGAATATAGCAGAAATGGATGAGGACGATGAGATGAGCTGCCCCCCCCTCCCCCCATACCATACAAACCTTTTCATAGAATTGAGGTTATACCTGGGGCAGTGTGATGATGAGACTGAATTTTTACATAATGTGTGCATCACTTTTATGTGCTCTCCATCTCTTTCTCTCATCTAGCTATGTCAGTCTCTGTGTTTAAAAGCAGATAGGTGATTGTGTCAGACATATTTGCATATGCATTTTCTTTTTATTTCGTTTTTCTTGACAGCCATCAGATGAAATCTTCTGTTTTCATGTTTCGAATTCCGTGTTCATATGTTCCCAGTAGCTACATCTAACATCTGACACTGAGCAGAGGCACTCCTATACATAAGATCTTCATCATTCAACACAGATTTTTTTTTTAAAAAGAGAGAGAGTTGCAGCATTAAAAGAAAAACACAGTTCATTTGAAATCAAAAACCCAATTTTAACCTCAACTTCTCCAGAGGTTTCTCAGCATTTGGCTTGAAAGTGGGGGAGTCATCAATCAAGACATTCAGGCATTTATATATTGAAGCACCTCTATTTCACTTCCCTCCCTCAGTGGACACTGAGGGGATCATCTGAGGCCACGTCCTAGAATTGGAACACAACATAAGCTTTCTCTTCTCTGCATTAAGAACAAGTTTCAAATCAAGTAATGAGTAATAGACGGCAACAAAGGCTTTCTGCATGGATTCAATGGCCTGAACAAGATTTGGGCTGTTAAACTGTCTGCTGATAACAAGTTAGATGGTCCCTCTCCTCTTCAGTCTGCAGGACTAATGGTTTCCAAAAACAATTTCAAATTTTGATTCATCTGACCACAGAACAGTTTTCCATTTTGCCTCAGACCATTTTAGATGAGCTTTTCCCTTTTTGCCCAGACCATTTTAGATTTTTTTGGCCCAGAAAATTTTTTTTTTTTTATTCACATATGACTTCTTCTTTGCACAATGCAGCTTTAACTTGGATTTAAGGTTGAACTGTGCTCACAGAGAGGGATTTCTGGAAGTGTTTCTGAGTCCACGCAGTGATGTCCAGTAGAGACTCATGCCTGTTTTTCATATAGCGCCGCCTGAGGACCTGAAGATCACACGCATCCAATTTTGACCTTCAGCCTTGTCTCGTGTGCACAGACATAACTCTGTGACATGTGACATAGAAGATTCTCTGCATCTTTTGCTGATGCTATGGACAGTAGATGGTGGGATCTTAAAGTCTTTATAAATTGACCTTGCGGAACATTTTTCTGAAATTGTTCCACAATTTTTAGATGCAGTTTTTCACAGATTGGTGAACCTCTGCCCGTCTTTACATCTGAGAGGCTCCGTCTCGTTACTGACCTGTTGACACTTAACATAATTAGTTGTCAAATGCTCCTTCATTTGTTTTTGATTTGCATTAATCACTTTTCAAGGCTTTTTCTGGTCCTGTTCCAACTTTTTTGAGAGGTGTTACTGCCATCAAAGTAAAAATAAGCTAATAGTTTCTATGAAATGGTAAAATATATCCTTTACCACATTTGATATGTTCTTTATGCTCTATTGGAAATAAAATATAGTGTCATGAGATTGGCGAATCATTGCAATTTACATTTTACACAACATCCTGGCTTTTTTGGAATTGGGGTTGTAATATTGTACATTAAAGCAGAACAAAAGGCCTTTGTTCATGGTAAATAATGGTTTCAGTTTCATTTAAAGGGATTTTTTTTACTTATATGAAGCATTGCCTAGCTGCAGTGACCATCACATGCGTGTCACATAGGGTACTACATCACACATAAACATGTGAAACTAGCTCACAAAACTACTGCTGAAATCATGGCATAAGTGAATAGGATACTTAGGAAAGAAATGACAGGACAAATGACAGCTGATGAAGAGACTGAACATAAGTAAATTTTAGATCAGAATCAGAATCAGAATCAGTTTTATTGGCCAAGTTTGTGCACACAAACAAGGAATTTGACTCCGGTTGCTAAGCTCTCTTTGTACAATTAGAATAAAAATAAATGAAAAATATAACAAATTACTAGCACAATATATACAACAATATACAGCAATATATACAAGCTAACAAGCTAACATGTTATTGTGCAATATTTGTGGTTCTTCTGACACTCTGTGACTGTTGAGAGTTCATCAGAGCGACAGCCTGGGGAAAGAAACTGTCTCTGTGTTGGCTGGTTTTGGTGAACAGTGCTCTGTAACGCCTACCGGAGGGGAGGAGCTGGAACAGTCCATGTCCGGGATGTGAGGGGTCTGCAGAGATGTTAGCTGCCCGTTTCTTGGCCCTAGACTGGTATAAGTCCTGGATGGAGGGAAGGTCAGCACCGATGGTCCTCTCTGCAGACCTGATAGTCCGTTGCAGTCTGGCCCGGTCCCTTTAGTGGCTGATCCAAACCAGACAGTGATAGAGGAGCAGAGGACAGACTGGATGATGGCAGTGTAGAAGATGGTCAGCAGCTCCTGTGGCAGGTTAAACTTCCTGAGCTGTCACAGGAAGTACAACCTCTGCTGGGCCTTCTTCTGGACAGTGTCTATGTGGGAAGTCCACTTCAGGTCCCGAGAGAGAGTGGATCCTAGAAACCTGAAGGTATCCACAGTAGACACTGTGTTGTTGAGGATGGTGAGGGTGGGGAGTGTCGGGGGGCTTCTCCTAAAGTCCACTGTCATCTCCACAGTCTTGAGCGGGTTAAGCTCCAGGTGGTTCTGACTACACCAGTGGACAAGCTGTTCCACCTCCCGTCTGTAAGTAGACTCGTCACCGTCCCGGATCAGACCAATGACAGTGGTGTCGTCCGCAAACTTCAGGAGTTTCACAGAAGGGTACCCCTGAGGTGCAGTCATTTGTGTAGAGGGAGAAGAGCAGTGGGGAGAGGACACACCCCTGGGGGGCGCCAGTGCTGATGGACCTGATGCTCGACGTGATGCCCCCCAGCCTCACCTGCTGGTAATCCACTGACAGGTGGAGGCAGGCATGGTGAGCTGGGCGAGCTTCCGGTGGAGGATTTGAGGGATGATGGTGTTGAAGGCCGAGCTGAAATCCACAAACAAGACCCTCGCGTACATCCCTGGGGAGTCGAGGTGATGCAGGATGTAGTGCAGTCCCATGTTGACTGCATCGTCCGCCGACCTGTTTGCCCTGTAGGCAAACTGCAGGGGGTCCAGCAGGGGTCCTGTGATGTCCTTCAGGTGGCTCAACACCAGTCTCTCAAAGGATTTCATGACCACAGATGTCAGAGCGACAGGCCTGTAGTCATTTAATCCTGTGATGGAGGGCTTCTTGGGCACGGGGATGATAGTGGAGCGCTTGAAGCAGGAGGGCACTTCACACAGCTCCAGAGATCGGTTAAAGATCTGGGTGAAGATGGGTGCCAGCTGGTCAGCACAGACTCTCAGGCAGGAGGGGGACACACCATCAGGTCCTGGAGCCTTCCTGATCTTCTGTTTCTGAAAGAGCCGACACACATCCACCTCACAGATCCTTAGTGCAGGCGGTGGGTCTGGGTGGAGGGGGGGAGGAGAGGGTGTTGCAGGTAGTCCTTTTGTGTGGTTGAGAGGTGTGAATGGGAGATTCTCAAACCTACAATAGAAGCCGTTCAGGTCGTCTGCCAGTCTGAGGTTTTCCACCGGGTGGGGGGATGGTCTCCTGTAGTTGGTGATGTGTTGCAGGCCTCTCCAAACTGACGCAGGGTCGTTGGCTGAGAGGCTGTTTTTAAGCTTCTCGCTGTAACTCCTCTTAGCTACTTTGATCTCCTTTGTCAGCTTGTTTCTGGCCTGCTTAAACAGGGCCCGGTCCCCACCTCTGTAGGCCACCTCCTTGTCCTGGCGCAGCTTCCGAAGGTTGGGAGTGAACCAAGGTTTGCTGTTGTTGTATGTGCAGAAGGTCTTGGTCTGCACACACATGTCCTCACAAAAACTGATGTACGATGTCACAGTGTCAGTGAGTTCACTGAGGTCTGTGGCTGCAGCTTCAAAAACACTCCAGTCAGTGCAGTCAAAGCAGGCATGTAACTCCAGCTTTGACTCCTCCGTCCATTTCCTCACAGTCCTTACAGCAGGCTTGGAATTTTTAAATTTCTGCCTGTAGGTCGGGATGAGATGGAGCAGACAGTGGTCAGAGAGTCCTAAGGCAGCACGGGGGACAGCGCGATAAGCGTCCTTTAACACTGTGTAGCAGTGGTCCAGTGTGTTTGTGTCCCTGGTGGGACACTTAATATGCTGCCGGTATTTTGGGAGTTCCTGGGTGAGGTTTGCACTGTTGATGGTGTTGTAAAAATGACAACCTCCACTACCTATAGACAAATGAAACTGCAGGAGTTTCTTCATGTTTTACCAATGATAAAATAAATTTTACCTTGAGATAAATAATTCCTAGGGTGAATTCCAATTCCTCCCTTAACCCTTAATCTCAACCCTCAATCTCAAAAATGCACGCTCCCATGAAGTGCAAGTACTGTCCCAATTACTAGAATGTCAAGTTGAGTGACAAGTTTGAGGGCTGTATCGTCCTCAATATTGGGATTTTCCGACACCACCCTTGGAAGTAAGGGCTACCCAGAAGGCACTGGGTAATTTAGCCAAGGCATCTTCGAAAAAATATGAGCTTCAAATGTAAGTATTTTCGTAGTTAATAAAGATATAAATGTTACGAAACTATCTTATTGTCTTCGTAATATATATTTAAATTATCTTATTCTTCTACGTTTTCTTCTAGTTCTTCTTCGTCGTTGTCGTTTTCTTGACAGACTGGACGTAGTTTTGGGGTAAGGCCGCCCCCGACAGTCTAAAGACGTAACTGCACTCAAGGGGTGTCCCATTTCTAAGTCACAAGATAGCCCTTACACTTACTTTTGAGGGCCGAGATTGAGGTCCAAAGACTGAGGGTTAAGGGCGAGGGTTGAGATTGAGGGTTAAGGGAGGAATTGGAATTGGCCCTTAGTTTTTTTTAAAACAGTTGCTCATGTTATCTAATATGGAGGCCCCAAACCTTCCCCGACTTTTTCTCTGAGACATAAACTCCTGGTCTCCAGGTGTGGAAGTGCAGCTGCACCAGCTGTCATGCATGACAACCACTCAGTCAAACGAGGGTGGTCCCACCAGAAGTGGACTTTTCAGAAGTGTCCCAGAAGTGCCTCTTCATCCTACTCTGCTAAAGATACACATCAGGTCTACTTTGGTGTTCATCGACTGCTGAGCTGTTGCAGCTTATGGATGAAAGATTAAGCTGGCAGGAAATCAGACACAAAAAATGACATTGACAATCTGGTCGATATTTATAATAAAACACCCTGAATGGACTCTGATTCACACATCGATCTTATGTCATCACCTGCAAAGGAAGACCACAGGTAAAGAAGTCTCAGATGAGATTTCAACCGTGGTTGAGTACCAGAGTGAGAAGCTGAAAAACAATGTCTTTTCTTTAACATCACAAATCCTCTTTGTGTGAATAATAGCAGAAGGCCCAGGTGTGGCACAAAATGCCTGCAGTTTTTGAACTAGAAGGTGAGTATTACCATATAAATACGCGTTTGAATGTACAGCTTACTATGTGATCTGGCGATTCTTGCGTGATCTCAACACTTTCTAACAAGATCTCACAAATCAAAGAAAAACGGCAGCGCTCACAGTGCTCAGCTTTTAAAACGCTCCGGTGGGACCTGAGGTCGTGCTGAGGATAAAGCAAAATGCAGCACAAACGGAGCATGATGTTTCTGCATCCCCCCTTTTTTCCTTTCCCTCTTCTTTAGTCTTCCAGCTTGTTGTTCTACTTGTATACTGGAGTATTCTCAGGAGCTTTTCTGGAGTATACTTCAAACGAGGATTGCGTGTCTGCAATTGTCTGTAAGCTTCTGAAACCTCACCTCTGCTTCGTATGGATGGCTGTAGCTCACAGAGGACTCTGTGGAGGAAAGCTGCTAATTGTAATGGTTATTTGGACCCCAGAGCAGCATTTAAAAAAAAAAAAAAACATTTCTGCTTCAAATTTACATGAGCGTTTTTCATGCTATGACTATGGAAAATGGGGTAAACTGAAAGTATAATGTGGCTGTGATGTAAAATAGTATTTTTAACAAACCTGAGCACAGTTGGTCAGGTTAGCAGTCATCAATGATTTGGAGGAAAATAACAATAATAATAAAAAAATAATAATAATTGTCCCTGTGATGGCTGCACTGGCTGCCACATCACGGGACATGTCGGTAACACTTTCTTTGATATATTTTTGATATATATTTGATATTTGATATATATTTTGTTACAGGTATTATTTGAATAATTACACACACGTTTTTATTTTATGTTAACTGTACTTGAGTTCTATTTCTAGTGCACGCATTTAGTTAACTTTAGTTCAGTCATTTTGGTTTATGTTTGTTTGATTCATGTTTCTTTGAGTTGCCAGTTCTGTGGTTTGTCTCTGGGGCCCGAGGACAGATGCCAATCAAGACCAGATGCAGCCACTTAGATTGTACCATGTTTAATACTCCATGAAGGGGGAGATGTCAACTTTTGAGTTAATCGTTTGGTTAAATAGTTTGGTTTAGATTTTTGTATGTAAGTTATTTTGGTTAAATTTTTTTTTGTATAATTAATAAATGGTTTGTTTGGGTTTTTGTAAATACTTTAGTGCGACTGTATTGTTTGTCAACCCCCTGTGTTTGTGTGTCAATGGTTTGATCAGCCATTATATACGTAGCCCTCTTGTGTGTTGTGAGTCAGGTCAGTTAATTCAAATTCAACTCAAATTCAAATTCAAAAATACTTTATTAATCCCCCAAGGGGGAAATTCAGGTTTCAGTACACCAGTCGGGTGTACTAGAGGAGCTGCTAGCGTCCAGCGCTCCTTTTCATGCCCGGTCCCGTGGTCCGAGTGCTAACTCCAGTTAACAGCCGTTAAAACAGTTAACAGCCGTTAGAACCAGTATATCTCCATAATGATGACAAGTGAGATATCTCCAGGTCAGAGGAGGAAACACCGATGAACCAGACCGTCTCCTCTGGGAAGACTCCTTCAGTCCAGCGAGAGACAGAGCCGCCCGTCCCAGAGCCCGGTTCATCACGCGGGCCGGACCAGGCTGTTGTCGTCTCCCCCGGCGGTGCTGGGCCCCACCAGGTCACCAGACGGCCCCTGCCAGGTCAGCTGACAGCTCGACGGGGGCAGCACGCCGCCGCTGCTACGTTGGGGGCTCCCGTCCCGGCTCAGTGACGCTGCAGCCCGGATCCAGTGGTGGTGGTTGCCACGGGTAGCAGTTCAGGACTACTTAGCTTAGCTTTCCCGAACCAACCTCCAGCGACACCGTCCATGTCCGCGGCGGCAGGTCTCCACCAGCTGCAAGAGGACCGATCCGCCCCCTGCAGACAGTATGTAGACATCCGACCGCAGATCACCACAAACCGGGCACAAACTGGAGCGTCCAGCGTCCAACGTCGCAGGGATAAGTCCCCGGAGCAGCAGCGAGTAGCCTCCATGCCAGGCGTCGTCCGGGCAACGACTGTTAGTTTATGTTGTTGGTTTGTTCATTTGTTAAAAAGCCTAAGTTTGATTTAGTTGACCTCTTTTATGAGCTCACCTATTTTAATTTTTTCACATTTAGATTTTTGTTAAGTTGGATAAATGAAATCCTTTATGTTTGATATTTCCTGTTGTTCCTTTTTTTTTTTTTTTGCCAGCCTGCTCGGTCTCTAACAGTCCCAATTTTTGTTAGAAGAAGTTGTTAGTTGTTAGAAGAAATTAGTTGTTGCAGCCACTTGGAGGACTGAAGTAAATGCTGGAGACTTGAAAGCCTCAGATGGTGGTCTTCAAAAATCTATGACTACAAGACTATGGGAGGAATGACTAAGCCTCCCTACATGTCTTGTTTGGAGCCAGAGGTTTAAATTAATTATGTCACAAGCATCCAATGAAGGATCAAGAGCCATGGGGGGAAACGGTGCCAAGAGCAACAGTGAGAAGCCATGAATGATTAAACATAAATAAAGAATTTAATATGACCATAGAAATATGCATTACTTTATAAATACTCTTTTTGACAAATTGTCATGGTAAGCAGGGCTTGACGCTAACTTTTTTGCTCACCAGCCACTGTGGCTAGTGTTTTTCCTCAGTCATTAGCCATTTAGCCTTTATGCTAGCCACAGTTTTGCTGTCAGTTTTTTTCTTCTTCACAATATTCTTGCATTTACATTTTAAATACAAACAATTGGTACAACTATTGTGATGTGTCATATCAAAGAATAAGTTACCAGCTAAAGTTGCTTGTGAGACAGAAATAGTTACTAGCCACAGCCAAATTTTACCAGCATTTGGCCGGTTGCCCGGTGTCAGTGTCAAGCCCTGATGGTAAGTATCATTAAAGTTGGGACCAGCTGCCAATAAAGAGTTCTAGGACAGCATAATAGCACAGAATATTCTAGAATAATTCTAGAACAGGAGGGAGTCACTCAGCAGTTTCAGTCTTTACTTGCTTTGTACATCTTTTTTGAGTTTTTGGTTCATAGTTTTCCGTGTCACAAGAAGGCACAGAGCAGACTTTACTTTCTGAGGAAGCTGTTTGTTATCATCTATAACAGGGGTGGCCAAAGTCGGTCCTCGAGGGCCGCTGTCCTGCAGTTTTTATATGTTTCCCTCCTGCTTCACACCCTGATAAAAGTGGCTGTGTCATTAACAGACATGCGCTGACCTTTGATGACAAGATGATGTCGGCCATTAATTAGGATCAGGTGTGTTAAAGCAGGGAAACAGGCAAAACCTGCAGGACACCGGCCCTCGAGGACCGACTTTGGCCACCCCTGGTCTATAATTATGTTGTGGAGAGTGCAGTCTCCCCTGCAGTCATTTAGGGAAGTAGCATCAGAGCCAGTGGCTTTAACAAAACTAGAGCTTCTAGAGCTCATTGTCGATGAAGGATGCTTCATGAAATGAAAAACACCTGAGCATCCTCTTCACAACACAGTGATTCAACAATAGTGTCTTCAGTCAGAGGCTTCTTCAGATCTGCTGCAGCACAAACACTATAGGACATCCTTCCTGCTCACAGCAACAACCACCTATCATAACTCTTTGAAGAAACGTATTACATATATGATTTGATGAATATTATTGAATTGAATTCACACACACACACACACACACACCCTTTTCCCTTCTTAGGAAGAGTCTTAAAACAAGGACTGCTCAATTACCGTTTGATACTGGTCCCACTATTTGTTCAATAAAACATAATTGCTTTTTCCTCCTTCAGAGCAAATCTACACACACACACACACACAGAGAGACACACACACCCAGGAGATGTGAAGCAAATACAGAAATCAACAGTCGGCAATGTGAATTATATGCATGGATGGAAATTTAATTTAAATGTTTGAAGAGACAAAATAACAGAAAAATGGAGGCTGTCATCCTTCAGAATGTTGCAGCCCCTCATGCTCCCATTTAAGGGCTGCAAATGCACTCATGCAATCTGCAGCGTGCCAAAACAGGATTGGCCCCTGGTCCGGGCCAAGCCTGGTTCAACTGGTGTGACTGCTCTGTTCCTTGCTTAAGCCTGGCACCAGACCTTGTTTTGGGCAGAGTAAAGTTGCATCATATAAATACTATGCACTACCAGCTCCTCCTGACGATGATTTGACAAAATAGCGGTGCAATCCAGAATTTGAAAAATGTGACAACAAGAACTCAAAATGAGCCTTGAAGTAGTGTCCTACAGGTGTGTCATGCAATGACATGATCACATATGTACAACCACGGCCAGATGGGGAGTTGCAAAGGTAATGGGCATTACATGGTATAAAACTGTAAACACAACCCTGCCTTCACACATTTGTTTGTTTATGTGTTTCCCTTTGGTCTGGTTTCTTTTCACACACACACACACACACACACACACACTTACACAAAATGCAAGTGTATTTAAATGGGTCGCTTCAAAACTGCTCATTACTTATTGGTCAGATGTGTCTGCCAATGGGGAGAAAAACTACAAACACAGGAAGAAGATCCTCTGTTGTGGTGTAGTGTTTGTTTTATGACATGATGGAACTCAGCTAAAACAGTACAGGAGTTCCCATAAATTAATCATGCAGAACTGTGATTTACTGATCAGCCCAAGACTGACCGTGGAATCTTGAGATTCAAACCTTTTAGTCCCTTTTTTTGTTCTGTATTTTTTTTTCTCACCAGGGAAACTGGATCAGAATTCTGCAGATGATTCTGACTGAGACTGTTTCACTTCTGTTGTTCTGGTCCTCACTTAATGTCCCACTGGATGAAACAAACTACCCCATGTATTATTCTTATGATTATTAGAAATGTGAAAGGCTTCCATATTTTACAACACTGAACTTTTTCCCTTCATTACTTTACTACTACTTATCTTCTCTCTCTCTCTCTCTCTCTCTCTCTCTCTCTCTCTCTCTCTCTCTCTCTCTCTCTCTCTCTCTCTCTCTCTCTCTCTCTCTCTATATATATATATATATATATATATATATATATATATATATATATATATATATATATATATATATATATATATATATATATATACACAGTCATGGAAAACATTATTAGACCACCCTTGTTTTCTTCAGTTTTTCAGTTTCTTGTTCATTTTAATGCCTGGTACAACTAAAGGTACATTTGTTTGGACAAACATAACGATAACCACAAAGATTGCTCATAAGAGTTTTATTTAAGAGCTGATATCTTACCATTTTCCATGGTTTTCTTGATTATAACCTAAATCACTTAAGTTTTTACATCAATAGCTATGGCGTTTGTACTGCCAAAAACACTGCTTTTTATGCATTCAGTGTTTTTTTCTTTTCTGTCTGTTTTAGTCACATGATGACGTTTAGTGGTACCAGGTATTAAAATGAACAAGAAAGTGAAGAAAAAATGGTGGTCTAATAATTTTTTCCATGACTGTATATATATATAAACACACGTACATTCAGGCGCAATGATTTAAAACATTCAGTAGTCTGGGCAGATCTAATGTTAAAGGGGGACTGAGCAGTCCAAGGGCAGGCAGGCGTTTATTTCCATCAGCGAAACAGGGAGGGACTGTTTTTACTTTGTGCTGCATTTTAATTGTACTTAATGTGCTACATAAATAAAGTGGGATTGATTGATTGATTAAGCTGCACTAAAGGTATCTCAGAAACAAAAAGAGAATTACCTCAGCTCATCATGACATAACACAATGTAAACTCAATGTGCATGCTTCATTCAGAATACATTGTAATGTAAGAAATTTAGATAAACTAATTAGATGGATAGATAGATGTACTTTATTGATCCCAAACTGGGTAATTGCAGTGTAGCAGCAGCAATTAAATGGCAATATAAAAAACAGAAGGTATTCCTATTTACAAAATAATTATAAGACACATATAAAAACACACAAGAGCAATAAAAATAAGTGTTTGTACAACAAGTAGTGCAATGAGCTGCAGGTGCAGTGAACTGAAGGTGCATTGAATTAAGGTGCAATATGTGTTATGAACCACAGAAAAACATCAGGCAAGAGTCTTATTGTACAGAGCGATGGCATGTGGCGCTGGCAACAACAGACTGGTAGAAGATCTCTAACATCTGCACACGTTGAAGGATCTCAGCTTCCTCAGGAAATAGAGTCTGCTCATCACCTTCTTGTACGCAGCATCCGTGTTAGATTTTCAGTCCAGACTGTTGCTGATCACCACTCCCAGGTATTTGTAGTCCTCCACCTCCTCTACCACCCCACCTCCTCTACCACCCTGGAGCGGGTCCACGACTTCAGATTCCTGGGAGTCCAGATCTCCGATGACCTCACCTGGACCCTCAACATCACAGCCATTATAAAGAAGGCTCAGCAGCGCCTCCACTTCCTGAGAGTTCTCAGGAAGAACAACCTAGAGCAGAAGCTGCTGCTGGCCTTCTACCGCCGCTCCACCGTCGAGAGCCTGCTGACGTACTGCCTCACCACCTGGTACGGGAGCTGCACTGCCGCAGACAGACAGAGGGAGGCTGCAGAGGACAGTGAGGGCAGCACAGAGGATCGTGGGCTGCCCTCTCCCCTCCCTGACGGACATCTACTCCACCCGGTGCGTCAGCAGAGCTCTCAACATTAAGATGGACTCTTCACATCCTGCCTCCCAGCTGTTTGAGCTGCTCCCGTCTGGGAGGCGCTACAGAAGCATCAGAGCACGGACTAACAGAATGAAAAACAGTTTTTTCCCCAGAGCCATCACCTTATTGAACAATATACCTTCCAGTCACTTTAAATAACCAGCATCTGTGCAACTACCCTGTGCAATATACTATTCTCTGTGCAATATTCTATTCACTGTGCAACATACCACTCATCTGTGTAACATGCTATTTATTTGTGCTATTTACTATTTATATTTATAATATCTCCATATTTATTATGTAAAAAAAACTGGACATTTTTAATATTCTACTCCCGGAAAACTGCACATTTGCACTACTGACCTCACTTTACATATGTATATATTTGAAACCTTGTCTTCTTGCTTTTACTTTTGAAAAACGGCCACATATTTATATCTTGTTTATTGTTTATTATATGCCGCACTGACATGGGAGAAGCTCTCCAATCTCGTTGTACGCCACTGTATAATGACAATAAAGGGCATTCTGATTCTGATTCTGATTCTGATTCTGATCTATAGAGGCTGTGAAGGCGTCTTCTTCCTCCTGAAGTCCATCACCATCTCTCTGGTCTTGTTGACGTTCAGCCTCAGGTGATTCTGCTCCGTCCACTCTACAAAGTTGTCCACCAGTGCCCTGTACTCACTCTCATCTCCCCCCCCTTATACACCCAACAACAGCTGAGTCATCAGAAAACTTCTGCAGGTGACATGACTCAGAGTTGTACTGAAAATCAGTGGTGTATAAGGTGAAGAGGAGAGAGCACAGTCCCCTGTGGAGCTCCTGTATCACTGGCCACCACATCAGACACAACTTTGTCCTGACGGACAAATTGTGGTCTGCCAGTCAAGTAGTCAGTAATCCAGGAGACCACAGAGCCGCTGACACCCATCACCTGCAGCTCCTCCCCCATCACCTGCAGCTCCTCCCCCATCACCTGCAGCTCCTCCCCCATCACCCGCAGCTTCTCACCCAGTAACCCAGTCTTCACCAGTATTGGAAGCTCGTCCGTCTTATTTCCCAAAGACCTCACGTTACCCGTTATAATCGCCGGGACCGCTGGCTAATGTCTTCTCCTTTTCTCCTTCAGCTTGACTCCAGATCTGCTCCAGATCGTAACTCCTGCGGGATCACAGGTCTGTCTCCGGGCAGCAGCACACGTTTACACAGCGCCATCAGCTGTTCACGCGTGTAAACAATACCCTCGTTGTTACGGGCAACGCTGTCTGTTACAAGGAGTAACAAAAGTAACAGAAAAACTAGGAGAAAAGTAACAAAACGTAGTCCAGCCATTGTCCAAGCGTTGATAGACACAAGGAAGACACACAAAAGAATTAAACTGACAATAAACTAACAAAAATGTGAGTCGGTGGTTATTCATTTATGACCTCCTCCTCAGGGGCGCCGCTAGGGATTTTGGGCCCCATGAAAAGAATCTTTACCGGGCCCCCCAACACAGCAGCGAAATTTGTTGATGCTATTTTTGATCATCATTAGGGGCCTCTCTGGGCCCCCCTCAATCATGGGCCCCTATAATCCGTATCCTTTACCCCCCCTTTTCGGCGCCCCAGCTCCTCCTAAAGACCCTGACCACCCATCCCCAGCTCCTTACCCTGCTGGTCATCAGGTCACTCCACCACGAACTGATCAGGGACAGGGAGGAGCTGGTGGTTTTAAAATCTTTCTGCATCCCTGATGCCGTTCCGTCGGTCCCCGTTGCCGAGGCGGTTGACGCGCCTTCACGTTCCCGTGTCTCTGAGGTAGTCGACGCACCTCCCCTCGCTCTCAAGGTGGTCGACGCACGCTCGCCTTCCTGTGTTTTTGAGGTGGTGGACGCACCTCACCTCGTCCTCGACGTGGTCGACATCAGAGGGAACAAGTGAGACGCAGGTGCAAACAGTCAGGGAGAAGGACAAAAGGAAGTAAATTGAACACAAGTACAAGACAGACCTAGGAAGTAACGTTAACAAAAGACAGGGAACTCAAGAAAAGCAAACCTGTTTAGCTAGGTTTTTGTCATGGCCTGGTTGGCCATGGCAGCCCTGTGTGTGTATGTCTGTGTCAAGTTGGCATCTCTCCCTGTCTTTAGTGGTTCCTGTTTTACTTGGAAAGGTCTGTCTTGTCATCATTGTGTTTCTGCTTTGCTTCCTCCCTCTTGTTACCTTGATTCCCTGCACCTGCCTCTCGTTTGTTCCTCTGTGTATTTAAGTCTTGTCATTTTCCCCTGTTCTCTGTGGCTTCATTTTGTCTTTGTGGCATGTGTGAGTTTGGTGTTCTGCCTGCTCCCCTCCCCTCACGGTCCTCCCAGAAGTCAAGTCAAGTTAAGTTAAGTAATTATTTTTGGAATCCCTTTCTCCTTATCTTTAACAGGCATAAATTCCCCCCACACGATTTTTAATGTGGACGAAACAGGTCTCCATACAGTACAAAGGCCTCACCAGGTGAGATACACGATACACACACAAGGCTGACATGTAGCTTGTAATAATGTAATAAACAGGTTGGCGGGACCTCCGAGCGAGCAAGGCTGAGAATGGCACTCTGAAATCGGATACGCTCTGGCTCTCCTCCCTGCTCTGGTTCTCATACATCCCTCCAGACTGGCTGTCATCTCTACCCCCAGCTGGCCTCAGGCCTGGGTGCAGCAGCAGCCTAACCTACGGATCAAACATGCCATCGATTCTGAACTTTCTGTTGGATTCAGGTGGTGACACAAAGAGGGAAAAGGCAAGTTGGTTCCATCACATCGGCCGAGAGAGGGGAACTGGTAACTCTGGTGTGTGCTGTGAATGCTGCTGTTGCAATGTTTCTCTCCCAGAGTAAAGTTTAAAGACTGCTTCAATTATCAATGCACCTACAGGAGCAAAGGGTACCTCCACCAGAACAGGATGGATGAATGAAGATACCTGTACCGAGTTCTCAGCCACTTGATAAACCACACTTACTGTTCACCTGACCCCCCCATGCTTCTCATCATGGACAATCTTAAAGCTCACATATCACTCAGGGCAGTAGAACTCGCCAGGAGCAATGGTATCGTTATGCTCACTCTCCCACCTCACACATCCCATCATGCACCTCTGGATGTGTACGGTCTGTTCAAAGCCCAATACAGCCGAGCTCTCGATGGGTACAGTACTTCCAACAAGGTTAAGAACCACTGATCTAAAATGTCTGACTGTCCAAAAACAATTTCTGTCTTGTTCTTATCCAAATTGAGAATGTTTATCTAAAACCATGACTGTACCTCCTTTAGACAGTTTGGCAAAGGCTGCAAAGACCTGTTACTTTTTGTCTCTATGGGCAGACCAGTTTTCAAATCATCAGATACATCTTGTAATACTGCACAATTAAGTGGCGATGCAGCTAAGGTATACTGGCCCAGAAAAACAGACCTGAGAAGGAACACTCTCAAGAGAAAAGTAAGAAGGCTTCAGGTGATTAACAATGTTTGCTAAAGACGAGAGAGACACCTGCTCATAATTCTCAAAAAAGCCTGCATTTGCAAGCCCCTCTGAGAGCACAGCTCTGTCATGGGCTTGGGCCCCTTAGCCCAGAAAGGAGCCACAGCGTCCAAAAGATAGGTACACGTAGAACTAAAAACAGCTACAAACTCATCGGGGCTTCGAATGCCATATTAACCTAAGTCAGTAATTCACTGAGTTGTCAAAAGCTGCAGAGAACTGAGATACTATTGTGGGGCCTATTGTATGCACGCAGCACTCTGGGGCACATGGTTTAACCTGAGAACATAGAGTAACAGAAAATAGAACAGCAAAATGGTCAGAAACACATGGATCACAGACCTCACTGCTCAAGCCGAAGGACACTCTGAGGTCCAGTGACTGCAGCTTCCAGTGTGTCGCACCAGTCACGGACTGAGTGAGATAAATAGAGTCTAAGAGATTCAAAAACTCCCCGACCAGGGTTTTGGACTCCAAACAAACATGGATATTAAAATCAGTTAAAAAGCAATCAAAGTCCACAGTCATGCTGGTCTTCAGGTCTAAAAAAGTCCTGAATAAAATCGTTATCCTCACTGTAAAAAAAAAAAAAATTGTAATATAACAGAATTTTACCGTCTATTTTACAGATTTTTTTCTGTATTTTTAAAATACCATTTAATTTACAAAAATAGACTGTGATTTTACATGTCAAATGTAAAATAACATTAAATCACTGTAACTGTGAAAACACAATATTTCTGTTCTTTTACAAAAAAAAATACATATATATTTATTGTTAAAATATGTTCAAAAATATATCGTAATTTCACAAATAAATGTATCTGTTATTTAAGGGAATAAACTGTAAAATTCAACTTTAAAACTCTAAAAAAATAGGAAAAAATAATTTAAAATTACTGAAGAATTAATAGTAAATATTTGTAATTTTACTATAATTTCTTTGTTAATTGACTTATATTTTCATTGAAAATAACTACAATTACTCTCATTTCTAGATTATAACATTTATTACCATTATATACATAAATTATTATTAGCTATATTTATTTTGAAAGGACATCTAAAGAGACATCGGGAAAGGGGAAAGCTTGAGAGGGTGAATAATAAAGAGTTGGACTTGAACTTAGGGCTGCTGCCTCTGCTTATGGAGCATCAGCTCTACCAAGGGAGCTGCAATTAAATGCTTTCAATAAAGCATTTCTCTGATAGATATGCTGCTAGTGATCTGGCAGGTCATTTTGGGTCGTTTCCCAGCATCCTTTGCAGCCCTGGCTGTTAAGGTGCTTATCTGTGTTTATTTGTTAGCTATTTGATTTAATGCTGCCATGTAAAGTCTGTTGCTGGTTTGATCCCCTGTTGATTCAGACCCCTTACATTTAACGTGTTAATTTGTGTCACCCTGAGTTAAGTCTGTCTGTGTTTGAATGAGTACCCGTGAGTTTGTTTAATAAAGTGTGTAAAACAAAACTTGTGCTGTGCATTAACAGGAAGTTGATAAAATACACCTTTTGCTGGTGTTATGGCTCTGTCAGGTGTTGCAGACCGGGCTCCACTACAGTGCAAGGGCTAAAGTCCTTGAAATTGTAGCAATTTTAAACCCAATATTTAGTTTTTCAACAGCTTTTGACAGGTTTTGAAAAATGAATCACATTATTTTTTGTGTCATATACTGTTATATTACATGAAACACAAATTAATATACAACTTCTTTACATAAAATGTCATTGAAACCAATTAATAACAGCACATTTCTGTAAATTTAAGCATTATTATTCTCAATACAGGATTTACTTACCATATTTCTAGGTAATTTAATTGTTTTAAAATGTGAAAATGTTTCTAATTAAATGTTAAAAACAACCTGAAAATAAGGCAAAAACTTGTTAAAATTACAACTATAAACTGTATTTTAATTATCGAAAAAAAAACGGTATTTTTATGAGAAAATAATTATCTCTTATTTCACGGTTTTTTTCTGGTGCCCCAGGTGCCAGAAAAAATAAAAAAATAAAAAAATCTTTAAAAAATGGTACAGTGCTCATTTTGGTGATGATAGATCAGTGCACAAAGGACGGGAGAATTAGAGTTCATGATAAAAGTCTGCAGCTCAAAGCTGGAAAAAGTGTCAATTGGGAACTGTTGGCGGCTGAAGTTGGATTTGAAAATTGACACCAAATAAGCCTGCGAGGCTGCCAGCTGCACAATTGCACCATCTTTACACAGGAAATGTGTCACATAAAATAGGTTTAGACTCCCAAGGTATTAAATCTGTAATACGACAGTCAATAAGTGTCAAGAACCCAGCTACAACTTAAACCAGAGGTTTTATGTTCTTTCAAATTTCTTATGTTTACATCTGTCCCGTGTATTAAGTCTTTATTGGCATTTTCATAAACAAAATATCTGAGTGGCAGCCAGCTAATATGCAGCATCATAAAGGTCAGATTACAACATGACTATTTAGAGGAGTTGATGTGAAGATCATGTTCCAGAAATATTATATTCTAGTGTTGCTTTCTGTTGCCAGAAGTTTGGAGATCTCCTGGCAACAATGATGTGACTTTTCCTCTCTCGACCTTCTGGATTCGCTCTGCCGTTCTGAGTGTGTTAAATGGGTTCAGAAAAAAAGCTGCTTCAGGCCGACTTTTAAATGCAAAAAGATATTTATTTACAAGAAAAAAGAAGGCCTAAATGACAGACATCTGCAGCGAGTCTGGGACCTTTCTGAGGGAAAGATTGAGGGAAAGATCGAAGAACAAAGAAATACGCAGACTCTTTATAGCCTCGGATCAACACCTTTAGAATCAGAATCAAATTTATTGTCGCCACTGAGCCAGCGTCCCAACACAGCAGAATTTGACTTCCCAGTTCACCGTCCAAGAGAAACATACAAAAAAAAACAACACAACATATGGACAGGAGTCAACGGTGCTTGGGTCAGCGCTATAAGAGCGCTTCAATTTAACAGAGGAAAATATGACCACATAGGGGATGGGGGGGGGGGGAGAGGATAAAAAACAGGTGTCTCACACCACATGTCCTTGATCAGAGGTACATGTTGTGGGATTCACAAAAAAAAACCTCAGCACAGGCATAACAAGCTTAGTACAAGACAAGACATCTTATCAGGAAAAAGGTCCCAGCCAAGCGGCCCGTGCACGCTCGCCCGATGGCACGCAGCCGGTGGCGCGCAGTGCAATCAGTCCGCTCACGTGGGGGAGAACACCAGGATCCAGCGAGGACGTTGAGAGTCAGGGAAAGGCAATGGAGCGGGGATGGTGTGGGGGGGGAGCCTACTTCGGATAAGACCTCGGTGAGATTCTTTTACAGTTCGGCCTTGGCCAAGGCCGCTCGGGGCGCCAGATTCAGATAAGAGAGATTGTTTTCGGTCAGACTGACAGTGAATTTTTGCCTGCCTTAAAGTCCTTTGCTGGTTCTCTCTCGTGGGAAATCATCCGAAAGTCCGAATTATTCGTGTCCATTCTCCCTCAGTATTGCATGTAGTGATCCCAAGTTGTGATCCAATTTGCTCATGAGTTCATGCATCTGAAGCTGTCGGTGGTTCACGCCGTGAATCACGTCCAGTTTCCGATTCATCTCGTCTCTTTTTACAGTCTCGGCACTCACAGCACGACTGACCTCCACGCACACAGACATCAGGACCGGAATAGCAGCATCCGTGTGCTTAATTTTCCGATACATCAGGTATCCGCCAACGCCAAACAGCAGGAATCCGATGATCATAAATCCAAATATGTAGACATCTTCAGCGTCCTCAATGAACAGAGGAGCCTGGCAGCTCAAGCGCCACTTCCTCCATGGATCTTGAACATACCCCGCTGGCTCTGTACCATCTGGACATGAAGGCTCACCTATCGATTCCCTCCTTGTAGAAAAAATTTGATCAATTGCATTGAGAGACCAGCTAACCAGATCCATGGTTGATTTAGATATTCAGATTTTATCCGTATGAGGCTCCAAAAACACACAGACAGGACAAAGAGCAGCGAGGATCAGATAGAGGGGCAGGAGCTCACAGAAAAGCGTCCGCCTTCGCTGGAGAGCAGGAAGAGCTACAAGCTACAACAGGTGGAATCAGTCAATTTTAATGAGACCGTTTCATATTCACTCCTTACTTGCGTATCTTCTTCAATCATAAACAGTACCGTCATAAGTTTACAGTTGGGATCGATCAAGAACTTTCTATGACAGATTCCCAGTTCTAGTCTCTTCTTGGCCATGAACTGTACTCTATTTTTCTGATGTGGACTCAGTGAAACCTACAAACTTGCAAACAGAGTAATTTCACACACCAACATGAACTTGTTGACTCTACAGAATGTCCTAAACTCAATGAAACATTGGCTTCTTTATAGAACATGGTCAGTACTTATAATAAGAAGTAAAAGATCATATTGTTCAGACACCACACTACCAAAGCGAACGTATCGATATGAAATCACACGTTTAGTTCAGCCAAGCTCCCAGTGTCCTGGGTAGATGTCTACCATTTTAACAAACCCACAACTTCAAAAAATGGGATTATCTTAGCTGCAGATAAAGTCTCCTGTCTGCGTAGAAAGAGGCACTCAAGATTTACCTGAGGAAAAGAAGACAGGAAGCAGACCACTGAAAAGTGTGGTCGAAACCACTACAAATAAGCAGAAAAGGGTGATCCAAAACTTTTCAGCCCATCTTTATGGATAAAGTTGAGACAAGATGGTATGAACCCAGTTTATCTATTAATGCACATCAGTTCCTGCGTTTCAAGCCTGCAACACACTTTAAGTGAGGTTGGTGTGGTGGCAATTTACTGTTACCAAGGAGATGAATGAAAAAATGATGTTACTTCAAACATGTTGACACTGTACCATAATGATGATGTGATATGAAAACAGAATGCGTGAGCATCAGAGACAAGCCTTTCATGGATTCTGCTTAAAAGTCTTTGTTTGTAGGATCTTCATTTTGTCAAACAAATGCATGAGAAACCCACGGCAGTGGCTGAATACGATTACCACATGGCCATGGATTTGTATACAGTCATGGAAAAAATTATTAGGGCACCCTTGTTTTCTTCAGTTTCTTGTTCATTTTAATGCCTGGTACAATTAAAGGTACATTTGTTTGGACAAACATAACGATAACCACAAAGATTGCTCATAAGAGTTTTATTTAAGAGCTGATATCTTACCATTTTCCATGGTTTTCTTGATTATAACCTAAATCACTTAAGTTTTTACATCAATAGCTATGGCGTTTGTACTGGCCAAAAACACTGCTTTTATGCATTCAGTGTTTTTCTTTTCTGTCTGTTTTAGTCACATGATGACGTTTAGTGGCACCAGGTATTAAAATGAACAAGAAAGTGAAGAAAAAATGGTGGTCTAATAATTATTTCCATGACTGTGTGTATATATATATATATATATATATATATATATATATATATATATATATATATATATATATATATAATATAACGTTTTTACCGTTCTCCATGTCTGTTTTACCTGCTAATTCTCTTTCCGGTTCCGGTTCTTTTCTTTTCCGGTAGACTTTTCAAAACAAAAGCATGTGAGCAACATGCGTTAATGTGCGATAAAATAAATGTCAGCATCAATAAATTAATGCGTTATATAATATATATAATCCTAATATTATATGTATCAATATATAAATATATATGATGTGAATGTGTATCGTTTCAAGATAGATAGATAGATAGATAGATAGATAGATAGATAGATAGATAGATAGATAGATAGATAGATACTTCATTCATCTCAAAGAGAAATTTGGAGACTATATGCAACTATATAGTATTCCCAGCACCTGATGACGTCACAAGATGTTTAGTGGTACCAGGTATTAAAATGAACAAGAAAGTGAAGAAAAAAATGGTGGTCTAATAATTTTTTCCATGACTGTATATCTGTTTCTACTGAGCATTTTATAATTAGATTATTCTAGGAACTTGCAAGGATTTCTGTGCATAAAGGGTAAGGATGCAAGCCTCATCTGCGCCTCATGATCCACCAGCCCTCACACTGCTTCATCAGTGGTTACACAGGTAACACATGAGTAGTTGCTGTGGGAAACCTACATCTTCTTTTCTGTGCATTTTCCTTTTTGTCCCAGTTGTTTCTAATATGGGATGGATAAGTATTTTCCCTCACATGCAATCATGTTTTTTTTCTCGTTTTTCTGTCTCCTCCAAAGCTCTTGCTGGACCCACAGGAAATTCTAGATGCCAAATCAAAAGGTCCAGGTGGAAAAGTCACCGTCTCTGCTCTTTAAAATGCTGCACTGAAAACAAAAGGAAAAAAAAAAAACAGTTGGCAATGTAGATAGATATATTTTGTTGAACTTGAGACTGATGGTTGACTGATGACGACTCTGCCAGTTTCTTCTCCGTCAATTCCAAAACTTACAGCAAATGTCACAGATGAAAGCAGTAAAAAGTAAAAGTGGTAAAGCAGAGAAAAGAAACTTTATTTCCCCGATGAGTCACAGCAGTTACATTGTAATGTATAGAACGCTTTCACACCTTACACTGCTCTGAGATTTCAACAGACATGAGAGACAGAGAGGCAAATGAAAAATATCTGAGTTATTACAAAATACAAATTGCTGCTGTCATGTAAAAGCTGGAGACCAGGAGGAAGAAGTTCCCAACAAAAAGTGCTTTATTTCACAAAAGCTTGCAGCAGAGCTCTAAATAAACAGAGATATGCAGTACAGCACAAGGTCAAGGAAGGTCACAAGGGTTGAAGACAGGACAGAGCAGCAAGGAGGCAGAGAAAGGAAAGACGAGGCTAAATTCTGTCCAAAGGAGCTGATGATGCACAGATGAAAACAATCAGGACAGATGGAAGCGGGGGGGTCAAACTGAACTTAACAGAGACGAAGAAAGACTTTCAAAGTAAAGCAGGAAGTAACACAACAGGAGACAAAGGACAGGAAACAAAAAGGAAACACGACACCGGACTGAGATCACGACAATCTGTCTTAATCAGTGCGTTTACATGGGAAGTTTAATTCCTCTTTAATTCAGAATTAAAGTTAAAGCCGAATAAATGTTACCATGTAAACACTTAATTCCATATGAAAATGTCAATTTCGAATTAAACTTAATTCCGAAGTAAGTGGCTGGTTTATTCCCATTTTAATTCCGAATTAAATAATTCCGCGGTCATGTAAACACTCATTCCTGTTTAAATTAATTCCCGTCTTTCTGAGCATGCTAGTTCTCTTGCCCGTCTGTCGCGATGACGCATATATTCTGCGCTGGGCTTGTTTTCAAAACAAAGTTTTAAAACGGCAGCGCGCAGTAAACGGTGTTCAAGAGCAGAGATGATTTATTTAATAAATAGCTTGGAGGAACTGGAAATAACTAAAAGAACAGATGGCAGGAAACATAAAAATTGTGAGCTTTTCAAAGTTGTAGCTGCCAGGTTAAATAAAGGAGGTTTCGCAGATAGAGACGCCACCCAGGTCAAAAATAAGTGGAATGTTGTTGCTAACCATTTAGCTAAGTTTGTTTTCTTCCGGTAGATGTAAAGACGTCCGCCCCCCCCATCCAATCAGAACCCTTTCCAACCCCCAGACCTAAAACGGAGTTGGATAAAGCCGAACAAACGTGTTTTTTCATGTAAACCTTAATTCGGAATTACTATTTCCATGTAAACTCGAAGGAAAATAGTTTAATTCGGAATTATTTAATTCCTAATTATTAATTCCGAATTAAAAAACATCATGTAACCGCAGCCACTGTTTACATTTTAAAAATTTAAATTGTAAGTTAAGTTCACAATTTGAAGCGGGTTCAGCTTATTAAATGTAAAATGAGGGAAGCTGGTTGAGCTCAAGTTCCAAATAAACTGTGAAGCCAACAAGCATGAAGTCTTGAAGTTTGGTTCAGACGCTGATGGTTGGAGCACGATACGTTGGTTAGGTAACATCAGCTAATTTAAATGATGATTAAGCCTTTTTTTTCCCTCTTTTCTTTTTTTCAAGAGCAATATTTCATTTTCACTTAGAAAAAGGGCACTTTATGAAAAAAAGAAAAAAAAAATCACTTTCAGTGCATGAGAGCATTGATTTGAGGCTTTGAAGCTTTGAAACAACAACCAAACTGATTAATATTTATTGTACTAGATCACCTTTTCAAAACAGCTTGAAATAATGGTGGGTTGAATTTTTCTTTACTCAGAAGTCGTGTAAGGTGAAATATTATTATTATTATTATTATTATTATTATTATTATTATTATTATTATTATTATTATTATTATTATTATTACTATTTTAGTGCATGTTTGTTTTGTAAAATGATAAGATACAAATCAATCCCAGTTTAATTTACTAAGATGATTAGACACCCCCCTACGCAACCCCCCTCTTTTCACCATTTCCCTGGACATTCAGATAAAGGACACAACTGCTTGAAGTCATCCAACCACCGATAAAAATACATCTTAAGTTTGAAAGAATTGTGTTCTGCACCAAAAGAAAAGTCAGAGAACAAAAACAAATGTCAATACAGCTTTATTAATGTCATAGACAATATTTTTGGCCGAGTGGTAAACTCTCTTCATGCCAGGAGAGCAGTAAGACTTTCAGTTGTTCTCTCTTTATAGAAAAAAAAAAAAAAGGGGGGGGGGGGTTGTGTCCCCTGGGTATTTTCTCTTACTTTATCTGATGAGACCAGATGGAGGGGAAGGTAGCTTTAACACGTGACAGTTTTACGTTATCCATGTGTATTGATTGTCTTGCTCCAGGAAGAGAGATGTAACCTAACAAAGACAGGAGCCTCCAACTTTGCTTAGAGTCAGGAATCACTTGTAACAACAAATAGCACCTTTAGAAACAATAAATGAGGCAAAGTCAATCGTGCAACAACAGTTGCCACTTTTTAAAAAAAAATAGGATGACGCTCAGTCGTTAAAATCCTCAGACAGCAAGAATTAAAAAAAAAAAACAGGATGTTGAGTTGTAAAGAATCTGAGACAGCCATCAGTTTTAAAACAACAGGATGCTTTAAGAATAACCAGTGAGAATGTTCACTAAACATTTAAGCAATTTATCTAAATCCTATTAGGTTCTTGAGAAATTCTTGTGACCTGCTCTTTCTCTCAAAGACTTAGGGCCAATTCCAATTCCTCCCTTAACCCTCAATCTCAACCCTCGCCCTTAACCCTCAATTTTTGGCCCTCAATCTTAACCCTCAAAAGTAAGTGTAAGGGCTATCTCGCAGGTCCCGGGGACCGGGACCCGGTCGGCAGCCGGCGGTCCTGGTCCTGTAAAGTAAAAAAATAAATTCTCAAACAAAGACAATAAAATGGTTTCGTAACATTTATATGTTTAAGATATACGAAGATACTTACGTTTGTAGCTAGTTTTTTTTGTCACCATCCTTTTCGAAGATGTCTTGGCTAAATTACCCAGTGCCTTCTGGGTAGCCCTTACTCCCAAGGGTGGTGTCGGAAAATCTCAATTTTGAGGGCGATACAGCCTTCAAACTGGTCCCTCAACTTGACTTGCTAAGAATTGGGACAGCACTTGCACTTAGCGGAAGCGCACATTTTTGAGACTGAGGGTTGAGATTGAGGGTTAAGGGAGGAATTGGAATTCACCCTTAGAGTTCTGTATTATCCCAACAGACCACTTCTTTCTCAGACTGCTTACTTTTGGTTCCTGGAGTTTATACATGTAGAATGGGAGGTGCCCTCAGTTATCAGCCTTGTTGAGCTACTTTCTAATATGTGTTTGGGAAGCAGACTACCTTTAAAAATAGGGCTAAAGACTTTGTGAAGGCTAGCTCAGGTGACCCTCAGGTGAACCTTGCCCATCCTTCTATTTATGCTTCTAAAGGTCTAGGTTTCTGGAGGACCTCTCAATGAAGCACTGGGAACGTTCTTCATTTAGCATGTTTTTTTACTCTGTATCTACAGTATATATAAGAAACTGTTCCAAATGCATTAAGTGCATTGTGTGTGGGTAGTGTTCAAATTATACTGTAAATCTGTGTTTTTCTGTTTAGCCATACAACATGAACCCCTGGACTCTTTTTGTTTGTTTAGTTGGTTTAATTTGCTTGTTTAATTTGTTTTTAATTATCTGAGTGTGCTCAGATTTTTAGTCATTTACTTCTTATTTCCTGTCAGTAGTTCAGGAGTTAGTATTTGTGCACACATTGTCATTTACACCAAGTCCTGCTCTCAATGAGGATTCTGCTCCACTGGCTGCTCATCATTCTGATTGTTCTCTCTGCCACATATATGGCCCTTGAATGATGACGGTTGCGCTTTGCTTGAAACAAGTAAGTCCAACTTTGCATCTGGACTGCAGCAGACAGATGTGTTGAGTCTTTGAAAGAAGGTTAAGGGGCCCTGGACCTGATGTTTTGGGAGTCTATGACCTAGTTATATAAGACTTTCCATCACAGTTTGAGCTCTTGTCAAAAACAATCAAATCCTTCCTCCTTCAATCACATCATATATATATGTGTGTGTGTGTGTGTGTGTGTGTGTGTGTGCAAACTGGCCACACACTGGCTGCCCAGTATATCCCAGTCCTTGATAACTGCTGATTTAAAGACATTATCTGTGTTATTAGCCTTACTTTTGCTATATGTACTTTTTCCTCCCCCTATTTTATATAAAACATAATATCATGACTGGGGAACAATTAAAATTTTTAATCGTGATTAATTGCATTAATTCCCTGATTAATCACGATTAATCGCATTGTATATGCAAAATCAAATAATGAATTCAAAAGTAGTGTAAGGTGCACTTTTACTTAAATGTTCTGCTGCTATATGAACTATGAACACTTTTAACATCAGCATTTGTCAGTAACACATATTTAGTGTAAATCTCATCTTAAAAAATGTCAAATAAAATAAAGCTTATTAAAACTGCCAGAGCATTAATATCATCTTGTTTTTTATAAAAAATAAAAAAAAGTCTACCAACAAAATCCTGAGCCACAATCAGAACATTAAAACAGGCAATTTCCGAGGTAACGGCAAACACTTTTAACAGGGAGTTTAACTTGTCAGTGGGTACAAATAACCTTGTTTCTGTCAATCAGTAATCTGGGAGAATTTTAAAATGAACATGTCCATGTTAAAGTTCTGTAACTTAATCAATCCGTAATTATCTGTGTATCATTTGTTTTTTTTTTTCATTTTCAATTGTCAATCAAAAATTAAAAACATTAAAAAATGACTTTTTATTTTGTTTTTTGTTTTTTAATCTAACACACACACACAAAAAAAATGCCTGGTTTTTATATTTCAATTTTAGAAAACAGGCCACGGGACTGAATTTGTTTTTATTATTTAATTGTCTGGTTTACGTGACCCGGAAATGACTTTGTGCGGCAGTTCAGGTAGCATGGCGGCGCTGGAATCACATACTATAATATTTGCAATATTGTGTAAATCTGAATAAAAACTCAGCTCATATATAGATGAACCAAAGCCTCTCCAGCTCTGCGTCTGACATCAGTCTTTTTCTCCTCAGATCATGACGAGCACAGAATCTTCTGACGCTCATTTCCAGCATTGCAGGACACCCATCTGCTGTTGAATAATTAATTGATCAAACTACTGTATTGGCCCGAATATAGGATGATATTTAAATCTAGAAGTCATATTCTCAAAAATGGGGGTCGTTTTATAATCGAGAAATAGACTTTCTGTTGTCATTACACATCTGTGCCACTAGATGGAGCCACACTGAAGTAACCAGTAAGCAAATAGCATAACAGTGAACACATGGAGCAGATCTGATGATAAATGGAGGAATGACGCAATCGTCTTGAACAAAGGGGTTTGAGAGTTTTCTGTTGTTGTCCAGAATTTTTTTTCAGACTGAATTGTTAAAATTGCTACCTGAGTTGCTGTCCGAACTGTAAAGTACAGTTGTTTTTTTTTTAACCCATCTCCATGTCTGTTTTAGATTCTCCGCATGTTTACCTGCCAATTATTTTCCGGTTCTGCAGCAGCCAGCAACAGACTTTTCAAAACAAAAGCATGTGAGCAACATGCGTTAACGCGCGATAAAATAAATGTCAGCATTAATAAATTATTGAGTTAACGCGATAATAACGCGTTAACTTGCACAGCCCTAATCATGGCATTTTAGCTATCTAACTCGAAACATCCATAGTTTTTCATTAAAAAAATCTAGTAAATCTAATAAACATAAATCCATATTAAGTCACACTTCATACCATACATGTGATGCTGTTTTGAGAGAATTACATACTGAAACACTGATGGCACTGAGATACTGTGTGTGGCCCCAGATACTGACATTTATATAAGCTCCCTGGAAGCTATTAATTTTTATTTCAAACTCTTGAGAGAGATAATATCACCTGATGGAGGAATACTGAGCAGGTAGGCATGCCTCCTAAACATAACTGTTCATCTTGCATCTACAAACATACACACACACAAAAATAACCAGCGGCGCTTTTGGTCCAGTGACTCTGACATATGGCAGTATTATAGATGTGCTTTCAAAAACTAAGCTCTGTGTTGTTATTGATTTTTCCTCCCCTGTGGGTCCACTTGCCCTAATCTCTCATCCTCTTCTCCTCCTCTACTATCTCACTTTCCAACTCGTGATCTCTTTGCAATGCAAATATATACTCATAATGCCAAGTGAATAAATACATTTTAAAACCTGTTATGTTCCAGGGGTCTTAGTGTTGGTTTTTGTTTGATTCTATTATTTATCTTTTTTGTTGTGTTTTATTTTTGTTTTTATTTATTTATTTATTGTTACTTTTGTAAAGTTATTGTTTTGTGTTTATGACGCTAAGATTTTTTTGTTTTGAAATCTAATTCCATTTGGATGACATTTGATTTATTTCCTCTTGGTTGCTTTTCCCTTTCAGTTCTGTCTTTGATTGTTGCCACCTGATTTCTCGTCAGTCTGTGTGTGATCGAGTCTGTCTGTTAGTCTGTCTGTTGTCTTGCTTTGGTCTTGTAAAAGTGTATTGGATACTCTGAAGTACTTCTCTGTAGCATTAAAATATTTGTGTACTTAAATTGTCTCCTGTATATTTTATAAAGGATTGACAAAAAAATAAAAGAATGGAGTGAGTGGTAGTACAGTAGTGTGGTGGTTAGTTGCTCTGAGCACAATAACCTTCTCCACAATCCAAAAACTTGTTGTTAAGTAGATCGGTGATTGTTTAAGTCTCAGAGTGCACAGTTGTTTGTCTATCGGTCTGTAACGGGATGAAGTGTGTTTGAAAAATGGATGGATGGAGTTTCTCAGCCAAGAGGCTGTTAACATTTCCAGACTCCAGTTTGTCAGCTTTCATCAAATTGGTTCTCAAATCTCTCCCAGTAAAGTCTCCTAGAAGAAAATGTTGTCCCTTAAGATGGACTCCAGTGTGCACGCTGCTTGGACCCAGGTAAAGGGATCAGGGGTCACTTTTCCTGCGCATGTGTGGGACATATATTACATATGGGCATATAATGTTGACAATGGACACTAAATACCGCTATTGTAGCCTTACAATTTTATTTGTATTGTTTGTGTATCTAGTGTTAATATTTCAATGTATGCACAAGAGCTATTCTCTCTATTTTATCTGATTAATCTGGATTTAAAGTAAAAGCCATACAGGCACTCGGGGCAGCTTTGGGGTCCTTTGGGAAAAGTGTGCAGGTGTTGTCCAGTGGACTCCTGTAAAGTACAGCCACAAAAAGTGTCACGCATGTTAAGACTTGTGTGTGAATGTGAGTTCCTGTTGAGCGCTGAGTAAAGATAAAGTTTCATTGTGTGGGAAAAGTGAAAGACTCTGACGCCGTGTTAATTTTAACAAGAATTTTTCTTTTTTATTTAGTTTTAGTTACTCATCAAAAACTTGATTTAGTTCAAGTCACATTATGGTGTTTCAGTTCTGTTTTGTTTTAGTTAAAATTTAGCCATCAGAATTCAGTTTTAGTTTTAGGGTGAATTCCAATTCCTCCCTTAACCCTCAATCTCAACCCTCAGTCTCAAAAATGCGCGCTCCCGCTAAGGGCAAGTGCTGTCCCGATTCTTAGCAAGTCAAGTTGAGGGACGAGTTTGAAGGCTGTATCGCCCTCAAAATTGAGATTTTCCGACACCACCCTTGGTAGTAAGGGCTACCCAGAAGGCACTGGGTGATTTAGCCAAGACATCTTGGAAAATGATGGTGACAAAAAAAGCTAGCTACAAACGTAAGTATCTTCGTATATCTTAAAGATATAAATGTTACGAAAACCATTTTATTGTGTTTGTTTGAGATTTTTTTTCATGGATTAACATCGTTGTTGCGTAACATTTATTTTTTTACTTTGCGATGTTTGCTGCCGGACCGGCGGTCCCGGGCAGGGGTCCTGTGAAGTAACGTGAAGTAACGTGAAGCCGCCGACCGCAGGTCCCGTCCCGTCGGCGGTCCCGGTCGGCTTCACGTTACTTGTACTCGTCGGTGGTCCCGGTCCGCCATCCCGGGACCAGCGGCCGTGGGTCCCGGTCCAGTCGGTGGTCCGGGTCGGCTTCACGTTACTTGTATAACTTGTTTTGTAGCGACGGAGGACTGAATAATGTATCCTCTATTGTGTTATTTGCTAATATTATTTAGAGAATATACGGCGCTCTTTTCAATGTTATCCCTGTGTTACTTCAGAAAATACAGAGACAACAAGGGCTCTGATACATTTCAGTCTGAAGACGTAACTGCACTCGAGGGGTGTCCCATTTCTAAGTCACAAGATAGACCTGACACTTACTTTGGAGGGTTTAGATTGAGGGCCAAAAATTGAGGGTTAAGGGCGAGGGTTGAGATTGAGGGTTAAGAGAGGAATTGGAATTGGCTCTTAGTCTCAGTTTAGTCTTTTGATAGAATTTGACAGTTGTTACACTAATAGATTTTGTAAAAGGATGCCCTGCCATGGTAGTAAAAACTGCACTGTGGCATACCTTTAATTGTGTTTAGTCATTTAAACTAAGACTGTCCCATATTGCTCTTGTAGGCGCTCCTCTCCAAGACGACCCTTGCCCTGTTGCGACAGCCTTTGTCTAGTCTCCTGTAATGCAGAACACTGGTTCAGCAAAAGCCTGAAGTGCAGGTGTTGCAGGTAAAGGGCCACTGCAAGGGCCAGAGGCTTCAAAGTCACATAACCCCACTGAGTTCTGAGCCAACCAAAAGTCCAAGCCATGTTCATAATCTGGGTTCTGCTGAGACAAAAGCTAATCTTGAATTTCCTCACATCCTGTTTAGCACTGTTTACCTTGGCTCGTTTTGACTGTTGGGAGGATGACAACTTGCTTTAATTAGAACACTACTCTCTCCCATTTATACTGCTCCAATTTTTTTTTTTTTTTTTTTTTGTCATTTACTTTTTATTGGTTTTTGATTTTACATGTAAACAGACAAACAGTCAAACAGTCAACATGAAGACCTATGGACGAGTACCGAAGTATCAAGTAGAAAGTAAAAGCGTACATAAGGGGACTGGTTAATTTTTTTTCTTTATGAATGAAGATTGAGGGTTGAAAACATTATTATAAAATGGAAAGGTGCTTCCCATCAGGCCGAGCAACTCCCCTTACCCGTGATACAAGCACAAATCACGGCCTGTCATGATGTAATGCTCAAATGTTAGCTAAAGTTAAACATTAGCTGTTGGCTTGCAAGTTAATTGCTAGCATATTCTCAAATAGTCGAATCACACCTGCATATCAAGTTTCAGTGTGAACATTGGCTTAATATTAACGTTACTTAGATCTACATGCAATTCAATACTAAAACTCACTGCACATGTTGTTGTATCAATCTCCATTTCTGTATTTGTCTTGTCAGACGCTGCAGGATGGCACGTCTTCAGGTGTCTTTTTAAATTCGTCGCGTTTTTTCCACCTATCCTAAATCCACAAGGCTCTCCATCCTCGTTGGGAACGATACTCCCAGTCTTTCATTCGGCTGTAAGGTAATAGAAGTATTTCCGTAAATCTTCTCTTCTTTTTCTTCCCACTTGACAATTCCAGGTGAAGATAAACTGCTCATAATTGCTTTCGTTCGGCTCAAGCATACATCTATGGGCTCAACGCTGTGACCAAGCAGAGGGCAGGGGGAGGTTATACAATCAGAACAATAGACTGAGAGATTAAAAAGAAAAAAAAAATCAAGGCACTGAGGATGGTTGTAATCCAGATTCTCCAGCCAGTGTTTTTACTCGTCATTTCATAATGAACAAAGATTTCATTTTAGTTTTTGTTGTCAGTACATTAGTATTATATGTTCTCTTCATAAATTAGTCATGGAATAAAGGATCATCAAAGAAAATATTTTATTGAAGTTTTAGTTGACAAAAGGAACACTGCTCTGACGGTCTGTAATGTACAGCCACTCTGTTCTGATGTGCTCGTGTTTCTGTGTTTCAGGACAAAACAAATATGTCTCAAACTCATGCACGCTCACCAGGCTTCTATGGTCAAATGTGCAACACATAACAGCCAGAACCTGCTACACCAGAGCCAGAGTCTGAGTTTGGACATCCCGTGCGCTCCAGGGTGCAGATGCCTGCCTCCTCCTGATTCCACAGTGAGCTAATGTTTAGCGCTGGTCACAGACTCTTCTGATGTCATGTCTGCCATGTGTTTCCTGCTAGTCTGTCTGGCCCACCCTGTTCATTCAGCCATTCATTCATCTTGTTTCATCTTTTCTTTTCATTCCTTAGTTGATTTGTTTGAGTTCTGTGGAACATAAACATGTTGAAAGAGCCAACTTCTACTAGTTCTGGATGAAGAAATGAATTCTTTAACCATAATATTTCCACTACGTTGCCTCACAATGCTTTTGCTGTGGAATGATGTTCTTGCTCTGAAAGGGTGTCTTTACTCGTCTGCTGTTATTATTATGATGCATTTCAATATTTATCTGTCAGTTTGAAGCTTTTTTCTGACCATTGGCTGTGATTTGACCTCGATGCCACAAACATTTTCCCTTATAATTAAATAATAATGCGCAATTTCTGTGATTATGTCATTATCATTATGAAACAGTAAAATAGAGCTTATTTTGACAAGCACAAATGTGCCATATTTTCTTCAACAAGCACATTTGTGCTTGTCAGTAGGAAAAGTAAACCTGAAGCATGAACATGAGATATTATTCCTCACCAAATAACATATGAAAAGCAGCACAGCCGGGAAAATGTCATATGGAGGAAAAATAAGAAAGGGGAATCGGGGATTAAGGGATGTGAAGCCAATGTAGAGGAGAAATCAATAGAAACACTGAGCCTGACTTTTGAAAGCACGTCTAAAAAATGTTAGATGTCCAAGTCACTGGAGCAAAATTGTCAATGAAATGTGTAGCGTGTCTGTTCTGTCCAGGAAAACAAAGATTTTTTATATTCTCGATTAAGCCACAGTTGAAACCAGGAATATACATACATGGTATAAAAAAAAGACTCATTACCTTTATTTTTCTTTGCCTGACATTAAATCAGGCTAACCTTTTTACTGTTTTTGGTCAGTTAGGATGACCAAAGTTATTTCTATTTGCCAATAACAGATGAATAAGAGAGATATTTTTTAGAAATGTATTTTTTAATTAGTTAAATTGGGTCAAATGTTTTGGGTTTCCTTCCTGAAGCTTCTCACAATAGTTTGCTGGATTTTTGGTCCATTTTTCCTGACAGAACTGGTAGAACTGAGTCAGGTTTGTAGATCATCTTCCTCACATTTTTTCAGCTCATCCTACACATTATCTACAGGTCTTTGTCATGGCTTCTCCAAAACATTGACTTTCTTGTCCTTAAGCCACTTTGTAACTAATTTGCTGGTATGTTGAGTACATTTGGTACATTTTCCATTTTGAAGACCCATTTCTACCCAAGCTTTAACTTTCTGGCTGATGTCTTGAGATGCCGCTTCAATATTTCTACATTATGTTCTTTTCTAATGATATGATCTATTTTGTGAAGTTCACTAGTCCCTGCTGCAGCAAAACACCCCACAATATGATGCTGCCACCACCGTACTTCACAGTTGGATGGTGTTCTCCGGTTTTCAAGCTTCCAAAGCTTTCCAGCTTTCAAGCATGACATCATCATTTGGGCTTTCCCATATTGTCTGAAGACGTAGTAACCTTAGTGTCAGTAAACTTCTGAGTTTAGAATAATTTAAATGTATATACAAAATTCTCTCTCATTATTCTGTCATTTAGCAAATGGAAATTGTTTTGGAAATCCTAACTGACCTAAAACAGGAAAAGTTTAGTCCAATTTTAATGTCAGACAGCTAGAAAAAAAGTTATGTATCTTTTTATATCATGTACAGGCATGGGGGTCAGGGGGGGGGGGGGGGGGGGGGGGGGAGTTGTTGTAGTGGCAATCTAGCAACCAAAACAAATGCCACTTTGAGGGAATTTGAAGACATTTTCAACTCGTACTGGTGCCAAAAGATGTTGTCCGACAGGGATCTGCGTTTTATTCTTTATTTTCATATGCAAAACTTAAAAAAAACACCTACAAAAAACCGGGTGCTGAATGAAAGATTAAAAACGAGCTCGCCTATTATCAAAGACAAAAAATACAATTCATAGAGCAAAACCATGCGGACCCTCACACACACACTTTACGCACGGTTGAAAAACTGTGTGGCTTCCCAGATCCTAATTCCCCTGTGGCTGATCACCTGTGTCCCCTTACCTAACCTCTGATTGCTAATTACTTCCTATGCCCACAGGTGCGCAGGTGACGTAACATCAACCTCTACACAAAATTACCACACACTATACTCATATACACGCACACATACACACACACGCCGCACAATCTTAAATTGGCTACAACACACCGGCCCCTAATTGTTACTGTGTAATAACATAACAATTCAACATCATAGAAGTACTGGAGCCAATGACAAATCAATAGTACAAGTGTGTTTTCAGTCAGTAATGGTAACGTCAGGTATATGTTCCCATAGTCAGAGGTAACCCCAAGGTTGGGATATACTGTAAGCCTTTTACATCAGTCTCTAGTCCACCTCCAGCAGAAGACAGATCTTTGTGACCGGTCGCTCCAGGATGTTGAACTTGGTCTGAACTTTAACAGACCGCACCAGTCCTTGTGCATCAGGAAAGGTCTGCACCACCTTCCCCAACAACCAGGACCCGCGAGGGGCAGTAGAGTCCACAACAAGAACAATGTCCCCTGCAACGAAGCTCCTCCTGTCCTTTGGCCACCGTTGTCGCTCCTGCAACAGTGGTAAGTACTCTCGAACCCATCTATGCCAGAAGAGATCTGCAAGGAATTGAACTTGCCTCCATCGTCGCCTGGTATACAAATCACTCTTCTCGAAAAGCCCAGGTGGTAGAGCGGGTCTACCTTTCAATAAGAGGATGTGATTAGGAGTCAAGGGTTCCAGATCATTGGGATCATCAGACAGTTTTGTAAGGGGACGGTCATTCAATATGGCTTCCACCTCACAGAAAAGAGTCTGCAGTCCTTCATCATTTATGTTTTGCTGATGAAGCACAGAGTTCAGCACCTTCCTAACCATGCGGATGATCCTTTCCCATGCTCCACCATGGTGAGATGCTGCTGGAGTGTTGAAGCTCCATTTCACTCCAGACTGAAGTAATGAGTCTTGAATTTTCTTGTGGTTTAGAGCAGATAGAGCTTCTCTCAGTTCACGTTCCGCTCCCACAAAGTTGGTTCCATTATCTGATCTGATGTGTGATACTTGGCCTCTTCTGGAAACGAACCTGCGCAGTGCATGGATGCAAGAACTGGTGTCTAATGAGTATGCCATTTCCAAGTGCACCGCCCTGCTGGCCATGCAGGTGAAGATAACCCCATAGCGTTTGATAAGGCTGCGGCCTGCCTTCACTTCAAAAGGGCCAAAGTAATCAACGCCCACATTTGTGAATGGTGGGAGGTCAAATTGAAGTCTTTCTTTAGGCAAATCTGCCATCTTTTGTTCACCCAGCTTTCCCCTGTGGCGTCTGCAAATGACACAGGAAGAAAGGATCTTTCTGGCAGCAGCATTTGCACTAGTGATCCAATACTGCTGACGAAGTCTGGAAAGCAGGTGATTTCGTCCACAATGTCCCAACTGTTCATGAATGTGGCGTAAAATGAGAGTGGAGATGTGCTGCTGATCTTTAGCAAGAATGACTGGATGTTTTGTGCCCTCAGGCATTGCTGCTTTGCGAAGCCGTCCTCCCACTCTCAAGAGCCCCTTCTCCAGTACTGGGTCAAGTTTATAAATGTGACTGCTTTTCTTCACTCCAGATGTTCCAACTTTCAAAGCAGTTATTTCATCCCTGAACTTTTCCAGTTGACAGTACTGAATGATGGCACTTTCAGCTGTTTCAATATCTTCCAGTGACAAGGCTTGAACATCCAGTGTGGCTCTGAATCTTTGCATCTCCTTTTCCACTTTATTCTTTTGTTGAATTGTGTCAAGTCCACTGCTGGAAACAGAAGCTTGTGTTTCTTTTCTCTTCTTACTCAGCGTCTGCAACATCCTTTTCAGCTGGAGAAACCAAGCAACTGAGATCTTTAGCCTTTTCCATGAAGAGAAGTGGGCTATTAGCTGGGTTGTTGCGTTTGGTGCATCTTTGACGACTATAGTATTCACCGCAGCCTCTCCTTTGACCTCTGGGTCATCGCTGCTGATGGAAGCAGTCTCCACAATGTTAACAGGCCAGTCTCTTTCTGTCTTGAGAAGAAAGTCTGGGCCATGGATCCATCTGCTGCATGCGAGAAGGTACTCAGCTTTCACCCCGCGAGAGGCCTCATCAGCCGGGTTCTGTCTTGTGTCAACGTACCTCCATTGTGAGACAACAGTGGCTTCTCTAATAGTGGAGACCCTATTAGCCACAAAGGTGCGAAAGCGGTTTGTTTCATTTCTGACATACTTTAGCACAGTTGTGCTGTCTGTCCAGAAGATTGAACTTTCCAGCTCTAGTTGTAGCTCTGCCTTAAGCATCCTGTCAACCCTTACTGCAAGCACAGCAGCTGTCAGCTCCATCCTTGGGATTGTCACTTTCTTTACTGGAGCAACTCGTGCCTTTCCTAGAATGAAAGCCAGATGAATCTGGTTCTTGTCATTCTGCAGCCTCAGATATGAAACTGTGCCATAGCCATCCTCGCTAGCATCTGAGAAATGATGTAATTGGGCACTTATGAGCTGTCCGAAGTCTTTGGGTTTGATGCATCTTGGCACACTGAATTTGTTGAGCCTTTTTAGGTCTTCTAGCCACCCAACCCACTGCTGCTGGACGCTTTGAGGAATGTGATCATCCCAGCTGTAGCTCAACCTGCAGAGGTTTTGCAGCATCAACTTAGCAGGTAAGGTAAAGGGTGCCAGAAATCCAATGGGGTCATAAACTGAGCTTACAACAGACAAGATACCCCGTCTTGTGAGTGGTCTGTCTTGAACTGCCATCCTAAACATGAAGGTGTCAGTTTCTACACACCACTGCAGTCCCAGTGTTCTTTCGACAGGAAGATTGTCTGTGTCAAAATCCAAGTCTTTCACCTCCTTGGCTCTTTTTTCCACGTCAATGGACTCCAACACTAACCTGCTGTTACTCATCCATTTCACCAGCTGAAATCCTCCCAACTGACATACAGTGGTCAGGTCTTTCACCAAGGCTATGGCTTCTGCCTCTGATGGCAAGGACTTCAAGCAGTCATCCACATAAAAGTTGTGC
This sequence comes from Hirundichthys speculiger, assembly GCA_018398805.1. Taxonomy (NCBI): domain Eukaryota; kingdom Metazoa; phylum Chordata; class Actinopteri; order Beloniformes; family Exocoetidae; genus Hirundichthys; species Hirundichthys speculiger. The sequence goes on from JAGFBZ010000600.1 coordinate 93,414, forward strand.
TTGATGGTGTTAATCACATGTGCTGGGAATGCTGCTCTGTTGTCCTCAGCGGTTTTTCTTAAGGCGAAGCCGGCACAGCTGGGCGATGATATTGCACCAAACAGATGAACAGTCATTCTGTATTCAGTCAGATGTTGTGTCAGTTCACCATTTGGCCACCAGAGGAAACGAAGAAAGAAAGTCCACATCCTGTTTTGCCACTTTGACTTGGTGATACATTGCCTGTATATCCGCCATCACTGCTACAGATTCTTGACGAAACCTTGTGAGAACTCCAAGCAAAGAATTCGTCATGTCAGGGCCTTGGAGTAGCTGACTGTTAAGTGAGATTCCCTTGAAGCTTGCACTGCAGTCAAAAACCACTCTCAAAGTTCCCTTTTTAGGATGGTGAACGCCATGATGTGGAATGTACCAGACCTTTCCTGCCTTTCCTTCCAATTGGTGATCTGGCACCCTCTCTGCATAGCCTTTGCTTATGACGTCACCAAGGAAATGAATGTATTCTTCTTCACATGTAGCATTTTTCTCCAGTTTCCTTTTCAGGCAGAGGGCTCTTTGCTCAGCAACCTGGCGGTTGTTTGGCATGACAACATCATGTTCTCTGAATGGTAATCTCAAACAGTAATGTCCATTGTCAAGTTCTGCTGAGCTGTTCATGATTTCCATGAATTTAAGATCTTCTCTGGACATTTCTGACTTGTCCTCTGATGATTTCTCATTGAAGTCATGATTGTATTGCTTCATCAGCAGTTCCTCTATGTGAACAATGGATATACGATTAGCTGTAATGGTGGGACAGCTGCTCTCAATCTCATTGCCTCCTCTGAGTGGTCCATTGATAACCCAACCCAATAGGGTTTTGACGGCATAAGGTCCTTCACCATTGCTGTTTACCACTTGCCATGGTTCCATTACCTTTGGAACATTTGTCCCAATTAACAATTCCACATCAGCATCGATAACAGGAATCTCTACAGAGTTTAAGTGTGGCCAAGCACTTAACTCTTCCTGCCGTGGAATGTTATCACGGGTCACAGGCATCTTATACTGTGTGTACACATCAGGCAATTCAACGTAGTTGGTACTATTGAGTGCAGCTATCTCCAATTCTGAGATGACATGACTGTCGACAAACTTTTCTTGGTTCATTGTTCTCAGCAGGATTTTGGCATTCCTTCCTCTGACCTTTAGCTCCCTCATGAGTCGCTCAGAGCAGAAAGTGGCTGTGCTGCCAGGATCTAAGAATGCATAGGTGGTTAGTATTTTGCTGCCATTCTTAGCCTTGATGTGTACAGGCACGATTGCCAAGACACAATCCTGTGCTCCGGCCCCTATATGGCCACATGTCTTTGGAGAAACTGCATGACTCTTTACTGATGTTTCTTGCTGTATGTCCTCTAATTTGGTTTCTTTCTCCTTTGAATGGATGTGGAGGATGGTAGGATGCTTCAAATTACACAATTTACAAGACAGACGCCTTCGACAGTCTTTGCTCATGTGTCCAACAGCTAGCTAAACACCCAAAGCAAACACCTTTCTCTCTTAAGAAGTCAATTTTCTCTCGGTGCAACTTCTTTTTCAGTTTGGGACACGACTCCAATTTGTGACCCTCTTCACACAGCAAACAAAACACCTTTGTTGACTTATCAGGTAAGTTCTTCTCCTTTTGCATTTGAGTCACAGTTTCAGAATTGACAGCTGCCACAGTGGTAGCAAAACTGCTTCCTTTTCCCTTAACGTGAACCTGTGAGACCTTGTTTCCACTTTTATGCTTCGGTGGTGAGATAACTGTGTCCTGAATGTTTCCAAAAAGAGGATTAGAAGCAATAGATACTTGTCTCTCAATAAAGTTGACAATATCACTGAAACCTGCTTGACGATGCTTCTCCTGCAGCTCAAAAGCAATGTTTCTCCATCTTTCCCTCAGTTTATACGGTAATTTCAGGATTATAGCACGCATGTTTGATGGCATATTCATCTCTGACATGTAGCTTATATCCTCCATTGCATTACAGCAAACGCGTAGAAATAAAGCAAAAGCTTGCAAAGCCTTGACATCCTCTGATTTTATTGATGGCCATCCAAGAGCTTTCTCCATATATGCAGTGGCTATTTTTTGCTCATTTCCAAAGCGTTCTTGCAAAAGGGTCTTTGCTCTTTGGTATCCTCTGTCGGGTGGCATATGTTGACAGCTCTTGACCAGCTCCTTAGGTTCTCCTTTGGTGTACTGCTGCAAAAAGTATAAGCAATCTACGCTGCTAGCAGCCTTTCCTTCCACTCCATGCTCAAATGCTCTGATAAATGTGTTATACTCAAGAGGGTCTCCATCAAAGGTTGGTATCTCTCTTGGAGGTAAGGATAATGAAGACTGTTGCTGCACTAATAGAGCTGTTATGTCATTTTGCTTTTGCATGACTGTAAAGAGGTTACCTTGGTCCACATTACTTTGCATTAAGCCAACACACTGCATGGGTTCCTGTGTGAAATGCATGGTGGGCTTCTGTGTGCGATGCGTGGCATAATGAACTTCCTGAAATCCTTGAAGCATGCCTGGTTTGGGATTCAGAGCATGAGCCTTTGGTCCAACATGTTGTGAAAAGGTTTCCTTGGGGCGTGCACCCATTGCTATGACAGCTTTGTCACCACCTATAGGTGGATGATTGAACTGACAGTTTGAGTCTTTAGGCTGTGCCTCCATTAGCACTGCCGTGTTGCTGCCTCCTGTTGGTGGATGATTGAACTGATAGTTTGAGTCTTTAGGCTGTGCCTCCATTAGCACTGCCGTGTTGCTGCCTCCTGTTGGTGGATGATTGAACTGATAGTTTGAGTCTTTAGGCTGTGCCTCCATTAGCACTGCCGTGTTGCTGCCTCCTGTTGGTGGATGATTGAACTGATAGTTTGAGTCTTTAGGAACAAATTCCATAGCAGAGGGTCTGAGAGAAGATTTTCGTTTTGAACTTTGCAGATATGAATTCATTCCATCTGAATGTGCTCTGGAGCTCTGTACGTCAGAACCTCTGTATTTAAGAACAGTAACCTTTGCAGTCTGAGCAGCAATTTGGCTTTGCAATTCAAGCAGTTCCTTTTTCTGTCTGATTTGCTCCTCCTGAGCCTCCAACTCATGTTTCTCTTTGAGAGCAGCTGCCTTAGCAAAGAGAGCAGCCCTCTCGGCCTCAGCTTTTAAGCATGCAGAGGAGGTTGAAGACCTTGAGGACCTGTGGCTGGAGCGGCCAGCTGATGCGCCTGTTTTACCACAAACGTTAGAAATGCTGTCATTTGGTCCAATATCATCAATGACCTCATAGATTTTTGGTACAGCATTATCATTGACCACAGTTAAGTTTTGTACAGCATCATCACCTCCACCGTCATCATCATCATCATCACCATCACCTTGTTCCTTTTTATCAAGCAACCAATCTTCCATTTTTTGTATTATTTCTTTATTGCTGTGCATTCGAGTTTCAACCCATTCATCTTGTTTTAACATTTCATCCTCAGGTAGGAATGATTTCAATGAATCATGCAACTCTTTGGTTTCCACACACAGTTTTAAAAACATTTCAGACTTAGTCTGCACCTCAGACACATTTTCCTTTGAAAGCATCAGTTGTTCAACTTCCTTTGCTAATTTGTGAAGTTTCTTCATCCTGAAATTCCTTTCGTTTTGGTACGATATTATCTTTGTTTCCAATGCTTTAAATGTGAGTTTGACAGGTCTTTTACCATGTTCATTTTCCGTTTCACTTTGATTGACAGTTGCACCCACGTCACTCATTTTGTTTTGATTTAGCAGGACAGCCGAAGATTTTATTTAGAATTGTAGCAGGATTTACCTGTATCCCTTTTGTGAGAAGGCCAATCTCTTCCACACAGCTTATAACAATTCAGATTTTGTCCTACCGTGACTCTTCGGCGCTGCTTTTGCCCAGGCTGTCACTCATCTTTGGCTCCACATAAGTGGAATCAGCTGGTCATGAATGGGGCTACGTGGAGCGCAGCGCTGTCCTTGGGTGAAGCGGATCAAAGGACTAATTGAAGCTGAGTTTTTCAACAGACTGTAGTGGCAATCTAGCAACCAAAACAAATGCCACTTTGAGGGAATTTGAAGACATTTTCAACTCGTACTGGTGCCAAAAGATGTTGTCCGACAGGGATCTGCGTTTTATTCTTTATTTTCATATGCAAAACTTAAAAAACACCTACAAAAACCGGGTGCTGAATGAAAGATTAAAAACGAGCTCGCCTATTATCAAAGACAAAAAATACAATTCATAGAGCAAAACCATGCGGACCCTCACACACACACTTTACGCACGGTTGAAAAACTGTGTGGCTTCCCAGATCCTAATTCCCCTGTGGCTGATCACCTGTGTCCCCTTACCTAACCTCTGATTGCTAATTACTTCCTATGCCCACAGGTGCGCAGGTGACGTAACATCAACCTCTACACAAAATTACCACACACTATACTCATATACACGCACACATACACACACACGCCGCACAATCTTAAATTGGCTACAACTTTCTGCATCTTCGGAACTTTATTATTCGGCCCGACAGCTCGCAGCAACATTAAAAAAGAATAAGAAAAAAGAATTAAAGAAGAACTATTGAGTTCATTTTTTTTAAATGAAGAACTGAACTAGTTCATTTTTATTTATGTAAACTATGAACTGAACTAATTCATTTTAATTTCCCTAATCTATCATTTTAATCTACCCGGCTGGTCTTCATCAGGAAGGTTCTCCATATGATCCAGGTCCTGCTCAGGGTTTCTTCCTCTTAAAGTGGAGTTTTTTCTTGCCACTGTTTGGCTTAAAGGTTTTTTTCTCCCTCTGTGGGAGTATTTTTTACCTGCCATTATCCTTGATTGGATTTAATATTATAATCTTAGTTAATGATATTTGCTCGGGGGTCATGCTCTGGGTCTCTGTAAGGCGCCTAGAGACAATTGACATTGTAACAGATGCTATACAAATAAAATTGAATTGAATTGAATTGAATTGAATTAATTTCTGTGAACTATGAACTGAACTAGTTCGTGTAGAAAGAGAACTTGCCCAACACTGCGGCTACTCGAAAGTCCCAGATAGTCGGTGTTCTCCCACTAAACACGCTCTGGTCATCTATGGTTTAACTGGCGAGGAAGCCGTTTAAGATGATCTCTGCTATTTTCTCAGGGGTTCAACTGAGGCCAAATCATGCTTTTTATATAAGAGTTAATTCCAGAGGTAGAGACGTATGTGCACGTCCACATGTGACCAGGTGGACGCACATTGATGCCATTTGGACGCGCTCTTGTACGCGCCGAGATGCGGGTTGGGTTTTGAAGAAAAGTTTGCGGGTTTACGCAAATTGCCTTTCAGTTCTGTCATATTGCGGATTTAGAGTGAATTCCGTTTTTAATCTTCAATTGCGCAATTCTGTGATCACGGATTCCATAGGGCCCTATTAAACGTTAGCTGTAGCAAACAGCAGTAACTTTGTTTTACCGCAAAGTATGAAAACGACTGAAACCATAACTCACCAAATTCAATCCACTGGTAAATGCAGGTAGGAAATGTGAACGCACGCTCGTCTGCCTCGTCCCCGGCGTGGACAGCACTAGCTCCTGCTTCTAGTCCCGCTTAGCAATGTAATCTCCGAGTACTCCAAGTACACATGAATAAAGAATGTTCGTATGACTGGAATAATGAAACAATCTGGCCTGATTGGTTCTGGACAGGATTCACTGACCGTCCAAGTGTCATTTAAAGGGCTGATTTCTGAAGTGCTCAGTTTGCTTATTAGGGCAATTATATGATAATTTAAAAAAAAAAAAAAATCTCCCGACTCCGACACCCACCCTCCCCCTCAAAAAAAGAAAGCTCCTCTGATCTACATGAATCACGTAGGTCACCCTTTTTGACTTCAAAACGGCGAATTTCACCGAAAGGTGAGGGATTTTCACGCCTGCATGAAAACTGCTGGTTTCAACTGTTTATAGTGCTAATTTTTCAGCTGATCAACAGACACACTCCCCCAGTGGTGCATTGTTTCAGTGTTAGAGCTGCTTAAAGATGGCACTATGACATGTATAAGCAGTTATTTGCTAAAACCCCTTCTGTATGTAGGCTTGTGTCTGATGATCACAATTCAGGCCCAAAGACAACACCTACATGGATTTGTGTGAATTCCCAGACAAATCCTGTCTTTATACAATACGTGTCTTAAATTTGTTCTTTGAATGCTTCTTTACTTAAACTCTTAAATACAGTGATCCCTTATTTTTCGCGGTTAATGGGGACCCCCCCTCCCCTCCTAAATAATGTGTTTAAAATATGTTTAAAAACCCCCAAAAAAGTAGCGAGGCACTGCAGCGAAACAAGACAAAGGCTCAACTGTGGTCTTTCTGTTACCTTCACAGCCTCTGGTCTCTGAACCGTAGTAAAGAAACTGCTGGTATTGTGCTATTTTTGGCTCGTAATTAGCGGCTAACACGCTAACAACGAAAAAAGAAAAAGTCTGGTTTTCTCTGCATGGAACGGGAACTTTATTCTGGCACTGCAGGAACTTGTAACATCACACAGGTTGTATTGTTGGGCTCCTGTCGGTTACCAGAGAATGTAAATCTATACACGCTGGGCTGCTGTTGATGCTCACTACACTTTTCATCTAACCCCGTTTTCATTCTGCCGTCCCACAACACACACACTACATTACCCATAAGGCCACACCATTACCCATAAGGCCACCTTCTTAAAGGGGCCAGGCTGGCTCACAACATTTTTTTGCTGTGAGAGAACGCGCACAACATCCTGTGATTCTTGGGTGATGCGTCTCGGCCAATCAGCGCACAGATTCTAGAGTGCTGGACCGTCTCTCGTGTTGCTTACAGGAGGCTTTGAGTCATCATTTGAAGTTTCCCTCTCAGCTGCGGCCTCTCGTCTGCTGTGGGGTGGATTTTTGCAGAATTTCTGCAATTTTTTCTTGATTTTTTATTATATTATATATTTCTGAAAATGTTCAAATAACTAAAACCACAGAACTTAAAGCGCAAATTGACATGGATCAGTGTATATATAGATACTTAAAACTAGGGCTGTCCCGATCAAGTTTTTTGGGTCCCGATCCGATTCCGATCTTTTAATTTTGATGATCGGCCGATTTCCGATTTTTTCCCGATCCGATTTCACTTTTTTTGAGTGGGCAAACAGAGTTTAATTTCCTGTGCATTTTATTTCCTGTGTACATTAATAAATAGGCCTGCGTCCAAGATGAGATTAATAGCTTTTATCATCTCATAAAATAAACAATAACTTATTTAAACACTCTTTTCTTAACAGTGACTGTGTTCAACAGTCTCAGTACCAAAGAACATAGCACTTCCATTTAAATAGCAGCAGGTGAACTTGGCTAGCAGTTTAAGGCAATGAAAACACTAGCAGAAGTCTTTGCAATCAATGAAATCACATCAGAATAAAAATAAAATAAAATATTAACTTAACTTCTTTCAAGACCCGCTGCACATGTTCGCGCACCTTTGTGTCCTTTGTCGTTCATGTAATGATGGGAACGAGGCTCGAGGTAATTAATGAGCCGGTTAAATGCCTTGTAAATGGGCCGGTCGTCCTCAGTAATACATTGCACGATTAGCTCGGTGATTTTTCTGTATTTCTCCGAGTCTTTCGGGAGTTTGTCCTTTCTTTTAAAAGTTTCACAGAGCATTTGCTGCCGTCGGCAGCTGCTGCTGATGCCTGACAGAAGGCTGCGTGATCGGTGCTGCGTGCTTTTTTAAGTGTCTGATTAGATTGGTGGTGTTGTAAACTCTCTTCTTACTTACCCATCATGATATATCAGCCTTCCACACGTTGCAAGTCGCAGTCGAAGCGTCGGTCTTTGTAATTTTATAGCGCTGCCACACTGCTGATATTTTTGCTAAAGTTTAGCCTGACGCCGCCAGTCTTGTAACTTTTAAGGTGGATACAAGACAGCGCTGCTGGGAAACCTCATTTCAGTGCAAATTATTAAATGTATATAGTTTAAAAAATATTTTTGTTTGTGTAATATGATTACTTTATTAATTTGTGTTAATCAGGATCACTTTTTGAGGAAAAAAATAATGAAAAAAAGATCGGCGTGTTATAATAATGTTGATCGGCCAATCCGATCCACCTTAAATTTTTAGGATCGAAAGCTGATCCGATCAGGGGATCGGGATCGGGACACCCCTTTTTAAAACCTTCAAACTGTATGTCTTAAAATAAAGAAAATAAAGTTTGAAAGAAGAAACGAATTACATCTGCAAGTCACCTCCTTTCAAAGGTTTTTTTTTCTTAATTCATGTTAAATTTGGCAAACATAAATTTTGTGACAGTTCTTTGAAGTGCAACATAGGTATGCAACAATTCTGAAACCTTGGAAGAAAGCATTCTATATATCATAATCTAATCTAATCAAACACTGATGCTATTAAATACTCCAGATTGAGACAGCAAGAGAAGTAATTACAAATCTCCTGCAAAAATATTCAGAAAAAACTGAATGGCCTTGTATCCAAGTTGTGCCTGAATTCATGAGAGCTGCTGGATTTTAGTGATGATGACACCAGTCTCAACCAGTCTCACCAGTCTGAAGCTTTAATGGTTGCTTACCAAAGTAGCGCAAAGTTCAACTCAGAGTATTCAGTGTTACAAAGCTGTTTGACTTCTTAACCTGTTCCACGGCACACGGGGTCCCAGATAAGAGATTAATACGTGTAAAACACTACATCCAGATCTATCAGTTCTCTTAGAAAACGATTTAACAAAAAGACACCATGAGAGTCTTTTCTCACTTTAATTTGATTTAAAGACAAAGCATGTCTGACCCGTTTGTCTTCATTACAGATATGTCTGCAGAAAGGAATATTTATGTCGCCCAAAACATCAGCTGTTATATTTAAGTTGGTCTCTGATTATCTTTAAAGATTTAAAAATAATGCCAATTACAAGTCCTGAATTAGATCACTATTGCTCCTTGAAATTTTCTTACACACATCACATCATACTTCATCATAGTTTATATTCATACCCACATCCATCTTATAAATGTTTCAAATAACTAATTAAAATGGTTGAATTACAAAAATGCTTTTATGTCCTGTTTTAATCTACATGACAGAAAATATATCCATGTATTATATGTTTTAATTACTTTTTAATATGTTCTCTTTATTTTTTTTTCTTTATTTACGTATATATTTTCTTAATTTAAACCAGCCAATGTTCCAATGTTATTTCTGACAGAATACATTTGAATCTTTCTTGAATGTATTTCAAATAGACTACACCAGGGTATATTAATTAAATAAAAGAAAAGAAAAAGTCAAATCATCAAATCTAGTCACGCTTAATGATCTGACCGATCTAATTTAAAATTCACAAAGACATTCATATAATTAACTTTTTTTTCCAGTTCTCCTTCCCGCCTTGACTGCAGCTGCTATGTTGCTCCCAGACTGTCTTATAAATATTAGAATGTTCATATTAGTTTTACATCAAAGCTTGTTCTTTTCATGATCCATGTGCAACTCCAGATCCATGATTGCGATCGGTTATCTGTCATCAGAGCCCTTTTTACAAAAACAGAAGATCCTCAGTTGATCTGTCTCGTTGATCATCAAAATTGAAGATCATTTAAAGCAAACGTCATTGTTAGAGGTAGTTTTACGTTGGATTCCTTGGAAACGTTAATCATGCTGCTTGGTTATCATCCGTTCGCTGTGTAGATATCATTAGTTTTTATAATATGCTCTTAATTAATGATGGACGTTATAAATAACTGCAGTCAAGTATACGGATGTGATGTTAGAAAACCTTGCAAATTCACCTTTAAAAAGAAAATGAGTAATTGCAAATCATTCTGATTTCCTGGCACAGGATGACAAGCGGTTTATTTATTTATTTCCTTAAGGGAAAAATACATTGTTGCAGCATGTTTTGTTGAGGAAAAATACAAACAAAAATGCTTTTTTTATTGTAATTGTGAACTGTGATGATGCCATCTTGGCTGACTTAATGCTGTTTAGCTTTCCTTTATAATTATTTGAAATATTTCTTTATTTTTTAATGTCTGTGGGGTATTTGATTAATTTGAACTTGAGGAACAGTTTAAGTAAGTCTGAATCGAAATGAGAAAAAATACCATTAAACTTTTTGAGTAGTTATTTTCAACATTATAGAAATTGATTTTTTTTTGTTAAATTCTACTTTAATATTTCTTCTTATGTATTATTGTAGAGAAAGTTACTTTTCATTACTTAAAGATACATACACACACTAATAAAAGAAAACTGTAAATGAATGTACCATAGAAATCATCATGTTTAAGATTATATATGAATAAATATGCATCCTCGTTTTGCTTAATCTCGCTCTTTACTACATAGTAATATGCAAATTGACTACGTTTAAAATTATTTATAATATTATTTTTCTTTTTAAATAAACATTTAGGTGGTGTTATTTTTATCTCAGGAAAGCTGAACTGAAATTGTCACGTTCCTCTCTGATTTGACAGCTTTGTTGACAGCTGTTGATAAAGAAAAAAAGGTAAACTTTAAATAAATACACTTCCAAAGGTCTTGCACATTTGCATTTTTTTATTTTTTACAATTTTCCTTGTGGCAAAGTTATACTTGAGAACGATTTTTCTCCAACATCCTTGAGATCTGGGTAGTCTTATCCTCCTGAAATTTGATCTTTGACTACTGGGAAGGTAACGTTAATCAAATATTCTTCATGATTTTTCAGCATTACATCCTGGTAAATTTTAGAGGCTTAATTTTGCAGGTATTCTTCTCTTCCTCCCTTGGTGTATTCGTGCGACCTGTTGCATTGTTTTGCTACGTGCTTTCAATGATTCGAGTGAATCACAATGCGTCTCTTCCACCACATTTCATTTTCAAATTTGATTATTTGGCCAGAGGGATAAATACAAGCAAGGAGAAAAATCAGCAGGACTACAACAAAACGTACAGTCCAGATATTCAGCAGCAGACACAGCTGCACCTCACCATTTCAGTATTCCTGTCTAACATATGTCATGTTTTTCATGATTCCTATTAATGAAACTAAGAGGATTCCATAATAATTTTTGATAAATTTCTTACCTCCTGAATGAGACTGATCTGTCTCCTCACTATTAATCTTTTACCCACTTCTCGATCATCCAGTAAAGCTACTGTGCTGCAGAACTTTGCCTGAATAAACGTGCATTTGTTGCAGATGTGATTCTGATTTGTCGAATATGAAAAATGGAAATACTGGACTCAGAAGTCTCAGATTTCCATCAATAAATGGCCGAGCTGTAAAAGTCACATGCAAATGCATGCACCTTTGTTAAGGCACCAGCTCTTTCCGTGTTTTCTTTGTGTGTATTGATGTTTATCCGCACACGTCTGTACACATCTGTACACATCTGTACAAGCTCTCTTTTGAAAAGAACAGTGCTGTTGAGCATTGATGTATGGATTTAGACTGTTTCTCTTTTTCTCTCCGGGGCAAAAACAAGGCAGTCACTATCCACACAACAACAACGGCACAATGCTTGCAGGGAACATCTATACACAAATGTATGGCTGTAATGCATTTAATTTTTATTTTCTTCTGATCTGCTGCCTAAGCTTGTTATTGTAGTTGTTCATGTTTGTAGTGGAACAAGAACAAAGAACTCCACATGCTGCTATATCATCTGTCTCTTCCATTTAGTGTTGAAATAAAAGCTTTTTCTTTGCACTTTACACTGAAATCATAGTTTCAAACTCTTTAATGTTATATGGACTGTGGAAAAGAGAAGCCCTCAGACATCATCCTCGAGCACGTGAGTGTGGGGAGGGGGGTAACTGTGCCTTAAAATGTTGCAGACCAACGGAGGTCGCAGAGAACAGGCTATATTTATGTTGGAGAGTGAACCCTCTAATTGATGATGATGGCGGGGCTGCAGGGGCGGCCAACCTCCAGATGAAGAATCTATTAATCTGAACTGAAATTTACAAGGTTTAAAGGCAGAATGATGCTGATCTTTTTCTCCTTTTCTCGAGACTAAAAGAAAAAAACATTTAATAGAAACCAAGAAAGAGGGTAATTTAGCTTTTAAATATTCCCTGATAAGCAGGAAAAAAAACCTCTAGATGCTGCATCTATTTCTGTATCTCAACCTTAGCACACATTTGCATGATGAGTGGTGGTGGGGCACGATTAAAAAAAATAATCTAATCAATTAGAGGCTTTGTCAGTAGTTAATCACCATTAATCACATTTTCATCAAGTAGCATGAGTTTGAAGCTGATGTTTAAACGTGAACAGAAGTCCTTTTTTGCTACTTCAATGGCGTGGCTTCAGTCCAAATACTTTATGCTCCCAATCAACTGAGAGCCTCCTTGATCTCTGATCTTGAATTGTAAATATGGAACATTTTACAGCTCACTAACACGGCAGCAAACAGATGCAACACATTGCAACTCAGACCAAATCTGGAACAAAAAAAAAAAGAAGCACGTCATGCAAAATGTAAGACAAACAATGCTGTCCTCCATTTTTTTCCTTTGGTCTAACATATTTTATACCATAATCAAATTTTTAAATATAACAATGTGTAGCCAGAGCTGTGATGCTATCATTACAAACGTGCATTATCTCACATAACTCTTCAAAGAAGAGCCTTTGCTGTTTCAGTGATTCCCTCATTCCACTCCCTAAACAGTATTGTTAACCTCTCCCTGATGTGGAAATAACATAATAAGAGGCAAATGAGGCAACTGAGTAGACATCAAATAGAAAAGGAAAGCACGCTCTGAAAATTAAACACTTGCCAAGATTTTTCTACATAAAAGACAATGGACATCAGAATTGTTGCGCCCCATAATTCAGTCTCTGTAAAAACAAAAAGTGGAAGCTACATACAACCCCTGTTGACAGCATGCTTGCACATAAAAACATATAAATAGCTGAATGGTTGCTGAGGGTTGAGGACTGAGCATCATTATTATCTTAAAGGTTCATGTCTCTGCTGCTATGAATGTCTTGTGACAAAAGACCCCGTTAACAAAAGAGATGGGCTCTCTGACTCTCTCACTGTTGTCCGTGACCTGGGAAAGGATCAGACCAGTAATGTGTACAATATACATGTCAGCTCACAACCATTATTCATCATTTTTTCTTTTCTGTCGTTTATCTGTAGCGAGACAAGCACTGCGCTGTGTCTTGGTGTGTGTTAGGAGTACTTATGTGTCTGATTGGGTTTATTTTAATGTGTTTTGATGGTTGATGTTGGGAGGTTTTTTTTGTTTTGATTTTTTTCTTTAACTTTTATTCTTTAATTTTTTTTTCTGTTGTGTTGTTTTAATTCTGTAAAACATTTGGGCCCGATCTTCCGCCAAACCTCCTAAAGCCGTTATTAAGGGATAGCGGGTAGCGGGAGGGGCGTTCCCCTGCAAAGAACGCAATCTTCCACCTCCCTAAACCCGCGATCTTACCTGCACTAACCGCTATATTATGCATGGGAGTGGTTAGGGCGTTCCACCTGTTTAAACCAATCAGTGCGTCAGTAGCCATTGCCTTTAAGAGGAGGTTGCGCTACCTGCAACCGCTACCCACAAACCGCTATGGAGCGTCTTTTTTACAGTGATGCGTAATCGAGAGGTAGAGCCGTTTGTGCACGTCCACATGTGACCAGGTGGACGCACATTTATGCCATTTGGACGCGCTCTTTTATGCGCCGAACATGCGGATTGCGCTTTAGGGTTAGGGTTAGGTTAGATCCGCAAGAATACCGAGTTTGCGGAAAGCGCAAAGGACACGCCCATTGCCACACCTACAATGTGAGTAAGGGAGTCAGCATAGCAGGGTAAGCGGAAGGGGAAGTGGAAGATTGCTTTAGCGGTTAGCGGAGGTTCCTAAACCCGCAATTTGCGGATAGCGGGTAGCGGCTAGCGGGAAGTGTACAATCGGGGCCTTTGTGTTGCACAAGTTGTATGAAAAGTGGAATCCAAATAACATTTGAGTTTTTGATAGTGAAGTTAATAGAAAAAAGGGGATGTGTTATTTAGTTATTGTGTGAAAAAATTAATGTATTTATAATTTGTAGTATATTAAAAGACGAGCACACAGTAGTATTATTAATAATTATTAACAAGGATTCTCTTATGACAGTTCTTCTTTACCTCCTGTACAATCTGCTTGTTTGGACAGTTCATCTAATGGACTGTAAAAGGTAAACGGTCTGTTCTTATGCAGCATCATTTGACCAAAAACTGCTGTTTTACAATAATGTTTCATTCATCGCACAGTCTCACTCACTGTGTTTCTTTTTACAACCCATGACAAAATCTATGCAATCACCATGCCTAAAGAATGTTCGTCTTTTCACTATTTAAGTCAAAAAATAGAGGAAAAAGATATAACACAAAATCTCATTGAAACAATTTCTAGCTTTACAAAAATAAAGAATTGAATGAAATTGTCTCAATTATTAAATTCATGGACTATTATAATAATAAATAATAATATAATAACAAAATACTAGTTTTGTAGAGTGGAGCCTTGTCAGAGACTTTTTCTTTTACTTTCTAGCATAAATTTTGATTCCCGCTGACAGTCAGGACAGTTTGCTGGGCATGTAATTGACTTATGATTGTATATCTTTCACAAAGGAATATTTGGTCCAATGATATTCTCCTAATTGTTTGTAATTAATAATGTACTGCAAATGATTAGTTTGATGTAGATGTTGTCGTTGATCATACAGCCTTGTTTCTGTATTTTTACTGTGCCTTTACTATGTTCAAATGGCTTCCTTGACCCGCAGCCCCATAATGCTGTTATTTCAGCCCCTTGGAAGGTTTTGTCATATTTCTATTGTAAGAGCGAAAACGTAGATCTGCAAAGCCCCAGATGACAGAGAGTTCTGTCCCCCTGACACGTCATTTTCTGCAGTCGTCACGTTGTTCATCTTTGATTCACAAACCACATACGGTTGATGTGCAGCCGTGGTGAATGATGTAGAGAACATTTGGTGTAAAAAGGAAAGGTAGGTAACAGCGAAACACACAAATCCCTGACTGAAGTGGGGTCAATAATGAATGCATATTCTGTGTCTGTAGCAGAATGAATTTGTCTTTTTGCAATCCCAATGTTATTTTTTTTGTGAACTAAAATTCAAATGTTTACTTTTGGGAGTGAGAGAAAAATGAAATTGCACTCACAACCAAAAGAATATAACACTTTCTTCCTGACACATTGGCGTAAGCAGTCTCTCGCTGTCTCTTGTCAAGTTTGGTTTTCATGGGAGCAGAGCAGAGACACATGGGGTCTAGATGCAGGAATGGTTCTGTGCTTAGTCCAGTCAGCCGGCTCAGGCTCCTTTTGGCATCGTGACAATGATGTTTTGTAGACTAAAATGTGTCTAAAAGACTATTTGCGTTTTTAAAACAATTATCAGCCAAATCAAGTTCAATTCATGTTCAAAAATACTTTATTAATCCCTAAAGGAAAGATAACAGTAGTTGTCATAAATTAAGTTTCTCCTGTAACGTGTGTGTTGCAGCTGATCTGAAGAAGTCTCTGACTGAAAACACTGTTGCAGAATCACTGTGTTGTGGATGTTCAGGGTTGTCCATGATGTTTTGCATTTTATTAAGTATCCTCCTTTGCAGAATCAGCTCCAGAGACTTCAGAACAGTCCCAAGAACAGAGACAGCCTTTTTTTTATATCAGTTTGTTTTGTTTCTTTAAGTCACTGGGACTGATGCTGCTTTCCCTACAGATGACTGCAGATAGGACTGAACTCTCCCATTTATATCATTGAAGATATAGAACATCTTGCTGAAAACACTGAAGGACCTACACTTCCTCAAGAAGGTCTGCTCTGTCCCTACTTACACACGTGGACAAAATTGTTGGTACCCCTCAATTAAAGAAGGAAAAACCCACAATTCTCACTGAAATCACTTGAAACTTACAAAAGTAACAATAAATAAAAATTTATTGAAAATTAAACAATCAAAATCAGCCAACACTTTTGAATTGTTGATTAACATAATTATTTAAAAAAACAAACTAATGAAACAGGCCTGGACAAAAATGATGGTACCCATAACTTAATATTTTGTTGCACAACCTTTTGAGGCAATCACTGCAATTAAACGATTTCTGTATTTGTCAATGAGCGTTCTGCAGCTGTCAACAGGTATTTTGGCCCACTCCTCATGAGCAAACTGCTCCAGTTGTCTCAGGTTTGATGGGTGTCTTCTCCAAATGGCATGTTTCAGCTCCTTCCACAGATGTTCAATGGGATTCAGATCTGGGCTCATGGAAGGCCACTTTAGAATAGTCCAACGCTTTTCTCTCAGCCATTCTTGGGTGTTTTTGGCTGTGTGTTTTGGATCGTTGTCCTGTTGGAAGATCCATGACCTGCGACTGAGACCAAGCTTTCTGACACTAGACGCACATTTCTCTCCAGAATGCCTTGATAGTCTTCAGATTTCATTTTACCTTGCACACATTCAAGACACCCTGTGCCAGATGCAGCAAAGCAGCCCCAAAACATTACTGAGCCTCCTCCATGTTTCACCGTAGGGACAGTGTTCTTTTCTTCGTATGCTTGGTTTTTGAGTCTATGAACATAGAGTTGATGTGCCTTACCAAAAAGCTCCAGTTTGGTCTCATCTGTCCAAAAGACATTCTCCCAGAAGCTTTGTGGCTTGTCAACATGCATTTTGCAAATTCCAGTCTCTCTTTTTTATGATTTTTTCAGCAGTGGTGTCATCTCCCATGAAGTCCACTTTGGCTCAAACAACGACGAATGGTGCGATCTGACACTGATGTACCTTGGCCTTGGAGTTCACCTTTAATTTCTTTAGAGGTTGTTCTGGGCTCTTTGATGACAAATTGAAGAGACGGATCGTTCGAATTGTATCCAATTTTCCTCTTGCGGCCACGTCCAGGGAGGTTGGCTACTGTCCCGTGGGTCTTGAACTTCTGAATAATATGAGCCACTGTTGTCACAGGAACTTCAAGCTGTTTAGAGATGGTCTTATAGCCTTTACCTTTAAGATGTTTGTCTATAATTTTTTTTCGGATGTCCTGGGACATTTCTCTCCTTCGCTTTCTGTTGTCCATGTTCAGTGTGGTACACACCTTTTCACCAAACAGCAGAGTGACTACTTGTCTGCCTTTAAATAGGCAGACTGACTGATTATGAGTTTGGAAACACCTGTGATGTCAATTAAAGGACACACCTGAGTTAATCATGTCACTCTGGTCAAATAGTTTTCAATCTTTTATAGAGGTACCATCATTTTTGTCCAGCCCTATTTCATTAGTTTGTTTTTTTAAATAATTATGTTAATCAACATTTCAAAAGTGATGGCTGATTTTGATTATTTGATTTTCAATAAATTTTTATTTATTGTTACTTTTGTAAGTTTTAAGTGATTTCAGTGAGAATTGTGGGATTTTCCTTCTTTAACTGAGGGGTACCAACAATTTTGTCCACGTGTGTATAAACAGCATCAGTGTTGCATTTCTAGTCCTGTCTGTTGACCAGGTGAACATCAAGGTATTCATACTCCTCCACCACCTCCGGTTCTTCTCCGATTATGGAAATGCTCTTTGACTTGTTCCTGGTCCTCCTAAAATCCACAATCATTTCCTTTGTCTTGTTGACATTTAAGATTGTTCCTACACCACGCCACAAAGCAATCACCAGTTCTCTGTACTCGGTCTCTGATCCATCACTGATACACCCCACAACTGCAGAGTCATCTGAGTATTTCTGCAGATGACTGACTGGTACTGGAGGTCTGAGGTGTACAGAGTGAAGAGGAGTGGTGAGAGCATAGTCCCCTGTGGTACTCCTGTGCTGATGACCACCTGGTCAGACACACAACCATCCAAATCTCACAAACTGTGGTCTGTTAGGCAGGTAGTCAGTAATCCAGGTGATTGTGGAGGCATCCACCTGTGTCTTCTGGACTTTCTTTCGTAGTAAAGCAGGCTGGACTTAAATGCACTGGAGAAATCGAAGAACATGATCCTCACAGTGCTGCCTGCTTTGTCCGGATGACTGTGGGTTTATTGAAGCAGGTGTATGATGGTGTCTTCAACTCCAACTCCAAGACGATAAGCAAACTGCAGTGGGCCCTTGGAAGGTGCCTGTTTACTTATTCAGGTGAACCAATAAAAGTTACTCCAGAACTTTCATGATGTGGAATGGTGGGGCTACAGGTCATTAGGAATAGATGGATGAGATCATATTTGGTACTGGAAAAAAGACAGAATGTCTTCCACAGCACTGGAACCTTCTCCTAGTTCAGACTGAAAATGAAGAGGTGCTGCTGAATCCCACATAGCTGGTCCACACAGGCTTTTAGGACTCTGGGGCTGACACCATCTGGTTTCTTCACTTGACTGCTAGAGACAGATGGGAGGGGGAGGGGGAGGGGGCCCCAGGATCTCCCGAAATGGTTGGAGACAATGATGGAGCAGCAGCAAGATCCATGAGACAGCTGAGATGTGACTGGAAATCTGTAGGTGGAGGGTGGGAGGTCTGTTTGTCTGGGGGCAGAAGAGGAGGATTGCTGAGCTTGTCTCTGAACTGAAACCTGTTGAAGAATGAGTTCAGGTTATTTGGTCTGTTCAGACATCCGTTGATCTAATCCTCCTTCTGCTTGAACCCTGTAATCTTATGCATCTCTGACCACACATCTCCTTGTCTTCTTGTACACCTCCTTATTGCCTCTAATCTTGTCATTCAGTTGTTTTTGCACTGACCTCAATAGTTTTCCTCCCAAAAGGCTCTTTTTTCTTATTTAGAAGCTCTTTCAGGTCCACTGGTGATCCAGGGTTTGTTATTAGGGAAGCACCTCACTGTTCTGGTGTGGATGGTTTTGTCCACACAGAAGTTGATATCGTCGGTCACACACTCAGCCATGGAGATGGCATCAGCCATTGATACCATCTCCATGTGGCTCACAGAGTTCATCCCAGTCTGTAGCCTCAAAACAGCCCCACAGGGTTTCTTCAGCTTCCTGTGACCACCTCGTCACAGTCCTTTTGATAACAGGTTGCCTCTGGACGATTGGTTTGTAGGCTGAGGAGAGATGAGCCAGATTATAAAACCACTTTGCCCAGAGCAGATTGGACAGAGGAGCTATATGCATCTCTGGTGTTTGCATAGAACATTTTATTCTAAACTGTCGAAATGTTTGAAATGTAGCAGAGAGAGACATGGTTGAACTCACCAGTAATGGACAGGAACACACTGGGTTGTTGTGTCTGTATCTTAGCAACACCAGAGGTGATGACAGCGTCAGCTCTAGCTGATTGCAGATGTAAAACTGCCACTACAATAACACTGGTGAACCCCCTCTGTCAATAATCAGGATGAAAACTCACAGCTAGCAGTTCAATATGTGGGCTGCAGAAACAAGGTTTCACAGTAGCATCTCCTGGATTACACCATCTGTTGTTGACAAGGATTGCAGTTCCACTCCTCTTACTTTGTCCGCCCTCTTTGTCTGAAATCTGGGCAGAGAGACGCTGGAGTCTAGAATACGCTCCTGCAGCCACGTCGCAGTAAAACACATTAAACTGCATTGCCAAAACCTGATTTGTTTGTTCAGTGTTTCAAGCTTTCCCATTTAATTTAGCAAGAGATCTCTCATTCCCAATGATGATGGAGGGAAGAGCTGGTTTAAACCTCCTCTTCCTCTCTCTCCAATTTGATCCTGCTCTGCATCCACGGTGTCTCCTCTTCAGCTCGTCGTGGATTTGGGGTTTCAGTCTGGGTATCGTTTGACTTCTTGATATCTGGACCAGCTGTTCCCGCTTGTAAACAGCTCTCTTGTTGCTATAGTTACTCATCATAACAGGTGGTTAAAAAAAAGGAAAAAGTAACCAGGAAAATCTCTCAAGCAGCAAGGTTAAAAACTCAAAGGTGTAAACAAAGCTAGTAAAACTCGACAGAGCTACTGCAGCAAGCTGCCACCACGAGCCGCACTATTTTAGAACAACATTGCAGGTTTTGCAATCGTTTCTCCAATAAATGGGGGTTTCAAGATTGGTCAGTAATTGTTAATACCAAAAGATCCAAAGTTCTCTGCAGAGGGGCTGGACATTTGCAACTTTGAGAGATCTGGTTAAAAATAAGAGCGATGCAGTCACAATTTTCAGCATATTTGTTTTTAAAGAAGCAAAAACAGTTATAAAGACACGTGTTGGTTATGTGTTTAAACAGCATGCTGATGAATTCAGATCCTTACTTATTTACCTACTTCTTAGCTTATCTCCTCCAGGGTTTAAGCACTAATAGGATTAAATGTCAACAATCTAATCAAACTTGTTGAGTGGCTGCAGTACTGATAGAGGTCCACTGTTGACATGGATGGTTTCTAGGCAAGACTGATGGTTTTAATTTTTACACCAAAAAAAGATGCAAACTCATTAGACATAATCTGAGACATGAAATCATGGGATAACTGTACTGGGGGGTAAATTAGTTTCTCAACAGTGGCAAATATCAGTAATTTTCTAGCTGATCATATTAAAAAAAAGGTTTATCTCATCTTTTTTTTTAATGAATGTGTTGTACATGTGAAGGTTTTCCTTCTAATTAAATTGTGAATTTGCAGAATACCCTATTTGTCTGAAACCTTCTTGCATTTTTCTTCTATGATTTGTGTCTTTTCTGCTTGCTGGATGATGTTATATTTTCAGGTGAGTTTTCCATACTGAGACCTTGAGCTGACTGCTATAAGGTGAGCTGTAATTTCAAAGAAAACATAAAAGTGGTCAGAAAGGGCATCATCCTCGACAACAATATAAACAGCATTGATAATGACTCAATCTAGCATGTGCCTTCATTTGTATGCGACTACTTTTGCATGCTGCAGCACATCGGAGGTCATTGTTTTTGCATCCCAGACACTTTAGGAAAGGATTAGCAGATGTCATGTTGGCTTTCCACTGTTCAAAACCTTTGAGTTATTTTCTGTCAGAATATGTAGTTATATAAAACATATTAATCCGGTTTGTTAGACAGTATTTTTTCACGCCCGTAATATCGCCAAGATTAGAAGCATCCTCTCCCAGGGTGATGCTGAAAAAGTAATGCACGTGTTTTGTCACTTATAGAGTGGATTACTGTATTGCATAAATAGCAGGATGTCCAGATATTTCCCTGAACAGCCTCCAGCTTGATCCAAATGCAGCTGTGCGATTGCTGACAGGGATCAGCAGAGATCACGTCTCTCCTGTGTTAGCCTCCCTTCACTGGCTTCCCGTGACATTTCAAATCAAATTCAAAATCATCTTACTCTCAAATAAGGCCCTTAATAGTCAAGCTCCTTGTTATTTACAAGACCTGATAACACCTTATGCTCCTCATAGAGCTCTCAGCTCTGAGTTGTTGTGCCTATAAGGTGCTCATCATAATTGGTATCTTAAAACCTCTCACAAGCACCAGTATGTTGTGCATATAACGTGCTCGTTTAGTCATGAAGGGGGTTATTACCAACTGTGTTAAGAGATAGCTGTTAATAACCAGTAAGGTATTAACAAAGTTAATAAATTGAAACAGGGCACCACCTGATGAACCAGGAAACAAGGACTAGACGGCACAATCAGTCTCAAAATAGCTGTTGTTCTATGTGTGCCAGCCTGTGACAAGGTGTGGCGCTATAGAGCAACAGAGAAGTTGTGAGTCCGAGCACAGACCTCTTCAACCAGAAAATGTTACAAACCTGTGTAAAATAACCACAAACAACTTCTCTCATTAGAATATATCAGAATTTATTAACAAGTATTAAGATGAACAAACACTTGAATCAAGATCCTGAAAATATCTACTAACTAAAAGACAACTAGACTAACATAATCAAATAAAACATTCAGTGGAAAAGGTGTCATATATTCACATGTATGCTGAGAAACTATGGATGTGTGTTTGTGTGTGTATGTAGTAAACTAAGATGGCTTAGTAGTGTACGAAGGGTTTCAAGATGGCAGGACGAGATCACGTGGTAACCTTGTCCCTTGCCAAGATGGCCGCTGACTCAGGCGATAAGAAGAGAGAGTGTGAAGCAGACTTCCGCATTCTCATCCTCATTGTTTGCTTTGGAAATCGAGGCCGAAACACGGTGGTTACTTGGATAAATACGCATTAGCGGATTACCGGTGGGCTAAGTATCTCTCCCCAGACACAAGCCTCTTACTTCTGCTTGCTCCGAGGGGGGGATCAGAGGTATCCTGGAGTCCCTGCTGTGTAGTGGGGATCCTTGGCCAGTCAGAGTGTGACATCACTCTCACACCTTGTTATAAAACAATAAACATCGCCAGGCATGTTGGGGATTTGAGTTTTTATTGTTTCCTTTGTCTCACAAAACCATGCGGTTTTCTGTAACACATAGGCGTGTGGCCCAACAGAGTCCTGGTTTACTAGTAATTCCTAGAATATTTAAAAGTAGATTTATTTATTTTATTTTATTTATTTTTTTACTTGACATTGATTCTTTATTCGAGATTTAATAATACTACTTATAGTTAATCGTATTTTTTTGTGAGTCATGCTCTGGGTCTGTGTAAAGCGCCTAGAGGCAATTTGTATTGTAATACACTATACAAATAAAGTTTTAAACAGACCTTGTAATTTTGTCTGTGGGATTATCAATATAAATGTTAAAATCCCCAGCTAACAAAACATGGTCAAAATCTGTTGTGATAACAGCAAGCAGCTCAGTGAAGCTGTCAAAGCTTGCAGAGAACCTTGGAGGTCTGTCAATGATTAGCAACAATTCATTTCAACACAATACACAGATTTAAAAATAAAATCAGACTCACCACATGAGATGACTCTTTAAATACATCAGCAACACCAACATCTTTCTTGTCTGGTTAAGAAACATTCATCGAAGTTAGCGTTTGCAGGGGCAAATGATGAAAACTGGTGCACTTGTTTTTAATCAATCTAAAAAGATTTCAGTTAAAATTATGAAATCATGATTATAGTCAGTAATCAAATCAGTTATTAGGAATGACATCTTATAAGATCAAACATTTAGCAGGGCTTAGAGAGTGTGGGCCTGAGCTGGATGCTCTGGGTCCTGAGGTTGTGTAAAAATTACTAATATCGCATATAAGTTTACGAATATTTGGTTGAGCTTCTAGTGAGGCAGTTGTTACAACAGTTAAAAAAGCACTAGACAATCGGACAAGGGTGCAAGTGGATTTAATTTCCATTTGTATATAAGCATAGATGGTCAGGTAACTTTCACATCCGGCACAAGACAGAGGAAATGCAGTTATTCTTAAACACTGTTTATTAATACGTTGAGCCTTGAGCTAATTTCTTCTGACAGCTATGTGTCCAAAAAATCATGCCATGGCGCCACATTCGATAAGATGTTCCACATTAGATATTAATTAGGGCTGGGCAACGATTAAAATTTTTAATTGTGATTAATCGCATGATTTCCCTGATTAATCAGGATTAATCGCATTGTATACACAAATTCAAATCATGAATTAAAAAGTAGTGTAAAGGTCATTTTTATTTAAATGTTCTGCTGCCATATGAACTAAAGTGCCACAACATTTGTTGTTCAAACACTTTTAACATCAGCACTTGTCAGTAACACATATTTAGTGTAAATCTCATCTTAATAAATGTCAAATAAAATAAAGCTTATTGCCACTGTCAGGGCATTAATGTCATCCTGTTTTTTTTCTGAAAAATAAAAAAAGTCTACCAACAAAATCCTAACAATCTAGAGGCCACAATCAGAACATTAAAACAGGTAACTTCTGAGGTAACAACAGAAACCTTTTAACGGGGAGTTCAACTTGGCACTTCTCCCCTGAGGAGAACTTTAAAATGAAAATGTCCATGTTAAAGTTCTGTAACTTTATCAATCCTTAATTATCCCTGTATCATTTGTTTTTTTTTTTCCATTTTCAATCGTAATCAAAAATGTAAAAAGTGACTTTTTATTTTTTCTGTGTTTTAATCTAACACAAAAAAAACAACAAAAACAATGTCTGTTTTTTTTTATATTTCAATTTTAGAAAACAGGCCACGGAACTGTATTTGTTTTTAATATTTTATTGTCTGGTTTACGTGAACAGGCTTTGTTTTATAATCAAGGAATAGACTTTCTGTTGTCATTACACATCTGTGCCACTAGATGGAGCCGCACTGCAGTAACCAGCTAGAGAACAGCAGGACAGTGAACACATGGAGCAGATCTGATGGAACATGGACGAATGACACGATCATATTGAACAAAGGGGTTTGAGAGTTTTTTTTCATACAGAATTGTTAATATTGTTCCCTGAGTTGATACCTGAACTGTAAAGTACACTGATTTTTACCGCTCTCCATGTCTGCATGTTTACCTGCTAATTATTTTCCCGTTCAGCAGCCGGTAACAGACTTTTCAAAACAAAAGCACGTGAGCAACATGCATTAACGCGAGATAAAATAAATATCGGCGTTAATAAATTAATGCGTTAACGCGATAATAACGTGTTAACTTGCCCAGCCCTAATATTAATATCACTCAACAAACAGGCTATGGTGACCTGACCCTATTTTTAAAACAACACCTGGTTTGTCCTGGTAGTACTCTGGCCACCATCGTTGTGACCTGGACTCGACACATAGTATCAGTAAGACAGTCAGACTTAACATTATTAACATTATATGTGACCTTCTATCTGTCTTGCTGTAAGCAAAGGAGGAGGTGTCATGCATTGCATTCAAGTTACCTTCTTAAAGGAGTCTTAAATCCATCCCATTATTTTAAATGACTATTTTAACAAGCTCTGTTGTTAAGGCTGTGTTTCCTGTCAGCCTGTTCCACGGGCTCATTAATATTTGCCAGTTGCAAGATAATTTGTTTAATAATTATAATAATTTCCATACTCAGATTTGTGCAAATATTGCTTTGAGAAGTGTAAATTGATTTTGCAAAGTTTTGCTTTACTTGATTTGAAAAAGGTTGCCATTAATTACAGATTTATTCAAGGTTTTCAAGATATGTTTTACTAATTCCTATTTTCCACTTTTATTTCTTTCTGTAGAATAAAAACAGTTTAATAAGCGTCCTTCGAAAAAGTGAATCTACTTTTTTTTTTCCATGGGTTGTGTAGATTTGAACTGAGTGTATGCTTTTTCACTTTTTTCTCAACAATCACACACACATATTGAGAACAATATGGTGGTTCAGTGTGTTCTCCAGTAACCCTTAAGCACATGAGTGATCTGGAAATCAGATCATCAGTTTTGTTTTTGAAGAATAAAAACCATAATTTGAGGACTTTATTTTTTTTATCAACTGCATACTATTGTTGCTCTATTCTTTCTCTAATCAACCCATTTTAAGCTATTTCGTTGTTTGATCAATTACTTTTCATGAGGCCCGGCTGCTGATCTGTACAGAGCGGCAGTCAACAGCTGAGTTACTTGTACACATGACAGCAGAGATGCTCTGTGCATTGAGGACCTTCTGTCTCCTCACTCACAATAAGGCTGAATTAATTGAAGATGTCTTGTAGGAAATAAAGCTCATTCATCCACATATCGTTCTCCATTTCAGCCTGCAAGAGCTGAGGCACATGTGAGGGAAGTGAAGAGCCACATTAACTAAACAGAAAAGACTTCTGTTATTTTTGTCTGCATCCCTGTGGCGCACCCCCACATCGGCGAGCCTCATCAGCTTTTCCACTCAACATTTACAAGTACAATTAGCCTTCCATTCTTGCTAAAGTCCTCCTCTTCTCCCTCCACCGTGTTAAAATGCAGAGGCCTAAAAAGTGAAACCAAACGTTGACCTCTGGAGCAGGCTGTTGGTTACTGCAGTTATTTCCTGACCACTAAAGTGCACTTTGGTGGACACTTTATACATGCTCAGTTGAGCAAGATAATCTGTGTCCAACATGACAAGTGAAGTCATGTGTCCATGACGACCTTAGAATTAATGTGTTCACTATTGAGTAAGCTAATGAGTTTCTGCTGGCAGCCATTAAATGGTGCTATCACATGTATTCCATCCCACCACCATGTAACGTCCTGTTAAAGAGGTTATGATTATGTTGTGTACTTCGGCGCAACTTCTCTTTTTTTAATTTTTAATTTTTATTATAGTATTATAATTATTATTTCTATGCATTTTTTTTTTATTATTATTTATATGGAGTCGGCATGTTCTTGCTATTTTTCCAGGTTCTGGCTGTTTTCCAGGTACTGTTGCTTAATGTCACTATGGTGGTTTGATTGGAATATCAAAATTAAAAGTAAAATTACACAGTTGCGATAATATGATTGTTGTTGAAAAAAAATAAATCTGATAAACTGAGTAGGTAATGTTTTATCGAAATATTTAATAAGTGGTTAATGTTGTTAATGATAATATAAAGGGAGTGGTGATCATCAGACATGGATAGTTTCACATAAAATGTAAACGTCAATCAAATAAATCCATCAATCTAGTTTTCCACCACATATGGTATATTTTGATCTATTATGTTATTAATTCACAGACATTTTAAGAATTTTCAACTCATTTTTTGAAAAATTTGTTTGTTTTACTATCAGCCTTGAGGCCTCTTTCGTATAACCTCGTAATAACATCACCTTTAACAGTTTATTCACTCCTTTTTTCAGTCCACCTCCATTTTAACTGCTCAATTTTTCAATTAATGCTCTTGATCATTTTTTAATAATTTAACTTTCTTAAAGAAATTAGAAATACTAAATACTAATAAATGGTAACACTTCCTTTTCCAGCCGGGTGGGTTTACCTGGTATACCTAGGGTTTACCAGGTAATTACTTGCTAATAACTGGTAATAATCTGTATTTACTAAATAATAACCGAGTAATGAAATGTAATTACCAAGTACCTTTCCCATGTAGTTACCCATAATTACTATGTAAATGCAACGGTACTGGTGGCTCATGGTACGGTCCGTACTGTGATTTTTGTGTCACAGTTTCTGTACGGATTCGGTACAGTTTCAGACCACCCGCTACCCTAAACCCGCAAACACAAGATAGCGAGTTTGCGGAAAGCGCAATTCGCATGTTGGCGTGTAAAAGACCGCGTACAAATGGAATAAATGTGCGTCCACCTTGTCACATGTGGATGTGCACAAACGGCTCTACCTTACTTGCATAAGTTTTTATTCTCTTCAGGTCAGCAGTGGTGGATTGTGGGAATAGTCACAGCCAGACACGTCAGTCTGTACAGCTGTGGCATGATCTCATTCAGATGTCTGCTGTGGAGGAAACCAAGGAGATCTTTGTCTCTGGTGTCAAGCTGGAAAAGGTCGGATGTGGGAATTTATTTCTGATATGTCTGAAACTGTTGGTGGTCGAGGAGGGACAGGAACATTCATTGTTCCTGATCTTTAAATGCGCATCCAACGATTTGTTCTGCAGTATTTTAAAAAGCACATCAGCTGAACCAAGACGCACAACTGGTAACAACTGGATCTTACGCAGGTAAGATCCGGGTTTAGGGAGGTGGAAGATTGCGTTCTGTTAACTGTTAACTGTTTTCACTGCCTCGTCGGTGTATTCAACAGCAAAACTAAAACACTCCCACACCGGTGATTAAAAAAAAGCTTTTCCCAATTTCTCCACCACTGCTGGCCACGCCTGCTTGTTTGTTTGTTTGTTTTTTCCTGCATCTATGAGCTGCAGACAACCAGCCAGAGTGTGATCGGCTGGTCACTGTGAGTGAGCGGAGGTGAGTGGACATTGACATGCAGTGGCTGCCTGTTGCCTAAAAGGCATGCACGCTCACGTGCAAGTCCAATGCAAAGTAAACCCGGTCGTTAAAAATATTTACCTGATATTTATCTGGTAAATACCAACAAATTACGTGGTATTTACTAGATATTTTCCTGACTACTAGGTATTTACCCAATGATTACCTGGTAGTGTTCCGGGAAATATGGGGGCGCCGGGAAATTTGGGGCCACTTCCATATTTGGCAGAAGGGGGCGCGGCCTGAAGCGCCGCAGAAAGCCGGCCACGGGCAGTCGGGGCCCCATTAGGGGGGGTTCCAAACATGTCGCTGCAGTGTCTATGGAGGTTTCAGGTTGTGTCATTGTTATGGATCGATATTGGCCGGCTTTAAGCCGGGCATACACTGTGCGACTGTCGGCTCGTTTTAAGGCCGATTTTCCAGTCGTGCGAGTATTTTTTGGATCGGGCCGAATTTCGACCCTATCGTGGGTCGTGCTTCGTGCAGTATACGTGGGGTAACGACGAGAGATTAACACCTCCCGACGAGCTCCCGATCACAAATCGTGTGCTCGCAAGAAAATCAAACGTGTTTGAAATCCTGGTCGCTCCTCCTGAAGGTATCACACAGTAGAAGCAGTAGGTGCGTTTGAGATGAACTGCGGCTCGCCTGGCGAGTAGGCGAGATCAGGCGGCCGCAGCAGGAGGTGGAGACAAAAAGCTGCAGTCAAGTCGGACAGTTTCCAGCATACAGGAGGAGACACTTACTTCCTGTTAGATCACCTGTATGTAGTTTACAGACCACGTTCTTAGATAAAGTGTCCTCGATCGCTGATTGAAGTTAAAATAAAAGTGATCCTCCTGTTGCATGAAACGTGTTCTTATCTGCATTGTGCGCCGCCCGCCGGTGATCGATTCTGCGCAGGCCTGGCTCATTTCGAACGCACCCTTAGGTGCGTTATGAACGTATAGTGTAAGCACTCACGTCGCATCAGAGCATCGGGCCGTACAGTGTGAGAGCATTACTCGTGGGCTGCGAACTTTTGAACTCAGCGATCTAGTCGTGCAGTTTGAGATAGGGCTGATTCAAACGATTTAAAATATCGCACAGTGTATGCCCGGCCTTAGTGTCTTTCATAAGGGGGGACCAAAAATCCCGGGATATTTGGAACCCGGGATATTTGGGTCCCCCCCTTAGAACTAACATTCTCTTCTCAAAATCACGTTTTTACTGCTTACCTGACATTTTTAAGACATCAACAGAACATTTTGAGTCGCGTTCAAAGGTTTGCATCAAATATTGCACAATATTGCGAAAGACATGGAATACACCTGAATACTTAAATCCGTGTGCTGGGCCTGGACCCTTTTGAAATGATTCTCTTGTTACTACAGTAGCTAACTGGCTACATGTAATTGTGTTGTTAGATTGATTGTTAGAACACTCTACCA
The DNA here is from genome assembly GCA_018398805.1 of Hirundichthys speculiger. Taxonomy (NCBI): domain Eukaryota; kingdom Metazoa; phylum Chordata; class Actinopteri; order Beloniformes; family Exocoetidae; genus Hirundichthys; species Hirundichthys speculiger. The sequence continues at coordinate 122,636 of JAGFBZ010000600.1, forward strand.
CTGTTCTAGGAAAGTAGCTGGTCCGGGAGTCTGGCTGACTCTGTTTTTTTCATGTGATGAAATTTCAACAAAAATCAGAATTGTAGGTCAGTACAGGAAAAGATACACTATAATTCTGTTATACCCTTCCTTAACATATACTGCGCAGCCTTTTACATCTCCTGATATGCAAGATTTCATGTTCTGAATCAACTCGAAAATGCTCAATAAAAGACATTTTCTTCCTAGTTGTTCAATGTAACTCAAAACGATCTGTTGGTGTCTCAATTTGTCAGGTTTATTTTTTAATTTATTTGTCGGTTTGCAGTGTACGTAAAGTGGTGTTAAGAAAAGATTGTACCCAAATATCCCGGGATTTTTGGTCCCCCCTTATGAAAGACACTAAAGCGATGAAATATGACAGCATGTTGGATGCAAACATTTGAACGCGACTCAAAATGTTCTGTTGATGTCTCAAAAATGTCAGGTAAGCAGTAAAAACGTGATTTTGAGCCGAGAATGTTAGTTCTAATGGGGGGGACCCAAATATCCCGGGTTCCAAATTTCCTGGGATTTTTGGTCCCCACTTATGAAAGACACTAAAGCGATGAAATATGACAGCATGTTGGATGCAAACCTTTGAACACGACTCAAAATGTTCTGTTGATGTCACAAAAATGTCAGGTAAGCAGTAAAAACGTGATTTTGGGAAGAGAATTTTAGTTCTAATGGGGGGGACCCAAATATCCCGGGATTTTTGGTCCCCCCTTATGAAAGACAATAAAGTGATGAAATATGACATCTTTTTGGATGCAAACCTTTGAACGCGACTCAAATGTTCTGTTGATGTCTCAAAAATGTCAGGTAAGCAGTAAAAACGTGATTTTGAGAAGAGAATGTTAGTTCTAATGGGGGGGACCCAAATATCCCGGGATTTTTGGTCCCCCCTTATGAAAGACAATAAAGTGATGAAATATGACAGCATGTTGGATGCAAACCTTTGAACGCGACTCAAAATGTTCTGTTGATGTCTCAAAAATGTCAGGTAAGCAGTAAAAACGTGATTTTGAGAAGAGAATGTTAGTTCTAATGGGGGGACCCAAATATCCCGGGATTTTTGGTCCCCCCTTATGAAAGACAATAAAGTGATGAAATATGACAGCATTTGGATGCAAACCTTTGAACGCGACTCAAATGTTCTGTTGATGTCTCAAAAATGTCAGGTAAGCAGTAAAAACGTGATTTTGAGAAGACAATGTTAGTTCTAATGGGGGGGGGGGGGGGGGGGCAAATATCCCGGGTTCCAAATTTTCCGGGATTTTTGGTCCCCACTTATGAAAGACACTAAAGCCGGCCAATATCGATCCATAACAATGACACAACCTGAAACCTCCATAGACACTGCAGCGACATGTTTGGAACCCCCCCTAATGGGGCCCCGACTGCCCGTGGCCGGCTTTCTGCGGCGCTTCAGGCCGCGCCCCCTTCTGCCAAATATGGAAGTGACCCCGGAAGTGGCCCCAAATTTCCCGGCGCCCCCATATTTCCCGGAACAGTAGCAGGGCCGGCTCTTGGCATAGGCGATATAGGCGGCCGCCTAGGGCCCCATCTGCTGGAGGGGCGCCGCCACGCCGCCAGTCTTCCTTAAATGGACTTTCCCTGATGAGTATAAACTGTGAGATGTCTAGGCAGGTGTCATTTGATGATACCATAGATGCCTTTGCTGCCAGGAAGTCCAGACGTGTAAACTTCTAGTCTTTATTTAAAAGACAAGTTTAGTTTAAAGTAACTGTTGTAACCGTTGAGTTTGTCATTGTTCAAATGCTCAAATTAAACTGTCGTGATTGCTCAGTTGGTTGTTGTCATTGAATTGAAGTGGGCTCAGGGGGGCACCGGGTGTAATCTCGCCTAGGGCACCAAATTGGGTAGAGCCGGCCCTGCCTGGTAGATATCCTGAAATTACAGATTGTAGTCTATAAACCCACTAAATGTGTCTATAAATTACCAGGTATTTGCCTGGTAGTTACCTGATATTTACCTGGTAAATGCAAGAACTAGTTACCTGGTATTTGCTAGATATATACTAAAAACTACCAGGTATTTATCCAGGAATTAAGGAATATGTGTTACAAATCAACCTGTGTAGTGACAGTGAAGGTAGTAATGACTGATGTTTACCTGGTAACTTGCAACTATTTACTAAGTAATTACTTTCTAAATATCCCCCTTGTATTTATGCAGATATTAACTGGTATTTATCTAGTAATTAAAAATATGTACCACGTACATTCCAAAACATTACCAGGTAAGACCTTGTGAACTACCCTGAAATAAAAGTGGAACTGTACTTTAAAAGGAAGCCTTGTTTGTTTCTGTACTATTACCATGTTCTTACAATATCCTTTGGAATAAATCTGCTTTTTTTTAAAAAATGTTCTGCAATCTACAATTTATAGAGTAAGTAGAAGTTGTACAATAAAAGAAAGCCTTTGAGCTTCAGCACCATAAAGAATATACACATTTCCCCACGGGATTGATAAAGTAAACTTAACTTAACAACTTAACTATTTTATTCATCACTGGTTACATTTTGTAAGCTGCTCTTATGTATTTAAATAAGTGTCGAAGAATGTCCTTCCTATGCTCTTTCCCAAGTCAGTGCTTCCACTCAATGAACCTTAAGTTCATCTTCAAGGTTTTCTCTGTCAGGTTCCCCCTGTACCAGTAGATGTCCTCCTTATAAGTCCGCCATGCCCATCCATTGATCTGAGTATGAGCACCAGTCCCAGGGTGGATAAAATACCTCTGGTGATTTACCTGGTAGTGTATCTAGCCATCATGGGACAACTGGTTGTAGGAAGCCCAGCAATCACTAATGATTTCACTTCCAGGTCTGACATGTTTTCTAATGATTGGGAGCAATCTCTCCCTGGATCGAGTTTCAACCAGTTTTAAAACAGGGCGTCTACGAGACCGCCTGACAACGCTGCCAGGTTTCCACATCGTCCAAGTCTATACTAAAAATAAAGAAAATGTCATGCTTAAAGGCAGTTCGACTTAAATGCGTCATTTCAGAAACATTAAAGTCGCAGTCACTTTAGTGATTGTTGATAAACCTCCATAATCATGTTAATACTGTCTGGCATTTGACCAGTTCATAGGGCTAGCTCATGAACCAACACTATTATCTTTTAAAAAAAACAAAATATCTAGTCAGATTTTTCCATGAAGATGCCATTTGGCATAGGCATTTAGATCAGGGTATCCATACCTAAATTAATTTCAATGACCTTTCAAGGACTTTCAAGGGCTTTTTCTCCAAATTCACTACCCCAGCATCGCATAGTTTGAGGGGAATGTACAATGAAATTGCGAGGATCAAGTCAGTATAGAAATTTAGCCAGTAGTTAAAAAAAGCTTCCAAGAAATCGCAGAATACCCATAAAGTAAAGATCATTAGCCAGAGACAAAAAATGTCCCCAGTATTTTTATAATTTTATTTTCATTAAAATAATTAATTTCCATCTCTAACACACACTCAGCACCTGCAAGTTGTTTTCCAGAAGATAACACTAAAGACCTTGTTTCAGCAACTTAATGCACTAATTAATATATTTTTTAAAACATGCTACCCAGGTTTTAGACAGTAGGTCCAAAAGTTATCCCCTAAATGTATATATTTTTAAATTTCCTCACGATCTCATCCCATCCCTAAGTTTAAGTTTGTTGATTTAATCAGCTCTCACTGGGCATTATTATTGCGTAACCAAACACATTTATGCATCTAAAGAGAGCATAAGGAGATTGATTTTTAACTTGTCAAAATATGAAGTGTTACATCATGCCCACGAAGCCATTTTAATTGAGGTGAGAGGCAGAGAGAGAGCAACCAACATGTGCTTAATTTTCATCCATGATGATATTGACATGTGAGGCCACGAGAATATTGAGCCATCTCTGATAATCCTGCCCCTGTGAATTGCTCACAGGGGCAGCTTCTGTAACATAACATACATTACCATAATTGAAACAAGCCCCAGGCTTTTTGTGCTAAACTTTTGCAAAAAAAAAAAAAAAAAAAAAAAAAATAAAACAAAAAAATTAAATACTTTTTTGCAACATTTTGAACTTTTTGTTGTAGCCTAATTTCTTTTTGCCAAAAATTTGGTCTTTGAACATTTTCAATTTTTTATATTTTGTTGTCATTTTTTGCTATTCTTTTGACTTTTTACCTCTGCTCTAGACTACTTTCTGGATTAACCCTAATCTTAACAGAACCCGTATACAGGGCCTCTAGTGCTAAAGAGGGTAACAGTAATTGTTAAACTTTTTTTTGCTGTACTATTCTCGCATTCTTGTCAAAAAAAAAGTATTTCAAATCATTCATTCAACATAGCAGGTATACACTGTAAGATAGTTAGGAGTAACATACACTATGATAGTACATTAGATTGTCAATATGGTCTTTTCTTAGATGGAAAACACATGCAACTTGCCACTGTAGTAGTCCAGGCAAGGCGCTGGTGCCACCGCTGTCAGCAGGGGGCTCTCTCCAGAGCTGAGTTTACTAGTCCCGGCTAACAGGGCTAGTGTTAGCCGCCGAGCCGCGTTACCAGGGCTAGTAGAGACCTGTGAGCTGACGTGGCTCTCTCCAGAGCTGAGTTAACTAGTCCTGGCTAACAGGGCTAGTGTTAGCCGCCGAGTCCGCGTTACCAGGGCTAGTAGAGACCTGTGAGCTGACGGGTCTCTCCAGAGCTGAGTTTAACTAGTCCTGGCTAACAGGGCTAGTGTTAGCCGCCGAGCCGCGTTACCAGGGCTAGTAGAGACCCGTGAGCTGACGGCGGTGGCCCCAGCGCCTCACTGGACTGATTTACTTTCCTTCACTGCTAAATGTTTATCCGAAATATTCACAAATGAGAGCAGGACTCAGGACTCTGAGGCTCAAACCCGCAGCGGTGGAAAGAGTACTGAAAATCTGTACTCAAGTACAAGTACTGTTACATTGCTAAAATATTACTCAGTTACAGGTAAAATTATTGGTGTTAGGAAAATAAATAAGTAAAGGTAAAAAGTATTTGACAAAAAAAGTACTCAGAGTATTAGTTCCTTTTAACGATGATGTCACCATGACCTCTCCAGACTAGGGTTACAAATTGTGTATTTTACTTTACCAATAGTTAAGAGAGTCCACGCTCTCTGTCCACTCCCTGGATGCTCACCGGTGGGGAGGCAGTAGACTGGTGTTACCTGGGTAGTCTCAAAATCATGTTAAACAATCTGAGATAATTGTTAAACATATTGTGTAACATATTATGTCATACAGGACAAAAGTCTGCTTTGTGGTGAAGTGAAACAAAGCCTTAAAACAATTAAGACAATTTAGCTATTCATTCACACTTCACTTTTTTTTATCTATTTACTGTTTTCTAATCATCTTGTGCTTAGAGCACTAGTCTCAGACAGGCTTTCAGTTCATTCTCCACTGATGTTTGAGTGCAACACCTCTTAGGTTGACTGTTCTGGCACATCCTCAAAAGTCCATCATGGGAAATCATCAGAGCACAGTGGCCGCTCATGTAAACATAGACAAACAAATCTGGAGACTGAAAGATCAGCCTTCGGGGATCAACTGAATGAGAGTTTGAGATGAGATGATTTGCTTGTTAGATATAAGTTTCAGTAAAGCTCACAGGTACAAGGCTCAGCTGATTAACCAGAGTATTGTAACAAGGTTCCTTAAAGGAGATGTTGTTGTTAGTGACACCATGAGATTGGAATTAGCTTTGATATGATTTTTCTCAAAAGGAAATGGCTTTGTTTTTTTTTTTCCCTTCGATTTCTTTCCTTAGACTTAGCGCTTAGATTTTGTTGTGGTAGCCTCTGCTCCAGTGAGTGAAAGTCTTAGGCCACATTCACACTGTGTGACTTCGGCTGTCTCAGACTGAAGATGTGCAATCGTGGAAAAAAAATCTGAAAACAGTGGTTGTACATCTCAGTGACACAGGAACAAAAATGAAGGACAGAAACGTCTTTCCGACCAAAGACAGGCTGCGACAGACATCAAGCAGTGTCAGAAATTTCATGGTGTGTCTGTCTGCCGCTGCTCTATGATCTGTCAGCTAATCAACCAATAGAAAGGTACCATGAAATGACAGTATCAGCAAGTCCACGCGGCACAGTAGCCGAGCAACAACAGAGAAAGGGGACGGACTATGTGGGACTCAAATAAAGAAGGAAGACACTTCCTTTTCTTGATTTTTCTTCCAATTTTCCTTTTCAAAGCACATAACACCACTATAGCAGGTGTGCAGCCAGATCCTCTTGAGGGCTAACTTTCGACTCATTGGCGCATTAACAGCAACCTGAGGTGGTTGGACGCCATTGATGTGATGATTCTGCATTAAGAGCCTAAATGGTTCTCAGGTTTGCTTCTACTGTAGCCCACAATTCAACATATGTTCAATCGCATGGAGTAACATGCAGTGAGTTAATCATCTACCGATTTCACGTGGTGCAATGTGGCTTGCATTAATCTTACAAGGCTGCAAAAATCACGAATGCCTCATTAAAGACCTGACCAGCTTACACCTACTCTACTTTAGCAGACTTTTCCTGTCATCTCTCTGTGCAATCAGATTCTGTTCCACGGTCTTTTCATGTCCATGGCAATGCTTTTCTGGTAACACATTTTACGTTAAAGGCTTTCTGAGGCAGAGGAGTGGAAAGAAGCAAAACAGAAGGCGTTTGCATTCTTATAGGAAAATCTCAAATTATTCTGGTAATGCTTAAGAGTGGATTTAAAAGGGAATTACACGTTTAAAAGTCTTTTTGAGTGTGTCTGTAATGTTTGCTGCCTAGCTTGAAAAACAGTCTAATCAAAAAGAAAAAAGGACTTCTGGAACTAACATGTTTTGAATATAAGGCATTTTTATAGGGGTGCACGATAACTATCGGGCCGATAACAGGAAATTATGACGTCATCCCGATAACTCTGATATCAAGATGAATAGCCCCGATGACATATATTTCTGTCAACACAGCAGTGCCTCGCTCCCTCTGAGCCTTGAATGACATTTCACAACACCGGCAGTGAATGTTATGTTCAAGTAACGTTGGCATAATCAGAAAAACGATTATTTAATAAGGAAAATCAAGAATACCCCCTCATGCCAGAAAACAACTCGTTGACTCGGTCATAATTTTGGTCGTTGCTGACTTGATATATTGAGATATTCGCAGTATTCTCCCACATGTTACACATAAAAAAAGAAAATTAGAAAAGGCTGAAAGAACGACTAGCAAACGAGGAAACAACGGAATTTACGTTACACCTTGAATGCAGCCTGCAGCACAGCGCTGATCACAACAAACATGGCAGCGTGGAACTTCGTTAAAGTTTCAGAAGAAGATAGTTTGGTGGTTATTTGTGATGAATCCACCGAGTGAGTTCTACGAGGAGGGAAGCACAAGCTTTAATACGTAAAACCCGATCGGCCACCTACAACATAACAATCACTTCCATGGAGTTTTGAAATCACGCTAACGTGAGCTAACAGAAGCTAATGGGCGCAAGCCAGTAGGAGTATCTCCTCCCCTCCCTCATTCCTCTCATCTAAAGCTTCCATGAGATTAAAAAATAAAAACTACTGAACCTCAGTAGTTAATTAAAGGTATTAATTTAAATGGAACCACAAGCCAAAATCCTTTAAATGTTAATCTTTTTCAGTTTGTAATTCTGATGCATGTATTTCCATCAGTTCAAAATGTTTGAGAGGCTTGCCAATAGTTTTTCACTGGAAAAAATAAATATCTGTTCATTTAAAAAGTCAAAACTATTTCTGGTTTTGTTCATAGTGTTGATGTAATGATCTTAGGTATGTGTGTGTGTTATCGGTTATTGGTATCGGCCTTTAGGAGCTGAAAGTTATCAGTTATCGGTATCGGTTTTAAAAAAACAGTTATCGTGCATCCCTACATTTTTATGAAATAAATCAATGAACGAGGTGATTTATTTTTCTTTTTTATGAATACCACAGGACCAGGAGCAGTACAGTAGAAGTGTTAATTCAATGAAACATCTTTTTTTTTCGCATCTGATTATCAGCAATAATGATCACAACCCTCAAATACATCAAGTAGAAAAATTCTTCCAAAACTGAATGAAACACAGGATTGTGAAAAAAAATAAAAACAGCAAGGGCAATAAATCCACTAGTTTTTTGGTCTGTTCCTGCTGGTGGCTGAATAGGATGAGATTTCTGGCTCAAGTGACCTTTTATTCACAGTGTAGAGACAGGGATGGGGGGGCAGACATGTGGCAAAGCGTCCAAGTCCAGGAGTTGAACCTGCAACTGCTGTAGGACAAGTGAAGCTGTTGTTGTTTATGGGCCACCTGCTAAAAGCACTAAGTTATGCAGCAGTCTGGCGTACAGGATTATTTCAGTGGTCCTGAACAATGACTACGGGCTAAATGTAAACGCAGTCCATCCATCCATCCATTATCTATACCCGTTTCATCCTTGAAGGGTCACGGGGATCTGATGGAGCCTGTCCCAGCCGTCCACGGGCGAAAGGCAGGGGTTCACCCTGGACAGGTCGCCAGTCCATCACAGGGTCACACAACCATTCACACTCACATTTACTCCTACGGGCAATTTAGAATTATCAATTAACCTACATGCATGTCTTTGGACTGTGGGAGGAAGCCGGAGTACCCGGAGGAAACCCACGCAAGCACAGGGAGAACATGCAAACTCCACACAGAAAGGCCCCGAGGTTCAATCCAGGACCCCCCCCTGCCGAGGTTCAAACCAGGAACCTTCTAGCTGTGAGGCAACAGTGCTAACCACTAAGCCACCGTGCTGCCCTAAACGCAGTCATGTTTTTCATAAAGTTATACGTCATGAACATCTCTTTGATAGCTGACTATTTGGAAATTTCCTATTCTAGAGAATTCAGGCCAATGAGGATGAACATTATAGTAACCGTAGTAATCATTTTAGAGAAGCAATTGACCTTTCGGTAAGCACCGCCCCCTCCCTAGTTACTGTTGCTAGGTCGGACATTTTCGCTGCTCCTCCATTAAGGACAATGTTAATTTGCCATTTTTCCGATGTGTATCATCAGTGTTAATATTATACACTAATAACTCCATGGTGAAATATTGCTGCTGGGGACCTGCAACAGTGACTCGAGGTGTCCAGAACGTTTGGAGGGACATTTTTATTCCCTTTAACAAGATAAAACAAACGCTGTAAAAATGCAGCTGTGGGTTCAGTTATGTGTCCGTCCACACAATCAACTGAATGTGGGGAAAGTTACAAAACACACCTACATTTACTCCAAGGAAAGTTTACTTTGTTTATAGGTCTGTCCCACACCAGAGCTATGTTAACATCAGACAGTCGCAGCATTGTATTAATATAATTAATAAAGTGACATCACTAGCCTCACATTATATCTAACAAAATAAATATCCAGGGCCATATATATTGGTAGACAACGAGGCAGGCTTATAGGTGGCTAACGAGCTCTAATCCATAGTGGAGAGGACATCGACACTATGGACCAGAGCTAATGCTAACAGAGAACTCATCACCCTCCCTGCTGCTAAATCCAGGTCTCAATTCACCTTCCTTAAATGAGCTGTGCATGGAAGAATATTTGTAAATCTCAACAACCTGAAGCTGCATGTTCAAGAACTGGTAAATATTCCTCCACAGGTCTTAGAGAAGAGTCCGTCTCACAGAGAAGAACCGGTGCTCAAGTTGATTCTACGAGCCGTTGAGTCTCAGGATATTAACATACTGATTCTGCGCTCCAGATGAGCTTTTCCTCATTAGATAATGGCACAATGTAATATGTCATGTGTTATTGTTTGTCAAGTTTGTATTGACTTTATTTTGTTTGTTGCTACCACAGATGATTTATTATATCACAAAAGAAAAAACCTTGAGTTTGAAACAAGGTGTACTTCACTTGCCCTAAAATGTCGCACATATTGACTTTACTTGGTGACTGAGGCTTCTTGAAAATCACTTCCTCTCAATGGAACTGGGGGATTATGTCAGCTAGTCCAAGAAATTCAAGGCAGCTTTTGAAAAAAAAAAAAAAAACTCACATTACAAGCTGCACTTTAAAAAACGTTTCATGCCACTGAGTTGAACAATGCAGCACAAGGCCGTTGGATTTTTCACTAACCAATATGTATCTGGGTTGGAGGTTTAGACATGACTGCAGTCAAACTATTATATTACAGTTTCTATCAGTGTAACCTTAAAACACACATACAATTTACAGATTTAATACAGAGCCAGAGACTTTGTGAGGCTGTAAGGGGATATTGTTTCTCCTAATATTTACAGTGCATGCATCCACCTCAAATAAATTCATGAAAGAATTTATTTTAGGAATTTATAATATTATTCATAGGCACACAAGAATACCTAAGACACAGGTGTATTTTTTTTCTTCTTCATCTGGGTCTTTTTTGCTCCCAAAATATGAATATGAATAATGACCTTGGGCCCACAGTACCACTGAATCATCTGTGGCAAATGTAATTATCCCCCCCCCACACACACACATGCACACACACACACACACACACATGCACACACACACACACACACATACAGTCAGTCAACAGAGGTCCAGTGTCCATCTCCTTCTGGCTCTGTGTGCAGACAGGCTGGTTGATAAGAGCTGAAGCAAAAAAAAAAAAAGAAAAGTTGTAACATTACAACTTTTTTTCTCTAAAAAAATCTGAGCATAAGCTTGTTTTCTTGTTTCCAAAGTAAAGAAAAACTCAGAACAGTGATAGAAAAAAGTCTTCAGTAAAGAACGTGAAGAATCTTTGCATTTGTAGTTAAACACCCTTGTTACCATGACAACCATGAGGGCAAAATAGCAGTTTTATAGCCTACTTTGTCCTGATGAAGTGACAGCTGTATTCTAAACTTCAGATTTTTAAGTTGTATTGTAAGTAAGAAAAATAAGTCTAAATAAAGGAGAATAGCCGATTTATCTACTCCAAACATTCTTTTATCCAAGCCAGGATCACAGAGGTTCAGGAGCTGATCCTGAGTCTGAAAACAGACTGCTGTGTTTGGATGAGTTTCACCCATTTTTAGCTATCAAAGAGATAACCTCACATTTATCTGTAAAATACTCTGGTATTTTAAGGTAAATGCCACTGCAGTATCCTTTACCATGACCGATCATAGGGAGATAACTGTCCAGCGTTCGAATTGTGTGCTTTTAATCTCCCACTGAGGCCGGCTGAGTTGATGGGGTACATATGGACAGTAGGAACAATGAGGTGATGACCAGCGGGCTGCCTCCAACAGCCAAGGAGGCCCCTACACCCCCCCCCCCCCCCACCACACACACACACACACACACACACACACACACACACACCAGTCACACACGCACACACACAACCAGTCACACACAATCCAAGGTAGAAGAAGAGAGAGACAGAGAGAGATCCAGGTCAGGACGAAAGAAAATCAAGAAATGATTGTGGCAAATAACCACTTTGATACTTTTAGACCATGTCTTTTTAAGTTGTAGGGATTTGTTTAAGGACATAAGGACATGCAGTTAGCATGCAGTTAGCATCTCAACCCCCCCCCCCCACACCACACACACACACCTACGCACGCATACACACAACACACCTCTCTTTCTCTGGGCTGTGGCTCTAATAATATCTGTGTTATTGCTTTGTTCTACCCACTTCTGAAACGCAGTGTGGCTCATTCATGAAAAATCTTCATGAATCTGATTTGCAGATGTATTAGCTCCTTACTAAAAATCTTAAGCACTATGTAAAACTTTTGTGTATGAATGTGTGTAGGGTATGGAGCCCTGTTTGGGTCATAATTCAATGAATAAATGAGTCTATTATTATGAAATACAGGTGTTTATTATTATGAAATAAGTATCCATTATTATGAAATGTTTCCCATTATTATGAAAAAATGTAATTAATATGAAATATGTTTTATTATTATTTAATCATAGCTTAATGTATAATAGTTTATTTCAGAATAGCTTTTTTATCTAAGAATGAGTTTTTACATAACTGCCTCATTTTTCATAAGAATGAGCTTTTACATAATAATGACATTTTGCCACTGGGCGGGACCAGTGGTTGACCTGCACGCTCATTGGCTGATCCTTCTCCATTCTACGCTCTGACATCAACTAGTTTTGGCCGTGAGGTCCCGTTAGCAGCGGGCCGTGGCGTCATCAAGGTGCGCTCCTAGTCCGATTGTAGCTATGGCAGCTTGGACTGAGCTACGGGAAACCTTGACCAGGTTAGCAGACAATATTGAAAATGATAATTTATCAGGCGATACTATTTTGACCCGATTTGACGATTCACTGTTCTGTTGCTTATGCCTGAATGAAAGAGCAGCCAATCACATAAATGGCTCCGCCCTCTCTGCTGTGATTGACACACAAATCATTCTTATGAAAAACAAAGCCATTATCATGTAAAAGCTCATTCTTATGAAAAACAAAACCATTATCATAATAATGGGAAATATTTCATAATAACAAACATGTATTTTATATAATGGGAAATATTTAATAATAATAATAAACGCCTGTATTTCATAATAATAGACTCATTTATTCATTGAATTATGACCCAAACGGGGCTCCATAGTAGGGTCATGAGTTCCTCTTGATCACATGTCGGCAGCTCACTCACGAACCTTGTTAATTGGTGTAAACTCCTCGGTGATCCGAGAAACCACCATATAAGGATGCGTAAAAGTGCAAATAACTGGGTGAGTCACATGATCTCGAAACCTTCAGCTAAACTCGTAATGTAATAAATCCAGCTGAGGAGGTGGTGCTGGCACCACTACTTTTAGTGTCAGTGAGACCTGAGGTCAGAGAGTTAGTAAGTTGAAAAAAGCTAAAAAAAAAAAAAAGAAAAAAGGAAAACGGACCACATCTGTTCTGTTCCTTTTGCAACCAGGACATAATGCAGATATTTAAATCAACAAAGCATTGAAGAGGTGAAGTGAAAATTGTTTGATATAATTTTGGATGAAATAAAAACTCTCTTCTGCAGTTAAATCTTCTCCATTATCTGATAAACTTCTCTCTGGAATTAACGTCATGACGTCGTTGTTGTCTCTATGACGAGTCGCTGCAGTGTGATACTGGATGCAGTTAAAGACGAGAGGATGGATAATTTATTCCACCCCCAGTTTTGTGTTGGTACTCAGACACCCATATATTGGCTTCAAGCATTTAAAAAAAAAAAAACTTGCTGCCAAACAAATATAATTTGGTCCCAAGTTAGATATATTATCTCTTAACGTTTTTAACTTGAACAAAAACTGAAAGTTCACACAAAAATAATGGACCTGACAGTTTTAGTCTCAGATTCTTGCATCTCCCTCATCTGCATTTCAGCCATGAGAGTTTGCTACTGATGACAACTGTAGACATCATTGTTAAATATTATTAAAATTAAGTACATCTAATGGTGCTTTATTAATCGCCAAAAGGAAATGATGTTGTTGCATTGTAAATGACTGAGGAATACATATAAGAAAGCAAAACAAGCCAAATTAATATTGTTATGTGTTGCATTACCCCAGGACTTAAAAACACTGCACAGGGCTGCTGAAAAACCAAATTAAACCCCAGTTTTCACAGTGAGTTCATGAGTGTTTTTTTTTCCACTAATGACCTGGATATATTTTACAACCCAGACAGCCCCGAACACAATGTCTGGGTTGTATATTTTCAGAGTTTTAGAGTCAGTAGTCAATTCAGGCACCCAAACAAAAGCTCCCATAGGACTAAAAAAATGATTCTTTTCATTGTAGAGCTCGTTTAAATTTAGAATAAATTATCCTGTCAAGGTAAAAGGAATTAGCAGGCTGAATAGCTCAGTAGTTCTCTCCTCTTTAGCACAAATTGCTTATTTTCTTCCCTGTGACTAAGCAAACAACTTGGATACACAAATTATTTATTTATATGACAGCTACTGTTTTCAGTTCTTAAAAAAAAATTTACTTTCCTGCTGAAATTATTATTAGACTCTAAAGCGATCTAGGACAGAGGATTGTTAAGTCTGGAAATCAAACTTGTTGTCAGCTGCCTCCATCAGAACAATTTTGATATTTACAGAGTCCTGTAAATCATTTGAAACCAGCACGATATTAAAGTTTCAAAGGTCAGAACGAAAAGGAAAAAAAAAAAATAAATCTTACAGTGAAGGCCAAGGTTTGTGAGGGTCAGACCTTCGTCTGGATCAGAACCCGTCACGGGGACGGGTTCTGGCACAGGGTCAGACCTTCGTCTGGATCCGAACCCGTCACGGGGACGGGTTCTGGCGCAGGGTCAGACCTTCGTCTGGATCCGAACCCGTCACAGGGACGGGTTCTGGCGCAGGGTCAGGCCTTATCTGGATCTGAACCGGTCACAGGGACGAACAGCGAATGTGAAGACGTTGAACAGTGGAGAAGATTTCTCCTCTGATTCCAGCTCTGCTGCAGCCGGACCAGGAACTGCGCCGTCCTCCTGGTTCTGGTCTGATTGGATATGAAGCCACTTTAGTGGAAACCACACACTGTCAGGCCTGTGGATTAAAGTGCACCGTGAAATGATGCGCACGGGTGCACGTGTTAGAGCGCTCACCGTGCACTTCAGATGTTCCTCTACAATCCAGCCCTGATATTTTAACTAGGCCCGTTTTACCAGTTGTGTTTAACATCCTGTTTTTAATCAATTTAACATAATTACATGTAAATTACCTGTAAACGTATAATCTTTTCCTCAGGTCTGGTGGAATATGCAGTTTACATTTCAAAATTGAATAAAAGCAATGTCTGCGAGGGGAGATAAGAATTTCTGTGTGCATTTTTTTGAGTTAGACTTAAACTGCAAAGGCTTCATTGTCATGAGTTTTTTTTTTCTTTTTTAATTGTTAAAAAAAAATCAGATATCATCTTTACTTTGACAGCTTTCCTTCTGTGACTGTATTCTTAGCTGACTATACAGGCACAAATATGGAGCCCCGTTTGGGTCATAATTCAATGAATAAATGAGTCTATTATTATGAAATACAGGTGTTTATTATTATGAAACATTTCCCATTATTATGAAAAAAATGTAATTATTATGAAATATATTTTTATTATTATTTAATCTTAGTTTAATGCATAATAGTTTATTCAGAATGGCTTTTTTATCTAAGAATGTGTTTTTACATAATTACTTTGTTTTTCATAAGAATGAGCTTTTACATAATAATGACATTTTGCCAGTGGGCGGGACCAGTGGTTGACCAGCACGCTCATTGGCTGATCCTTCTCCATTCTAAGCTCTGACATCGACTAGTTTTGGCCGTGAGGTCCCGTTAGCAGCGGGCCGTGGCGTCATCAAGGTGTGCTCCTAGTCCGATTGTAGCTATGGCAGCTTGGACTGAGCTACGGGAAACCTTGACGTTTCTTAGTCGATGTCAACTTTTAACCGTAAACTGAGGTGCATTCTGCCACCTACTGGCCTGGAGTATATACATTGCACCTCTCGCTCACTATCGATATTCACTGTTCTGATTGCTTATGCCTGAATGAAAGAGCAGCCAATCACATAAATGGCTCCGCCCTCTCTGCTGTGATTGACACACAAATCATTCTTATGAAAAACAAAGCCATTATTATGTAAAAGCTCATTCTTATGAAAAATGAAACCATTATCATAATAATGGGAATATTTCATAATAATAAACGCCTGTATTTCATAATAATAGACTAATTTATTCATTGAATTATGACCCAAACGGGGCTCCATACACAAACACTTTCCAATCTGATGTGTAAAACAGCATCATAATGCAGAAAGCTTTGATGAAGACTACTTTCTAATGGTCTTCATACCTAATGGTCTGCAATTCCTAATTTTCCTTTTTTTTCTTTAGAAATGATCAGTTTCTTTTTTAATGTGGACAGAAATGTAAACCAAAGTATTTGTGCAGTAGAGAAAATGGCATGTTTTCAGTGAATAGCAGTAACAAGCTCATTCAAAAGCTGTTGTAAAAGAAACAGTTATAATATGCATCCATTTGGAGCTCATACTGCGTGAACATATATGGATACAACTCCTCTGCTGTCTACCATTAAATGTGACAGCTGACCTTCAGTTTCTGTTTGTCTCCCTTCAGCTCATTGATATTCTCATCCTTGACTGTACGTACATTGTCTGTAGCCATCACTTAGTGGTTGAATGATCATAAATGAGTTTAATAAAGCATCTAATTAGCATACTCTGGGCAGATGCGTGATGTGTTTCTTTCCAGCCATTGAATGGCGAGTCTAGCTTTGGCAGCCTTGATGTCTCCTTGTTATTGTTCTTATTATAAGTGAAAATTTTATATCTTACCTGTTTCAAATTTGTTTAACATATCCCCTTTCATGGTCCAATGCGTTCTAACCTTCCAGGCTTCATCATCATAGTAGCTTCAGACATTCATGTAAAACAAAACAAAACAAAAAAAAATCATTTTCAAACTTGGACATTGAGGCTGCAACCAAATTAAGAAATAAATGGATGTTTCTTTGTGTGGTCTAACTCCAGAACATTTAGCTAACACAAAGTCCACAGTCCTAAAACATATTAATCACATCATTTTCTCTTTTTTCCTAATCACAATGAGATGTTTGTACACCTTGCTGATCTTATTTCTTTGAAGAAAAAAACACCTGGATCTGCTTGCATAATGGACACCTTCCACGCATCTGCTGCAGGTCTGTTTTAATTGATGAATTAAAAACATTTAAACCAAAGCAATGCATGTATGTGAGTTTTGACCTGTTAATAGCTCTAAAAAAAAGTTAAGGTCACCCAGGTTCAGTAAAAGAATGTTTGTCTGGAATGATCTCCACTGCAGCAGTTTAAGGATTCTGCCATGAATGTCCTCAAATGCATGTTGAGTTATGAGATATTTCTTGTCTGGACAAAAGCAGCTGACTAAAAGACAGACAGTGATGAATGCTGCAACAGTGGCATGGCAAGTTCCTCGGCTTTTAGAGTGTGCTAAAAAGGAACATGTACTTTAAAACGTTAGGTGTAGAGTCTGTATCAGAGATGTTCTACAGCAGCCATTCCCAAACTTCAGAACACCAAGGACCAATTTGAAATGTGAAAAATCTGCGCGGCCCACCCAAACCTTTAATCACAACTGTGATCAATATACAGGACTAGAAGCTATATTCCGATGTTAATGTAAGGGTCAACAAAGATAGGTAAAACTTGTCATATTAAGTTAAGATGACAGTAGAATTACACTTAACTGGTTTGTTTTATTACTTCCTAAATGTTTTTTTTTTAACTATGTCATGAAGATTTTATAGTAATTAAAAAATAATTTTTTAAAAATCTAAGGATTTAAAACACGTTTGTTTCATTTTAATGAGCTCTCAGGGCCCATCTGCAGTACCATGACGGCCCACCAGGGTGCCGCGGCCCACACTTTAGGAACCACTGTTCTAAAGCTTTTTTTTTTTTTTTTCTCTTGTAGCCTGGTGTCATGTCCCATGTCATGACTGTGCATTTTGTGTTTTGATTTGATTTATTTTGTTTTTCATGCCAAAAGCTGTGAGGAGATGACATTCAACCATTTAATTTTACCCTAGTCTTAACCACGTAAAATGTCAAGCACCATACCTGCTGAAGGCATCTACCAGTCTGGTTGATTACAAGCAGATCCTCGGAGCTGAGTGACAAAGCTGGTGGTGGCAAATGAGAGGTCGAGTACCGGGACAATGTGTCATAAGGCTGAAGCATCTACCTCTAAGATTTCATATGACCTCATCATGGGATTAGCATGGTAGAGCGAACCATTGGCATCTCTCAGCTAGTAACTACCATGCTGGGGCTGAAGACCCAACGGACCGCGCAGTCATTCAGCCGGATTTGAGCAGGCCTGAGACTTAAAGCCCGATCTTACACCTCCCGCTACCCACTACCTACTACCCACTACCCGCAAATTGCTGATTTAGGAACCTCCGCTAACCGCTAATGCAATCTTCCGCTCCCTAAAGCTGCCACCCATTATGCCGACTCCCTTACTCACATTGTAGGCGTGGCAATGGGCGTGTCTCTTGTGCTTTCCACAAATTCGGTATCTTGCAACGCGGGGTCAGGATAGAGGGTAGCGTGTGGTCTGACCACCCATTACCCTCTATCCTAAATCCGCGAGATACCGGTACCGCAAGATACCGAGTTTGAGCAGTTTGTTGAAACTTCTTTGAGTACAAAAGAAATGATTAAATCATTTGCTCCACATTAGTTAGAGATAGTTATGTATATATCAGTGCAGAGGAGGAGGAGGAAAGAAGAGGAGGAAGCTCTACAACAGAGTCCCAGACCGCCTGCCCATGAGAGCTGCTCTGATCTGGATGAAAAGACGCTCCATAGCGGTTGCAGGTAGCGCAACCTGTTCTTAAAGGCAATGGCTACTGATGCACTGATTGGTTAAACAGGTGGAACGCCCTAACCACTCCCATGCATAATGTGTGCATAATATAGTGGTTTTCGCAGGTAATATCGTGGGATTAGGGAGGTGGAAGATTGCGTTCTTTGTGGGGGAACACCCCTCCAGCTACCTGCTATCCCTTAATAGCAGGTTTTGGAGGTTTGGCGCAAGATTGGGCCCATAATGTTCTACCTACTAAAGCGTCTGCGGCTGCGTATCAGTGCTGTCACCACTGATGCTAGCATCTCATGCTAGCATCAGTGCTGTCAGCACTGATGCTAACATGAGATGCTGCCTTGATTTGTGCTGTTGATTTAAGTGATATGTCAAGACAGCGGTCACATTGGTCAGAAGCGCCTGCCTCCCGCTGCAATGATGCCAGTGAAGGCAGCTCAGCAACTGGAATTAAAAAAATAACTTTATAAAATTAAAACCAATTTCAAACAGGAGTTTGTTTCAAATAGATGTCTGCATCTACTCCCAGTTTATATAATATAATCCTTTTATTGATCTGCAGAGGGGAGGTTCAAGTACATGTTTATGTTATATGAGGTGAAAAAGTTCATAAATATTTACTTAAAACATTGAATTACATAAACCCATTCAGCAGAAAGTTACATTATTTAGATTTTGGCAAGTTAATGTTAAAGTAACTTATCTGTGTTTGTTTGTTTTTTTATCTCTACCTACAAAGTTTAATCTTGCGGTTGTTACTGTCTAGCTGCTTCATAGATTGCATTTCAAAACAAAACATTTTTCTTTTAAAACAGAAAATTGCTTTGCAGTTTTCAAAGAATACAATTTGCTTTGATTTCCAGTAAAATGGTTTATACAGGATGCCAGTAACAAACAGAATGATTGACAACAAACTCGACTGGTCACTGAACCTTGTTTACTAGTTACAGAAGTAGATGCCACAACACTGACTTTCTACAGTTACAGTGGACGGGCTGCATGAAGCAGGGTCATTAAGTAACACGGTTTATAGGCCACAGTGGAAATTTGTGCATTTTTACATCTATGCAGAAGAATGCTCCATAATGTGGGAATTAAATAGAAAAGGAGATCAAAGCACATAATCTAGCAAGCTTTAGTATATTAATAACTACAGCAACATACAGTTTTGCTTGATTGTCAGTCTTGGCATGCTTGTTGCCATACCAGGCAGGCTTATGGACAGCCAAGACATATTTGAACATTTCAACATATGGAGCACGAGGCAAGGAACCAAACCACTCTGCTCTATACCTCCTCTACCATGCTAAGAAAACTAGACCCTGGACTTTAGAGCTGTCCATAACTAGCAATTTTTTTTGGATTGTGGGGTTTAATTTAGGAAAATACCTCTGCTAAATACCCCTCTTCTCTTCTTTTACCCAGCTGGTCTTCAGCGGGAAGGTCCAATCCTGTGATCCAGGTCCTGCTCAACGTTCTTCCCTTGTAAAGGGGAGTTTTTCCTTGTCACTGTTAGGTGACAAGGAAAAGGTAAAGGGTTTTTTCAGTTTTTTTTTTTTTTTTTACTTGCCATTATTTCTTTAATTAAGATTTAATATTATTAGATGTAGTTAATGATATTTACACAGCGATCATGTTCTGGGTCTCTCAGTTACTGTTTCTTTCCTTCTTTGTATGTAGTGGTCGAGAAAAGCTTGATGTATAGTGAAGAAGAAAAGAAGGATGCAGAATGAGCTCTTTATTACAGTACAGGGTCAAAGCAGTCTGCACATGCAGGAACAGAAATGGTTTGACAGAGAATCCAGGAACACAGCGGTATATATGTTTGCATTACTCTGTATATTATGTGGAATGTGACCGTGTTCAGAGGTGGTGCCTCTGGTAAATTTAGACATTTATCTTTCTTGTAACTTCCATATGATCTGGAAACACAGTGCCACTTCAACATTTTAAAGCTCAACATGTGTATTCTTACTTTTATCCAGAAAAGTCTTCCAGCTGTGAGCTATTCATTGATCATGATACCAGGTATTGCTTGTCATTACAAATAGTAGTTGACATTGCACAGAAGTAGATTTAAGGATAAATGCTACATAGCAATACTGTCAGAATTACAGTATGTGCCATTTGTTTCAGAGTATATGTCATTTATAAGTAAGTTGAACTGGATAAAATGCTTTGTTTATATAATTGTAGTGTGGTAAATATTAGGGGTGCACGATAACTATCGGGCCGATAACAGGAAATTATGACGTCATTCCGATAAGTCCGATATCACGACAAATAGCCCCGATAACATATATATTTCTGTCAACACAGCAGTGCCTCGCTCCCTCTGAGCCTTGAATGATCCGGCAGTGAATGTTATGTTCAAGTGACGTCGGCATAATCAGAAAAACTATTTCTCAATCAGGAAAATCAAGAATACCCCCTCATGCCAGAAAACAACTTGTTAACTCGGTCATAATTTCAGTAGTTGTTAACTTGAATTGATATTCGCGGTATTTCCCCTCATGTTACACATAAAAAAGAAAAAAATAGAAAAGGCTGAAAGAACGACTAGCAAACGAGGGAACGGAGGAATTTACGTTACACCTTGAATGCAGCCTGCAGCACAGCGCTGATCACAACAAACATGGCGGCGTGGAACTTCGTTAAAGTTTCAGAAGAAGATAGTTTGGTGGTTATTTGTGACGAATCCTCCGAGTGAATTCTACGAGGAGGGAAGCACAAGCTTTAATACGTAAAACCTGATCAGCCACCTACAACATAACAATCACTTCCATGGAGTTTTGAAATCACGCTAACGTGAGCTAATGCTAATGTGCGCAAGCCAGCAGCAAGTCTCCCCTCCCCTCTCCTCTCCCTCATCTCTCTCATCTAAAGCTTTTATGAGATTAAAAAAAAAAAAAAAAAACATCACTGAACCTCATTTACTTTAATTAAAGGTATTAAGTTAAATGGAACCACAAGTCAAAATCCTTTAAATGTTAATCTTTTTCAGTTAGTAATTCTGATGCATGTATTTCCATCAGTTCAAGGAGCCTTTATTTTTTTAGATCAGTCAGTAATGAACCTTATTTAAGTTAATGTGAGATATCAAATAGGTTTGTTTGATATCTTTAAGAAAATGTTTGAGAGGCTTGTCAATAGTTTTTCATTGGAAAAAATAAATATCTGTTCATTTAAAGAGTCCAAACTATTTTTGATTTTGTTCATAGTATTGATCTTAATTATACCTAAGATCTTAATGATCTTAGGTATATGTGTGTGTTATTGGTTATCGGTATCGGTTTTAAAAAACAGTTATTGTGCATCCCTAGTAAATATGGTCTGTGGTTTCTTTCACATGACTCTATATACAGTAACCCAGGTACAACATTGGACCCTTGGGTCAGTGAAGGGTCAAACTCCGTCCCTCCATTGTAAAGGTTTCCTGATTCCATATTTCCCAAGTTCTCAACAAATCATTTACATGAGTTTTCCACAGTAGCATGGGAGGCAAATCTTTATTTATTTATTTATTTATATATCATTAGCTTTATGATTCTCTCTTTTTTTTTTTTTGATTTTCTTATACAGCCTTGCTTCTCCTGGAGGTCTCGTCTTGTTTAAAGAAAGTTATTCCTTATCTCTGTTGCCACAGGGTGTGCTCAGGGTGGACGGCTGAACTGAAGTGAAGTCGATGTAATCTTTTCTTTTCCTTGGCGAGGCGGTTTTAGTGAATGTGTACAGTATTGAACTGGATTGAATTAGATTGCACACAGATTATGACAAATTGCATTTAATTTGGAAGGTAATTGGATTATAATTGGACACTGAATTAGTTTTCTCCGTAAAGTGCCCTAAGATGGTTTTTGTTGTCAACTGGTGATATGTAAATTAATTTACTTGACTTATAACATGTTTATTAATGAAATTAAGAGTAACAAAAGTAAACAGACCAATAGCTCATCTTGTGCACCACAGAGCAATAGAAATTTGAATATTTAGTAATAATATTCTTAATTAGGGACTTTGGGTGAGAAACCTTTTATGCAGTCCAAGTAAAGAATCTCACCTGACTCTTAACAGTTTAGTTGTAGTTAATAATACTAGTTTACGTGAAGCTTCCGGTATGATGGCGCTCTCTCTGCAGAGCCGCTGGGCTCTGAGCTCACTCTTCTGATTAATCATAAAATTCCTCAAACGTGCAACATCAAATTTTTACCCCATCAAAACTTCACATTTATTTTTCATGGATGCAGATGCAAGCCACTTTCTCCCCGTCTTGTTCCCGCAGCACAGCAGTCGTCAGAGAGAGTCGGGGAAGGAGCGCATTTAACTTACAAATTGAAGTGCATTTCACTAGACGGTCAGGATGCAGCCAATTTTTTAAAAATGCTTTTCTTACAGTTATTTCAGTCAAGATTGAACCGGGAAAAAAAAAAGTCTTAACCTTTATGTTTTTCTACAAGATGTCGTAAATGGAACAGGGACTGACTAATCATTAAAACAGTGGAGTGACTTGATTGTTTCCTCCAGATGAACACAGCAGCTGCAGGCGGAGAAAGAATTCAGCAATGGATGAATGTCACCTTCAGCAAATCTCTACTTTTAACCATTTCAGGAGTACGAAATTACAGTCGCACAGATTCATACATGCAAATCCTCCAAGATGCTACTTTGTAAGCGTGAAAACAAAAGTGCAAGTACAGAAAAATACAGCTGAGCTGCAATATGAACAGTGACACATATCTGCGTAGATGTAGCAACACCTTTTAAATATGCCACCTACAGTATCTGCCAAATCCTTTTTTTTTTCATGCACCTTTAAGAATGTATCTGTGTATATGTGCAGGACGGCCTAGACATCCATCAGATCTCAGCTAATAATAGGTCACAGTGTTCATATTTCTTCAGCATCTTCACACTACTTTGTGTCTTTCTGCTCTAATTATATATTTATATGCTGTAAACAAATATAGAGTTCGATACCAGCAACAACAAACTCGGAAAAGAGTTGAGAGACAGGCATGTTTGCTATTGTGTTTATTTCTTTCATTACACTATTGAATAGTTTCTGAACTCGAAGGATGGTAATTGTTGCAGTTCTGCAGGAAAAATCTGTGCTGATTGGAAGACGTTAGCTGCTCACAGTCCAGCTCGCTTTTCAGCTTCACGATGTGCTCAATATTTTCAGCAGGACACAGATATAGTGCTTCCATCTTGGATGATAAAGATTCGGGTTATATCTCTGGATGAAGCAGTAGATTCTTTCTTTTCAACAATATTGTGCACTGAAGATCACTGCAACCTGATAAAAATAGGACCTCAAAAGTTTAAAGGCAGACAATTGTTTGGGGGTCTTCCTCCAGAATAAATACATTTCCTACATGTTTACGCCACCTGCTTAATACAGGAAAAAGCCACCAACGTTAGTGATGATTAAGAGGACTGATATGTGCTATAAAAACCAACAGTGCATCAACAACAGTCTATAAATCAATAAACAGGAGATGAATGGGATCTGTTTGTTCTTTGAAAGTTTATTTTTACAGATTAATGTTAAATATAACACACGAACTCGAGGCACAGGCAGTGGCAGGATACAGGCTCAGAAAAAGACTTCAAAGGTCTGGAACTGTAAAAAGGAAACCGTGGAGTGTAAAGAGGTAATAAATTCCATCCTGCAGATGTAGCAGTTACAAGTGGAGCTCTGCTGTGAGACAGGAAGTAAAATTAAACAGAAAGCACATGAGCAAGTTCCACAGACTAAAACAGGATGTAAAGCAAACCAAAGTGGTAGGAAATAATAATAATAATGAAGATAATGAAGCAGTCAAGAAGACAGAACAAGCAACCAAGGCCAGCACTGGCTAAACAGAGACCAGGAGCTTTACTCAGGTAGACTAGACTAACCAACACTGGCATGACAACAACAACAACAACAACAACAGAAAAGGTTGGAACCAAATATTCCCTTTTATTAGGGGTGAAATTTTAAATGTTCATTTGTATTTGTGTAAAATTTACTATTGAATCATTATGTAATATTATTGGATTTCATGATTAATGCCTTTAAATTTGTGATTTTCTATTAGAATCCAACAAGTTATTAATGAGAATTATGGGGAAGTTGCATAGCAACAGAAGCTCTGAAGTTGCTGAAGAGCAACTGCTCACACCGTGGGCGGGGGGCGGGGGGGAGGAGAGATGGTTACATATGTAAAGTGTACATTCGTGACAGTCGAAACATCTTCAGGCAACACACTGAAGCCCACAATGCCTGTAGATGGTTTATCAGCCTGTGAGAGGGTATAAGACGGAGAATAATTTCACATCATTGTGTGTAATGAATCTGGCTGGTTATGTGAAGTGTTTTGTTAAAATGGTAATATGCAATAAAAGCAGTTACCTTTGTAACTTTTATGTTGCTCTGCCATGTCTTATTCCTGTTTCCAGTTGGGTGATCAATGACACATCAATGCCAGATGTTTTCATACATGGAATAAGTGAGTCGCCATGTCCTCGTTTTGAGATGACACAGGTGCTAAATATGCCAAATGTATGGAGCCCTGTTTGGGTCATAATTCAATGAATAAATGAGTCTATTATTATGAAATACAGGCGTTTATTATTATGAAATATTTCCCATTATTATGAAATGCATGTTTATTATTATGAAATTTTTCCCATTATGATGATAATGGTTTCATTTTTCATAAGAATGAGCTTTTACATAATAATGTCTTTGCTTTTCATAAGAATGATTTGTGTGTCAATCACAGCAGAGAGGGCGGAGCCATTTATGTGATTGGCTGCTCTTTCATTCAGGCATAAGCAACAGAACAGTAAATCTTTAAATCGGGTCAAAATAGTATCGCCTGATATCGACAACATCAGGTGATTTTCAATATTGTCTGCTAACCTGGTCAAGGTTTCCCGTAGCTCAGTCCAAGCTGCCATAGCTACAATCGGACTAGGAGCGCACCTTGATGACGCCACAGCCCGCTGCTAACGGGACCTCACGGCCAAAAGTAGTCGATGTCAGAGCATAGAATGGAGAAGGATCAGCCAATGAGCGTGCAGGTCAACCACTGGTCCCGCCCACTGGCAAAATGTCATTATTATGTAAAAGCTCATTCTTATGAAAAAGGAAGCAATTATGTAAAAACTCATTCTTAGATTAAAAAAAAAAAGCTATTCTGAAATAAACTATTTATGCAATAAACTAAGATTAAATAATAATAAAAAGATATTTCATAATATTTACATTTTTTTCATAATAATGGGAAATATTTCTTAATAATAACCATGTATTTTATAATAATGGGAAACATTTCATAATAATGGATCCGTATTTTATAGTAATAAATGCCTGTTTTTCATAATAATAGACTCATTTATTCATTGAATTATGACCCAAACAGGGCTCCATACAAATGCAGTATCTTGAGCGCTTCAGTTACGGACAGATGGTTTACATGTAACCGAGTCTTAAAACAGGATGAAGCTCATTAAGTTAACGAATCACAACCAGTGAGGTCAAAGCATTTGCCCGTGTCCCGTTAATCAAAGGCCACTTCTCACTGTGACAGCTGGGAGAAAGGTGATGAAATCTGTGGACACCGCTTCAGAAATGGTAGTCCTGCCCACCAACAGACAGCCTCCAGCAACATTCAAACGCATTTAAGGCCAAAATGTTCCATGTGACGGTGCTGCAATCTTTAATTTTTGTGTTTACTTGAAAGCACTATTCTGAAGCCGTGTGATCTGATTAATATGATTAATGCTAGCTTTGTTCAAAAGCTGTATATCATGTGATACATGTCCATCATTCTGCATATCATTTCGTTATGTGAATGTGAGGTAAAGTCCCTGCAGGGAAGTGGCTCCACTGCTTCTTCAGTGGGAAATTTAGTCAGGATCAGATTTAAGTGAATTTAGCCTTTTGTTCCAAAGAACTGAGATAAGTACTTGTTGGTTGCATTAGAGAGGATTGTGTTTGCAGGAAATGATAAGATCTGAAGGGCCTGGTGCAGACAGTGAACATTTAAAGGCTCTACTCTCAATCTTCAATTGTCCTCTAATATGATAAATGCTTCACATCACACTCTTTGTGGGGATTCTTCCCGATGAAAGATGCTTTGATTTTGCAGACGGTGCATGGGGTCCCCGAGCCAATGTGCTTAATCCCCTATTTATGCGATGGGCTTTCGGAGAGAGATGTAAAGGGGACAGCGACAGGAGCTTCCTGGGCCTCACATACAGTGGGACTCAGAGGGAGCATTCATCTGTCTTAGCGAGCGCTCGCTATGCTTATCTTAATTGATGGCAAGCTATTTCTGGCTGCCGCGCAACAGCCTTTCACATTATTCTCTCCCCCACCCATTCGCCCTGTCTCCCTACCATGCTGGCTCTTTCTTGCTTTCCCCCCACTCTCAATTTCTTCTCTGTTTATCTCGTTCTCTCTTCTGTAGTCCTCCTACACCTCCTTACAGCAGTCCCCTTTCTCTGCCTCTGACTAAACCTATATCTCCTCACGTCTTGCAGCGTGATTCATTGGCTCTGGTCTACCTGGTATGCATTCCTCCCTGCATTATGGAAATCTTGTGAAGCTCAGTGCCAGGAGTGATGTGGGCCAGCTCCCTTGAGGGAAGTGTATAGGCCAAAACTCTGCATCAGCTGCTCAATTACACACAAACACACACACACACAAGCGCCCACAGTCCATACGGTATTGTGTGGGATTTGAACATCATAAAGAATGTCTACAGTCTTTATATCGAGGTTTCCAGGAGTCAGCGGTTTCTTACCAATCCTTCTAGATTTAATCTCTCGATTATTCCATCCCCAGTGGTTTCCAGCAGCGCATGATGAGTTTAATCTGACTGCACTGAAAATGAAAGCTAAAATGATTTATCGGGTTTATGTTTGATATACGCTAGTATCAATACTTATGTTCCCTGTTCCACCTGGCTTATCACGAGACCCATTTATCAAAACCACCCAGAGGTTCTGCATGTTTGTACACGTCACTTTTTACATTAGAGATGAATATGGTGACTTCATATTCTCGCAATGAATAAGCTATGAGTCTTTGAAAGCCCTGAAGAAGACATCTCACTGGTTCCTACATTACCCAGGCTTCTTTACTTTGAATCTCTTGAGCTGTGATGAAAGAAGTCAGGATTCTGCTTCTCACACAGGCAGTCTGAAGACAGCGTTGCAATGCCAGCTGTGCAGAACACATACATAAGTCCATATACAGTCATGGAAAAAATTATTAGACCACCATTTTTTCTTCACTTTCTTGTTCATTTTAATACCTGGTACCACTAAACGTCATCATGTGACTAAAACAGACAGAAAAGAAAACACTGAATGCATAAAAGCAGTGTTTTTGGCAGTACAACGCCATAGCTATTGATGTAAAAACTTAAGTAATTTAGGTTATAATCAAGAAAACCATGGAAAATGGTAAGATATCAGCTCTTAAATAAAACTCTTATGAGCAATCTTTGTGGTTATCGTTATGTTTGTCCAAACAAATGTACCTTTAGTTGTACCAGGCATTAAAATGAACAAGAAACTGAAGAAAACAAGGGTGGTCTAATAATTTTTTCCATGACTGTATATATGTGTGTGTGTATTATAAAAACCAATGTAGTCAAAGTACTTCTAGCAGCGAACCACCTTATCTCACATCTACTATAAAGTCATTTGATGACATTGTATGTGGTGCATCTTTAGAGCTCCGACGGTTTTACTAAATCATACAAACTACCAGCCACAGGGAGGAAGGACAAATGAGATCTGCAAGGACTTATGGGAAGGTGGGAAATAGTGGTTTAAATTGGTTTTTATGCTTACGTATTTTTAAATAGCTTGTATATATTTGTAAATAGATAAGTAGCTGCTAGTGTTGTGTGATGTTTCTGTCCTCTGTTGTGGTTTTTGGCATTAGTGCAACCCTGTGTGGAAAGTAGGAGACTTCTGAAAAGAGAAGACTTAGGCCCCGATCGTACACCTCCCGCTAGCCGCTACCCGCAAATTGCGGGTTTAGGAACCTCCGCTAACCGCTAATGCAGTCTTCCTCTTCCATAAAGCTGCTACCCGCTATGCTGACTCCCTTACTTAAATTGTAGGTGTGGCAATGGGCGTGTCTTTTGCGCTTTCCGCAGACTCGGTATCTTGCGGATTGCGGGTTTAGTGGGTTGCGGGTAGCGCAACCTGCTCTTAAAGGCAATGGCTACTGACACACCGATTGGTTTAACAGGTGGAACGCCCTAACCACTCCCATGCATAATATAGCAGGTAGCGCAGGTAGGATAGTAGGTTTAGGGAGGTGGAACGCACCTCCCTCTACCCATTATCCCTTTTATCCCCGGTTTTAGGAAGATTTGGCGGAAGATTGGGCCCTAAAAATGTACTTTGGCATTACATCAGTTCAGGGTTAAAAGGAGTTTTATTTTATGTTTTTTTTTTTTTTTTACACAGTGAACATCATAGCAGAGGCAATTGAGATATTTCTGAAAGTAATAACGGAAGAGGAGAGTGACAGTAATAGATCAAACAAGAATATTTCTTGGACATTGTCTTAAACCTCTGTGTCTGGGATCTATTGAGCTAAAAATGACAAGTTACTTTGTGTTGCTGTTAAAAAACATACAAAACAGTAGATTCTCTGGAGCATAAATACCTATTACACGTGTACACTTGTAACACTTGCGGCTTCATAATCAGTTTTTGCTGACAAATATGCTGTTTGAACTTTCATAACATCCATTACTGATTCATGAGGAGCATCATATGTCCCTTTTATATGTGATGTAAAAGGAACACAGTGATTTCTCCAGTTTACCTTTTGCATCACATCTTGCCTCCCGTTTGTTCGCCCCAGACACCGCTCCATAATATCAACGGCTATGAGGATGCATCTCCAGCAGATGATCTCCTGCAGTGTGCACATGTAAACAGCATCGACAGTCCTGGGCCTAATTTTCTGAACATTTTCCTGAATTTCTGCACCATTTATGTGACAGCGAGACAACTAAAAGGGGAATGAAAAACTCACAATTTGTTTACAGTCCGCACAAAAATTGTCTGTAGACCAAAACTAAAAAAAAAACAATTGTGTATGGTTTCTTTTTGAAAATATTCATTCAGAACTGAGAAATGAGAATCAAAGACTTAAACACCAAAAAAGAAGTATGTAATTACTTTTCAGCAAAGATTTGATTTGTCAGGACTAAAGTTGAAACTAAAGGAAAGTATTTGATGCTCCAGAAAGACATTATAGTGTTTCACATGTATCTTCTTTAGCCAACAAACCCCTGAATCTATTGCCCCATCATATGTATGAGAAACTTGTTATGGAAGTTGAGAATCAAAGCCATGTTGTTTTCTTGTTATCCTCAGTCATATTCTGTTGAGCTGAATTTAATTGAACTTAATTGAATTTATCCTTTATTTGTATAGTGCCAATCCACAATAGAAATTGTCTCAAAGCACTTTGCACAGGAGACAGGTTCAAAAGTCCAAGCAAAGACGATCCAGTTCAGTTCAATCATTTTCCTGTCATGACTTGTTGTAGGAGGGACCCAAAAATGCAGGAGAGCCTGAAGGTTCCAAACAAAATGTCATTTAATAAATTCAAAACCAAAACAAAAGCAGGATATTCCTTGGAGAGGGCCAGCATACCTGGACAGGGAATAAACGGCTAGGAAAATGGCAAGGAAGACAGGCAGCAAAAATCCAGAGCAGAGACACAGAACGACAGAGGAACCAGCAAACTGAAAGGGAAAGACGAGACTTAACTAGACAAAGGAACAAATGAAAGACAGGCGCAAACAATCAGGGACATGAACGGAAGGAACTAAGGGTGAACACCAAAGACCGAACAGACCCTCAAAGTAAGACAGGAAAGAAAGTCAACTGAAGACGGAAGTCAAGAATAAAAAAAAACAAATACTTTTGTATAGTTTGAGTTTTTGTCCCAAATCACTGGAAAATATTGTTTTTGGTCACTTTGCCCAACTGGAGGTGAGCACAATAAACTGGTTAACCGTCACCGACCTGCGACTGTGCCATTACTTTGTCACAAAGAACACAAGGAAGGACCCTGTGACCAGAATGTACACTATGGTGATTCCTGCTGTGTTTGTGTGGTAAGTTGGGGTGTATGTAAATTAATGTGTGATGGATTGTGTTGCAATAAAAGGACAGGTATGTAAAAGTAAGACAAACAGATATATGCCAATAAACTAGATAGATAGAGAAAAAAATGGTCAACAGAAAAGGAGAGGAGCTATACTGAGTTATACCATTAGTGTGTGTTATAGACTATAGATTTACAGACTATTTACAGGCTACAGACTTATCCCGCTGATAAGGTCTCCTTTTGTCCGTGTTCGTACAGTTCAAGGTAATTTTCGTTCACCATGAGAAAACATTGTATATACGTAGATTGTAATAAATAGGACTCACGAAGTTCTTAGCTTTTGTGGGTGAACGCTGCCAAGGACTCCATGGGGAGCCTGGAGACTGGATGGCGCCGGAGCCGCTGCCATGGGCAGCAGACGGTCCCCCTGGGCGCGCCAGATCCACACCGCGCAGAGGGCCCCCCCCCCCCCCCCGACTAATAGTGCAGGGGCCATTATTCCTTTATAAGCCATTATAAAGTACTGTATGTTGTGAGAATTTTTATATTCTCTACATTGCACCATGGATAGTGTACAACTGATCTGTTATTATGAGGTGCCATGAGGGACGTTATTCTGAATTGCATTCACGCACACATATGGAACCGAACTCTCTCACATATTAAAATGAAAACCGTACATGCATTCAGGTGAAATCTTACACACATACCAATGAAACGTTAAACAAATACATGTGAAATCCTTTCATACGCAACTGTAAATCTGCTCATACTGTGAAATCCTCTCATACATACATGTGAAATCCTCACATACACACAACTGGAAACCTCTCATACATACATATGAAATCCTGTCATAGATACAACTGTAAATCCTCTCATACATGTAAAATCCTTTTACACACACAACTGTAAATCTGCTCATACTGTGAAATCCTCTCATACATACATGTGAAATCCTCACATACACACAACTGGAAACCTCTCATACATACATGTGAAATCTTCTCATACATACATATGAAATCCTCTCATAGATACAACTGTAAATCCTCTCATACATACATGTGAAATACTTTTACACACTCAACTGTAAATCTGCTCATACTGTGAAATCCTCTCATACATACATGTGAAATCCTCTCATAGATACAACTGGAAATCCTCTCATACATACATGTGAAATCCTGTCATACATACATGTGAAATCATCTGTTACACACAACTGGAAATCCTTTCGTATAAACATGTGAAATCCTCTCATACATACATGTAAATCCTGTCATTTATACAAGAGAAATCTTCTCATACATAGAACTGGAAATCCTCTCACACATACAACTGGAAATTTACATTGAAATGGAAATTATTTCAGTTGAAATGGAAGTTGGTTGGTCAACTAAGTAGCGTGACTTTAGAGTACAGGTAACGGTGGGGAATTTGCGATATCATGTCAGCAGCCAAAAACCAGCAACAGACTTGATTAATAGAATACTGGCTTCAGCAGAGACTACGCTTGCACACTCGGAATTGTTACAAAGACTGAGCTTCTAACAGCCCTGTGGCTCCAAATATGGATACTGGATAGTCACCTCTCTTCTCTTTTCTCATCAGCATGACAGCATCCCATTACCACCAACAGCTATTAGATATGATCAGACTTTCTAGAAACAATGCATATTTGTTTGATCCTCCATGTTTTTATAGTTGAAACATTTCAACTGTGCAGATTTAGCTGTGTGCAATCTCTGTCATAGAAACTGTATTAAAGTGCTCAGAGTGGTCACTCAGCCAGTATTTTCTCTATTTGTGGTGGTGAAATGATGACACAATAGCTACACAAACACACACACAGACACCAAAAAAAATCAGTTTCTATGGACAGTTCATCCCTCCTCACCACATACAGCTTCAAACTCCCCTTCTACATGCGATAATGACCACAACCTCTGACAGGACTGCATCAACAGGTGTCTTTTTCTACGTATGAACTGAGGTCAGTGGAGTAGCAGGGACTTCCTTAAAGTTGAAGATTTCAACTTGTGCTGACTCCGTATGTGTGACAGACAGGGGAAGCCTGGAGAGCCCATCTGCATTACAGTGCCAATCTGCTTTTCTATACTGGTGAGCAGACAATAACAACGCCTCTCTCTACATTGGGCTGGCTGCCAGAGATGGTACACCAGTGTGTGCACCCAAAATTGATGGTGAAAATAGTGGATGATGGTCAGTCAATAATGTCAATTTCCTGCCTAAGAGATATTGAGTGAACTTCTTCACTTCAAATACTATAGGTAATTCTTAAGAGATCCATCCTTTATTACCACTGACGTAGGTGACAACCAGTGATAATATTCACTTGTAGTCTCTGGTTCAGATACAGTACTTTACTTTTCACTAATCTGGCTACAGTGATCCCTTAGTTTTTGCAGTTAATGGGGACCGGTGCTCCCCCCGCGATAATCAAAATCCGCGAACTGGAGCCAGAGCCCCCCGAGCCTAAATAATGTGTTTAAAATATGTTTAAACACCGCAAAAAAGTAGCGAGACATTGCAGTGACACAAGACAAAGGCTCAACTGTGGTCTTTCTGTTTCCCTCACAGCCACTGGTCTCCAAACTGTCAATCAATCAATAACTTTTTTTGTCCCCAAAGGGACATCAAACCTAAAATATGCATAATAGTTACGACAATAAATTACACATAAAAATTCAGAATAAAGACCTAAGCTATAGTCAGGAGGGAGGGCTTTTCACCCGCTACCTTCTCCTCCGGCATTTACAGCAGAGGGAACAAAGGAGTGTTTTTATCTGTTTGTCTTTGCAAAAGGGAGTCTAATCAGTGAACCTGATGGTAGAAACTTAAATTGGTACAAAGTCTCTCTCTTACTAAAACAGTTTTACCAACGTTCAGTTATGTAAACGCAATTCCACCTCCACATGATTTCCCAGTTGTTGCAGACCCTCTGTTGGTGCAGAGCGGAACCAGAACCCGTCTATAACCAGATCACCGTCAACGTCCCTTTCCCCGAGCCAGGTCTCAGAGAAAGTCAGGATGCAGGCTTCTTTGACTACAAGCTGGTGGCGAACAAGAGCCTGTAGTTCCTCAGTTTTATTGTGAAGAGAGACGTTGGACAGGATAACTGAAGGGAGGGGGATGATGCGCAACAGGTGTTGCCGTCTCATGCGCTCCCGTACGCCGCCTCTCCTGCCTCGCCTCCTCGGTTTCTGTCATGGAGGTACGAAGTTGTCGCCTTCCCCGTGCTCGAACAGTTCCTTCAGGTCAGGAAAGACTAGGTCCACTGGTGGGCCGCTGATTACGGGATTTGAGAATTTGAACAGATAGTCTCTGGAATATTGAATGGTCAGCAACCATTCATGTCCTCATGTCACCAGGTGACATGAGGACGCAGCACCGCCAAGAAAAAGATCAGAGTCAGATCCACGTCACTGAATCATGACACTCTGAATCACACAAAAGTGAGGTTGATCAATTCAAAGTGCACACAGCGAGTTTAAAAGTTTAAGCATAAAATAACAAACTTAAAACTGACAGACAAGACAGACATGCTTCCCACTGCTGCCGGTCGCTGCGTCGTGCATGCGCCCAGTAAATGTGTAGTAATGTAGTAAATGCGTCTCAGCCAATCAGAGCTCAGATTCTAGAGTTCTGGGCCGTCTGCGTTTCTCTGTTGCTTACAGGACGCTGGGAGTCATTGTTTGATGTTTCGCTGGCAGCTGCAGCCTCTCATCTGCTGTGGGGTGGATTTTTGCAGAATTTCAGCGATTATTTCTTGTTTTTTTTATTATAATATATTTATGAAAAAAATCTGCGAAGCACTAAAACCGCAGTACCCAAACCACGAAGTGGCCACGGGATCACTGTACTTCTTCCACTACATTGGGTCTATATATACAGAACAGGCCTGGCTTTTAGGGCGTTAGAGTGGTTCCTGGCCTGACTGTGATGTTTTTCATGCTGCTAAATTCTTTATCAAAAACTTTACGGGTGCTTCTCTAAGATCTCCTGTAGGAGGCCTCACTGCTTTATGTCAGGATGCTAGACGGCTTTAGCTCTGGTGTGGATGTGGGGTGACATACATCACATACACAAAACTCCGCACATTCATCTATATACACCACAGTACAGCGCACAAATAACACGTGCACCACTACACTGCTCATACTACATAATTACTGACTGTGTTGTCTTATATCTTTATTTGTTCTGTGCTTCTGTACTCCACTGTCACTGATTCTTGTCATCTCTGACAGAATCAGGGTTTATGGGAGTTAACAAAATACGTTTGAACAGACTGTCAAAGCTGGTGAAGAACACATTCACTATCCTCACACTTATGCACGAAGAAAACAGCTGCTCCAAGATTAAATTGCAGACTTAAAAAAAGGAGGAGGGGGGGGGGGGGTTACCAGATTTTGGAGTTGTAGCTTTTCTTTATTCAGTGCTTCAGATAGACACACAAACTGGGAGTGGCATAGACTAGTTAACTAATCAAGTAGTTGACTTTACTGCTCCTCACTGATTTTTATGGTTTAAGTTGACTAATCATTGATCATGTGATTCTAACTTCTAATGTGGATGCTTCTCAGAGGACTACCAGTGAGGAGGTTTGATAGGTCCTCGTAGCATACAATGTTTCCACACATTGGAAATACTGCATTAAGGAAGAATCCTCTACTTCTGTCACCTTCAAGTTGGTTCTGAAATACAACCGTGATTCTAAAAAGGTTGAGACGCTGTGTAAAATATATATAAAAACAGAATGTAATGATTTGCAAATCTCATTAACCCATGTTTCAATGCCAATAGAAAATACATAGACAAATAAAACAGCAACACGTCTCAAACAAAATTGGAAGAGGGACAACAAAAAGCTGGAAAGCATCTGGTGCAAATCAAAAACAAATAGGAGGAGCATTTGACAACTAATTAGGTTAACTGGCAACAGCTTAGGATGATGATAGAATTCCACAGCTCCAGCAGCTTCAGTGCTGCAACCATTAGCAAAGGTTACTGAAATAATATGTGGCAAGTTACATGTGGGGATGTATTTCATTTATCCAGCAATTTTCAGCATGATCAGGACCACTCCACATGTTGAAGTATTTAACTGAGCAGCTGTATACAGCTGTCTGACAACTGCTGGAAATGTTTTTCAAACTAGATTGTCTGACCAAATCAATCCCCATTGTGACCTGTATGTGAGATCCTTGGTTCAAGCATTCAATTCAATTCAATTCAATTCAATTCAATTCAATTCAATTCAATTCAATTCAATTCAATTCAGTTCAGTTCAGTTCAGTTCAGTTCAGTTCAGTTCAATTCAATTCAATTCAATTCAATTCAATTCAATTCAATTCAATTCAATTCAATTCAATTCAATTCAATTCAATTCAATTCATTGTATGATGTCTGTTACAATGTCAATTGTCTCTAGGCGCTTTACAGAGACTCAGAGCATGACCCCCGAGCAAATATCATTAACTAAAATCATAATATTAAATCCTGAACAAGGATAATGGCAGGTAAAAAACTCCCACAGCGGGAGAAAAAAAACTTTAAGCCAAACAGTGGCAAGGAAAAACTCCACCTCAGGAGGAAGAGACCTTGAGCAATACCTGGCTCATATGGGGGAACCTTCCTGCCGAGGTCCAGCCGGGTAAAGAAAGAAAAAAAGAGAACGGAGACAGAACAGAGAGAGGCGAGCACACAAATGACTGAATGAAATGACCACATAAACATAAACAGATGCAGGTAGCAGCAGTGAGGTGAGATGGTCAGTGACTAGATCGCTGGTCACCAGGCTAGCCAGCACCCCGAACACATCTACACACACAGGTGGAGGTAAATGTTGGGATGGACAGAGGAGGGAACTGCAAGTCACCATGAAACTCGGGAAACTCTTGCCTGCAAACATACAAAAAAAAAAAGAAAAAATGGGGGCAAAACAGTACAACAAACTATAGGAAAGAAAATGGAGCACAGTTACAGTAACTAGGTGCTCCTAATTAACTATGGAATGAGCTGGAGTTGGCGTCCCCCTGCAGCGTAGGCCTATAGCAGCATAGCTATGACGAAGCTGTGATTAAGACGAGCTACTCTAGTCTGAGCTCCTACAACTATGGCCTTAACTATTAGCCCCTACACACTACTGTTTAGATTAACTGTAGGCTTTACTGAACAGAAATGTTTTCAATTTAGTTTTAAAAATGGAGGTGGTGTCAGCCTCCTGAACCCAAATTTGTAGCTTGTTCCATAATAATCCATCTCATTTTCTCATCCACCTCTCCCCCCACCCCCGCACAGCCAGTTCTCTGTAAATACACACGTACAGTCTGTAAATATCATCATACCAAGAGTGTTGTCTTTATCTTTTATTTTTTTCTACTATTTATTTAAGTGCTTTATTTATGTGTATTATTATGTGTGTGCCTGCTGGGAGTCGTGCAAAATTTCATTATGCCTGCATTAATGACAATAAAAAGACTTGAATACTTGAATACTTGAATAAAGGTGCCTGGTAACAGAAGGCCCGTCCTCCTAATCTACTTTTAGATATTCTAGGAACGATGAAGTAATCTGGCATGGGCGCTTCTCGCTGCTGCTCAGGGGACTTCTCCCTGCGACGTCGGACGCTGGACGCTCCAGTTTGTGGTGATCTGCGGTTGGATGTCTACATACTGTCTGCAGGGGGCGGATCGGTCCTCTTGCGGCTGGTGGAGACCTGCCGCCGCGGACATGGACGATGTCGCTGGAGGCCGTTCAGGAAAGCTAAGTAGTCCTGAACTACTACCCGTGGCAACCACCGCCACTGGATCTGGGCTGCAGCGTCACTGAGCCGGGACGGGAGCCCCCGACGTAGCGGCGGCGGCGTGCTGCCCCAATCCAGCAGTCTACATGCCGGATGGGTCAGCTGACCTGGCAGGGGCCGTCTGGTGACCTGGTGGGGCCCAGCACCGCCGGGGGAGAGGACTGGTCCGGTCCGCGTGATGAACCGGGCTCTGGGACGGTCGGCTCCGTCGCTCGCCGGACTGAATGAGCTCATCTTCCCAGAGGAGACGGTTTGGTTCATTGGTGTTTCCTCCTCTGACCTGGAGATATCTCACTTGTCATCCTTATGGAGATATACTGGTTATAACGGCTGTTAACTGTTTTAACGGACGTTAACGGCTGTTATCTGGATTTAGCACTCGTACCACGGGACCTGGCATGAAAAGGAGCGCCGGATGCTGGCAGCTCCTCTAGTACACCAAATTTTTGCTGGTGTACTGAAACTTGAATTTCCCCCTTGGGGGATTAATAAAGTATTTTTGAATTTTTTTAATTGAATTAATCCTACACTCTGAGAGCGGAGAGCTCTATTAGGAGCAAAACATGCTATCAGGTCTTGTAAATAACAAGGATCTAGGCCATTAAGGGCCTTATATGTGAGAAGCAGAATTTTAAACTCATTTTGAAATTTCACAGGAGAGACATGATCTTGCTTACAGATTCCTGTCAGCATCTTCGCTGCTGCATTCTGGGTCATTTGGAGGCTATTCAGTGAGCTTTTAAGACACCATGCTAACAATGCATTACAATAATCCAGTCCAGAACTGACAAACACGTGGATTAATATTTCAGCATCACCCTGGGAGAGGATGCTCCTAATTTTGGAGATATTTCATAGATGAAAAAGGGCTGTCTTGCAAACCTGATTAATATGCTGCCTAAATGACATATCCTGATCAAAAATGACTCCAAGGTTTTTCATAGCTGTGCTGGAAGCCAGCGTAAACCCAGTTAATCCATTCCCCAGGTGTTTGGGATCAAAGACAATAACCTCTGTTTTATCTGAATTTAGAAGCAAATAGTTATAGGGCATCCAGGACTTAATGTC
Organism: Hirundichthys speculiger; assembly: GCA_018398805.1. Taxonomy (NCBI): domain Eukaryota; kingdom Metazoa; phylum Chordata; class Actinopteri; order Beloniformes; family Exocoetidae; genus Hirundichthys; species Hirundichthys speculiger. The sequence goes on from JAGFBZ010000600.1 coordinate 161,129, forward strand.
ATTAAGACGCCCTTGAAGTTTGCCCAATGGTTTTGCTTCCTCTGGTTTCATGGATAAGTACAGCTGCGTATCATCAGCGTAGCAATGAAAGTTTACGCCGTGGTTCTGGATAATTTTTCCCAAGGACAGCATGTATAAAGTGAAAAGGGTTGGTCTCAGCACTGAACCCTGTGGGACACCACAGCAGACCCTTGTCCATTCAGAAGAAACGTCATTAACATGGACGAACTGAAACCTGTCAGATAGGTATGACTTAAACCAGCCTAATGCTGTCCCTTTAATTCCAACAGTGTGCTCTAATCTATGCAACAAAAGGCCGTGATCAATGGTATCAAAAGCAGCACTGAGGTCCAGCAGAACAAGTACAGAGACTACTCCATTGTCTGAGGCCATCAGGAGGTCGTTGGAGACTCTAATCAGTGCCTTTTCTGTGCTATGATGAGTTCTGAACCCTGACTGAAAAACTTCAAATAGATCATTTTTATGCAGGTGTTCTCCTAACTGGCTAGCAACTATTTTTTTTTCCAGAATTTTAGAGATAAATGGAAGGTTGGATATTGGTCTATAGTTTGCCAAAATGTCCGGATCAAGAGATGGTTTCTTAAGCAAAGCATTTTCAGTTCCTCTGTAAGCACAGCATAGAGGCTGCCCAGAACCACCTCAACACGCTGCTAGACAACAAGGGAGAGGAGTTGGTAGCAACAAGAGGGACCACTGAATAAAACCAGTATAAAATTGGCTTTCATTGCTTTGTAAAAATAACAGCCTTTGTGCAGATGTAAAAAAATTAAAGTTATTAATTTTCATCCCAGGTGAAGTTTCCCAAGGTGAAATAACGTGTAATAACGTGTACTAATAAGCACAAATCATAATGTCCATCCAAGGAACGTCTGTTGTCTTTTAATTGTTCACACGAATAAACAACTACAACATGTTCCCTGTATGGCTATCTGTCTAATCTCCTCTGTTATACTATGTTCCAGTCTATATCTATATCTATATCTACAGGTGATATTGGTAGGCTATCCCTCTGGTTCCCTGGGCGTAGTACTGCCTATTAAAATACTTAGGATACCACACTGGGAGAAAAAAAAAAACCCAGAGCGGAAAATTATTTTGAGTTTTCAGTTTTTAGAGCTATATTTTCAAAGCACAAGAAGAAAAGTTTGGGACCAGAAATATTTACAAAGAAATATTTTTCTACACTGCATAGTAATGAACTTGCTGCAGTGGTGAAGAGATTTCCTCATTTGGCAAAGCTTTGCAAAAGCCATTTGGCTGTTCCAGCGACCAGCACTCCAAGTAAAAGGATTTTCCTTCCTGCCAGGAATACTATCACAACAACAGTCCAGTCTTCATTCTGCCCACACTGATGCTCTTATTTTCTTACACACAAACCAAGATAGAAAATCAAAAACTGTGACTGGGCTAGCCATGGAGAGTGAGTAAGCTCACAGTCAGAGCCTTAAATGAACATTGTTTTCATCTACTAGTATTTTTCTAATATTACCAACGGTATGCATTGCGTTTCTTTTGCTGACTTCTTTCTTTGTTGCAGAGGTTGTGTAGGCTCCATGATGTGGCTCTCGGTCTTCTGTGTTACATATTTCTGTTTTGTACATGAGAAGTTGGAACTATTTTTCTAGCAGCTTTATTTCCTTTCTCTGAAACCAACTGAGTCTCCTTGGCTGTGTTCCAAAGGATCCATTCCACTCGATAAGAGAATATTCATACCGTTGAGCGTCGACTCAAGGTGCTTTCTGGTTACCTACAATTCACATTTCGCCAGCATAAACAGAGGTAGTTTAGAACCCGGTTCATCAACCGAAGTGAAACATCAGCCCCATTGCCATTGTACATGATCTCAAAAATAGTCCCATGTCACATTAAAATGATGTTACATTCAACTAAACAAATTAAAATTTGTAGGAAGCTTTACCTTGTTTACTCTGAGTTACAGTAGTATAGATTGGAAGGCTTTTGTTTTTTTTGTTTTTTTGTTTTTTTGGCTTGTGACAACTCCTTCACCTGTACACTAGGTGGCGGTGTTGGTTGTTTTTGGTTTCTTTCTGTTGCAGGTGGAGAGTCATCAGTGTGACGAGACACACCTGGGCTCGGGGAAGCACCAGTGGTTGCTTCTCAAACTGCCTCTGCAAGCAGTTGGTTAGCGCTACAATCAGTCAGAACAGTGAGCAAGGTGACTCATTCAGACCGACTGAAACAACTCTATGGGAAGAGCAGGTTTGCTAACTTAGTGACTTTGCTGCTACTGACTCAACTGACTTTTTCTGGTGTCACTGGAGACTTTTGGAGACTTTGACGTGAACACATGTATTGTTACGCTTAACTCATGGCTGCAGTGAGCCCTTCCTGTCCAAATGTTCTCACAGGTGGCCCAGTCTGCAGCAGACAGTCCCTCTCAGAGAGGGAGATGTTCACCCCCCTGGTCCAAACAGGAAATCGTGCATGCGTGAAGCTGCTGCCGGCTGCTCCTGGGCGAGATGTCACTTCACAAATAAATAAATGCATGAAAATAAATGGCTGCATTTGACTCACAGAGCTTCAGTCACTTACTCACTTCATCCACGGTGTGGGCCTCTATGTGACATCAGCTAAATATCTACTGGGCCAGCTCATCATGTCTCAGACAACTGTACACTCAAAAGTAGAGAAAGAACTGGGAATCAAACCCTGAATTCAAAGGCTGGTAGAAGCCATTTATTGGAGCTGATTCAAGAGCCTACAGCCTGGATTGAAAAGCCAATGTCTACGTCAAACTTAATGATGTTTAAAAAAACAGAACATTATAACAAAGCTTTATAACAGTTCCACCCAAAACATATTTGGTGATTTCTGAATCACATTTTGATGTTTTCCTGGTAAAAAGTATTTCAAAAAGGGACTGAGCAGTCATTATAATTGTGAGTTTTCTAACTGAATTAACATTGGTAGACAATGGTCTATCTAGTTAACACTCGCCTTACATGATCAACTTGTAATTTGTCTAGTTTGCTAAACACACTCCAAAACTTAATGTCTTCAGCATGTTTTATTTAAACATTTCTTGATCTCAGCAGGATAAAGAATCTCATTACAGAAACTCAAACTTCTAACAAAAAGGAAAAGAAATGTGGAACAAATTAAAATGAATCACACTTTTGCCTTCATATAAATGATTAGACACATTACAATATGTATGAAACTAGAAGTATGAACACGTGAACAACAGATATATAAAAATAAAAATAAACAGTATTTTTTCCAATAAACAAAATTGATCAGCAAAAGAAAATCTCTCTGCAGCCAAACAAATTTACCATCTATAAGCAGACTCAAAAGTTCCCAAAAACATCTCTCCTCCTTTCTTTTCCCTGAACATATTGCTGAGTAATCTGTTCAGGTAAGTCCAAATGACTCGCTACTCTACATTACAAAACAAGTATTTTTCACACGTTGGAAAACAGGCAAAGGATATCTTTTAGTTCTTGAAATAAACACTGTGATTTTTCTCCTCCCTCTTCTCTGGTTTAATGTGTTAGAAAGATCAGCAGCTCAGTCATTAGACAGTTGTTTGTGATCACCATGGTAACCGCAACAGGACAGGACAGCAGCACCCCTTAGGACCCCGGGGTCGAAATGGTGCGTTACATTTACTATTTTGGAAATCGGAACTTCGAGCTCCGAACAACATAATCTCAGAACTGAGAGCTTCCCAATTAAAAAAAAAAAACAGGGACGTCATGAAACATGGAATTAAAGAAAAAAAAAAACAGTTAACGAAATGAAACGAAAAACCGTGGTAGATGCTAGATTTTAATTCCTTTCTGACTTTAAACTCCCAATTTACGAGTATAGCTGAACGCACCATGGGCCTGATTTACTAAAGGTTTGCGTGCGTAAAAACGTGTGCAAACTTGACACCACCCGCAAACCAATGTGCAATCTGATCTACTAACCGCGTGCAAAGAGGACTGCGCCTCTCTAATGAGAAAAATAGCACACGCTGTTCATTTAGTACTTTTGCCCTGATGAATAATCAATATGGGGCGTACCCGCCAGAAAGCGCTAAATACTGGGAGGGGAAAATGCAAATAGGTTCATTTACCACACGCAATGAGATTTACCAACCCTGAAAGTAATTGCGGGGATTGTGATTGCGTCTGTATTTAGTACGTTCGAAAGGAAGGTGCTATCTGCCCAGCATTACGCACCGATGGCTGCTGTTATTGTGGCAAGGAGGCGACATCGCCAAAATCAAAGAATACGCAGAGAGAGTCTTTCGGACTCGTGTAAATTTGTTTGCACATGCAAAAGGAGAAATATTTTATTTGAATGTTAAATCGAGTATTATTCAGCAAAAGGTTGCCACAGGAGGCACCAGGGTTTCCGTTGTCTGGTAATTGCTGGACTTTGTCTGGTAAAATATGCGGAAGTCCGGGATTTTATAATCTCTCCGGTCAAAATGTCCGGTGAAAATACTCCTCCCAAGCACAATTTCAGTTGTAATAAAATGGGTTATTTCCACATCATTTTATGAAAAACGCCTCGGGATTCTCCCAGAGGAGCTGGTGGAAGCGGCCGGGGGATCTGGACGTCTCTGCTGAAGCTGCTGGCCCCGCGACCCGACTTCGGGTCCATCCATCCATCCATTAGCGGAAGCTAATGGATGGATGGATGGATGGATGGATTTTATGAAAAAACATATACTTTTTTTTACGAATGAGTAGTGTGTGAGGACGAGTCGGCTCCAGCCACAGCTCCACTCATTGATGCCACAGCTGCGCGCAGAGACGCATCTCCGTAATGACAGCGCTCCGCGGTTATGGAGGCTTTTTATTTTATTTTATTAAAGGCCACTTTTTCTTTAGTTCTTTGCCTTATATCTTGCCACCTTCTTTTAACCTCATCTGCCGTTCTTTTTGTCTTACCAACTGCATTTATTCTATCGCAGATTTTCTCCCATATTGCGTTTCTTTTGGTAATGTTTAAATTTCTTTGCTGTAGTTCATGAATGTGTTTATTTGCCTCTTCCACTAATATCTCTAACTCCAACTCGTCAAATTTCATTTTGCGCTTGCGTCTATCCTGCTTTCCATCCAGACTCTCCATGGCGCAAACCGTAAGACACGCAACACCTCATTTAAATACTGTGGTTTGCACCCGTTATCAATTGCGCGAGCATTCTTAGTTGATCACCCGCAAAACACACAACAACAGCACGCGCAAACTTTTTCAGTGCACACGCAATTTAGTACTCTTTATTTAGGATCTTAGTAAATCAGGCCCCATGAGTCGTAGCAGGAACACCTTTGCTATCAAATGGATCAGCTGGAACTTCCTGGAGCCAGGAACTTTTTAAAGGATTCTTTATCATTGTGAGATAGGCGGTGCTGGTGGTGGGGTGGGGCAGATAGGGATCAATTTAAATTGGGGGGGCATGTCCCCCCCGCCCCCAGTGACATCTGCACCCTTGCTGAATGCACCTGATTCACATGAATGGATCATCATCAGCTTGTCATCCAGGTCTGCACAAGTCCGTTAAAGACTCATTCATGTGACTCAGGTGTGCTGAAGCAGGGAAACATCTGAGACAGTGGTTCCCAAACCTTTAATACTGTGTACCACCTGAGAAACTGTTCAGCTCTCTGAGTACCACCATGATGACTAATTTTAAAATATACAGTGATCCCTCGCCAATTCGCTCTTTAAGTTCCACGGTTTTAGTTATTCGCAGGTTTTTCAGAAATATATAAAAAGCACTTAATGGAAAGCACTTTGGTCACCTTGTGTGTTGTAAAGAGATCTACAGATAAAAGTTGATTGATTGATTGATATAATATTTTAAAAAATCAAGAAAAAAGGATGTTGTGCGCGTTCTCTCACAGCGAAGAAATGTTGTGAGCCAGCCTGGTCCCTTTAAGAAGGTGGCCTTATGGCTAATGGTGTGGCCTTATGGGTAATGGAGTGTGTGTGTCGTGGGACGGCAGAACGAAAACGAGGTTAGATGAAAAGTGTAGTGAGCATCAACAGCAGCCCAGCGTGTATAGATTTACATTCTCTGTTAACCGACAGGAGCCCAACAATACAACCTGTGTGATGTTACAAGTTCCTGCAGTGCCAGAATAAAGTGCTCGTTCCATGCAGAGAAAACCGGACTTTTTCTTTTGCTGTTGTTGTTAGCGTGTTACTCGCTAATTACGAGCCAAAAATAGCACAATAGCAGCGGTTTGTTTACTACGGTTCAGAGACCAGAGGCTGTGAAGGTAACAGAAAGACCACAGTTGAGCCTTTGTCTTGTTTCGCTGCAGTGTCTCGCTACTTTTTTGCGATTTTTAAACATATTTTAAACACATTTTTTAGGCTGGGGGGGGGGGGGGGGGGGGCTCCGGCTCCATTTCGCAGATTTTGATTTTCGCGAGGGGGGCGTCGGTCCCCATTAACCGTGAAAAATAAGGCATCGCTGTTGCCATATACAGTATACCTTCTCAATAAGCTTTGAACACACAGGAGAGATGTTTATTCCTTATTGTGTTTATTTATTACCTGAATTGTTACCTTACGAAATCAGACATTTACAACTCTCACATACTCAACATACTCAACAATTCTCACATACTCATACTCTCATACAGAGCAAAATAAACACACTTAAAGGTTGTTACATCTGCACTGCAACTGAATATGTAACAAATATTTTTTAAGACACAATTTTAATTATCTCAAGCTACATATTTCGTTTGAAACATTGTATTTATAATGCCCTGTATGTTTCCAATTTTAATTTTTTTTGAAAGTGAAAATGTGGAAAAAGACATGCAAGTTTGAGGCTGTCAAGGTTGGCCACCCCTGTGCTAGAGAATGAAAAAAATAAAACGGGGTTGTTGAGGTTGTTGCTACGTGACAACCTCTTTAACTGATGATGCTAAAGCTGATTCAAACAACTGCTGTTCCTCCGCTGCAGCCATTTTCACTGTTTACCATCCAGGATAAAATGCTGCAGCTCTGTCTTCCTCCTTATGGAGCAGGTTCGTCCTCTGTTGATGTGCAGTCACTACGATCCAGTAGCTAGTTCAACAGCCTGCTGAGTATTAGCCACCATCTCATGGTGTGCACCCATGGTAAACTGCAGAAAAAAAAAACCACAAGATGTAGGAATATACAGTATGTTGTACAACCTCATCCCCAGTCTTTCATATGCTACTACTTATTGGAACCTTACATATAATTTAGAGGTGTGAGACAGAGGATTCACTGTTAATATGCCGGTGTTGTTGAAACCCTGAAATCCGTTAATACCTGGTCCTGAATTATTTCATCTTTAAATATAACGGGATCAAAAGGATGTAAAGTGACTCCTTTTTCTCTGTTCTCTGCTCGCTACCTTGTGTTTCTCCTCCCCCGGCCCTTTGTTTCCGCTTCCCACATTTCTTCCTCGTGCCTTTTTCTTTCCTTGAAAAATTTGAATGTCAGAAACATCATATCAAATTATGTAACAGTTTAGTACTTCAATAACTGGAACCCAGGAATGACAAAATGTTAGTTTTAAAAGGTTTAACTAACAAGAGTGGATCTGGTGAAGCTCAAGCAGAGAAGTGGAAACCCCACGTCGCCAGACACTTTTAACGGGCACATGCCCCGGTAAATAAGCGCTGTGCCCCCCAGTAAAATTATCAATGAAATTTCATGAATGAATCTATTTCCATAAAAGACAAATCCTTACAACTGCGCTATGACTGATGTGCCTAGAAGTAGTTGACAGCTCCTGTGACAGCACCCAGCTTAATGGGGCTGCAGCAAAATCACTTCAAATAGTATAGAGGTTGCGTTGCAGGCGTGGGCATTGGGTGAGTCTATGCTGCATAATCACTAAATGGAACAGGCGACACCCAGTGCGTGAAATTTAAATACAAACACTGCTATTGTTATGCTGTCACTCGGAGTAGATCAGAATACACTACAGCCATGAACATGAGAAAGTTTTGCAAAAACAGAGGGGACAAGGAAAGAGAGGAAGCAGGGAGGAGGAAAAGATATGTTAATGGACATTATTATATTAATAACTATGTATCAGGAAATAGTCCAGATAAAGTAGCTAGCTTATCCAAAGGACCTTAACAAACATAATTTGTTCATGTATGTTTGTACTGCCCTCCTAATGGTGTTTATAACCAAAATTAGACAGCCAGCCAAACTCCCTGAATGATCAACGCGAGAGTCAGGATGTAGCGTCTCAAGCTCCAAATTCAATGAAGACTCTTGTTGTCACACAAGGTGTAAAACTGAAATAATAACAGAGACAATGTCGAATGAATTTCTTATACATTTACTAGAGCATGAATATTAAACCAAATTTACATGAATTACACTACAAAATAAAGTGCAGGTATCTTAAATATTCTGTTTACACAATACAATGAGCATTTCCTATGCTAAACAATGGTAACTGACCAATATCTAGATAATAGATATTAGAATAGATAGATTTAGATAATCTAGCAACATAAAAATGTCCATCAATATTCATCGAAACTAAAAGATATCCTTGTAAATATTAAAGTTTACTTACAAACAATGCTGACTATGGCTCAAAACAAAGAGATAAGAAGACAGCTCCAAGATCTGCTGACCTCTCCATTGACTGAATAACATGTGCTCAAACTACTTCCTGTTTCCTTTATTTTCCTAACTTCTTGCTGCAATACCACATTTAACCACATAACCAAACCGGGTTATGTGTTCTCGCCCCTAGCCCCTAGCAACGCCCCGGACGACTGTCACAGAAACAACGTCCTGTGCCTCCTGTTGGCAGTAACTGAAAGGATGACGTGTTCGTTATTACTGATGTCAAGATTAGAGAGTTCCAGACCAGTTCAGGAAGCACAAGAGGGTAGACCTCCACCAAAGGTGAGTTATAGTGGGTGTTTCGGGGGATGAACGATCTATGCCATCTGAAGCCATTGAGGTGAGTGGCACCAGGAAACACGGTAGTGTTAGGATTAAGATTAATTAAGAAAACTGTTTAACTGTTAAAACTAAACTTTATGGCATGTAAGAATGCAGTCTCTGTTTATGATGTTTTGCTGTTTTATGATCTAAAGACTGGGATCTCCTGACTTTCTGACCGGCTGTCTTCCAACAGTTTGGGACTTCCAGATAAACAGTTCGACTGGAGAGCTGTTTACCATCTGGACTCGAAGACGAAGAGCAAGGATCTGCCTATAAGAACTGAGACAATCTGACATTCTGTGTGCATTTGTTCCTGGCAGCATCTCGGTGGTGTTGTGGACAAGTGTACCATCGGCCGATTAAAATATTCTGCATGGCATATTGAATCTTTGTATTCATGATTGTATATTAAACTCTTTAATTGATCTTTGTTTCTAGTCTTGTCAATGGCAACAGATAAAAGAACACGGAGAATAACTTTCAGTAGGTTGGACTCCTGGAGACTGGATCAGTGTTGGCCAAGCACAGCAATGATAAGGTTAATTCCCTGCAGAATCTGTCAGACTCAGAATGAAACAGACTTACAAAATAAACACACATCCATAGGGCCTTGAACAGGCTTACAGTCAGAGGATTGGTTAGGTTTGGTGCAGAGAAGGAATGCACAACTTGATCAGACACAGAGGGCTTGGCAGGCTCAGGATCATAAATCAGGCTAAGTTTGATACATGTAAAAACTCACTGAAAGGTCCGTATCCATGGAGGGTCAGGCAGGCTCAGAGTCAGAATACAGAACAGGCAGTCAGGATAGCAGAGTCAAGAACACTTGAACATGGCTGGTAAGAAAATACAAAGAATCCAATAACTGGGAATGCTCTGAGAGGAACTCAAGTACATGAGGGCACAGGCGGAGTAATCTGTAATCAGCACGAAGCCATAAAGGTTCCTTCAGGAGCACCCAGGGCAGTCCAATACAGGTATGATGCTGTCATGCTGTGATAGATTGTTTTTTTTTAATCTGACTTCTATATGGATGATAACACGACTAACTAGAAAAGCACTCGGAGAGCACAGACCTCCGCCAAGTGCAACAATTCCCCCCATAGCGATTTACACCATAAAAATATTACTCGTACATATAGCACTGACAATATGGGACCACTAAAAAAGTACCATATCTTCCTTTATTTTGTGATGCACACAAAAAAAAAAAAAAAAATAATGCTATAAATATTTCATGCAATATTTGTTTCCTAAGTCAATATATTGAAATTAAACAACCTCAATGCCTTATATCTTTTTTACATTTATTTACATTGCAAAAAACAAGCATTGTATATTTTTTATTTATGAAGCAAGTACTTTGATTAGGAAAAAAATTACAAAGAAATTATTTTAACGATTTAAAACATCTAAAAGAATGTTATGGACCATCATTGAGATAACACATCATGTTTTAACAACAAATTAGGAACATTGCCAACATTATACAAAATGATACAGACTGTCATAGTCAAAAAAGAAGTTTATCTTCATGTTGTCTTACACTAGCAATTTTACATTAAGATTTTTTATAAAGTGATACAGACTGTGTCATGATCAGAAAAATAACAGTCTTCAACACATATCTGGGGATATTGATTACTGTTGAAGTAAGCGTGGTCCAAGAATATGCCAGTTGTGGGCCCTGTCACTTTTTGGCTGAATCCAAATTGCTGCATGATATTCAGTATTTGGTGTTGTGGAGAGTCTATCAGGTCAATGTTGAAATCTCCCAATATGGAATATTTCTTGGTAAAGATCTGAAAAGCAACTGCAGCTTGCTGCTGAAAGCTGCCATTGCCACGGATAGAGGGCGGTAGATGGTAACTATCTTGATTATTTTTGAAAGAGTTTTCACAGCAACTGCAATGAACTCCAGGCCTGAAATATTTAGTTTGATTTTCTCAGGCAATATTTTTTTCTTGGCAATGGTCATGATGCCACCTCCACATCCAAGTGCAGCCGACCTATGTTCTCTAAAGATTGTAGATTCTGGGAGTATTGAAACAACCTACTGCCCCTGCTTTAGGAAGGTTTCAACAAAGCAGAAGACATCAAAGTCATGCACTGGACAATCTGTTTTTAAGTCCTCCTCATGTTCCAGGTATGATCGTATGTTCAGCAGTCTAATTTTTAGCGCTCCATCAGCTGGTGTTAGAACAGCACAAAAAGTTGTTGCTTGCTCTCGCAGCCACTCCATGTCTCTCTCACTACTGCTGTATTAACTCTGATGGAGGAGGCATCGAAACCCAACAGGTACAGGGCATTCAAGTTTCTTACCTGGCTCAGGGCAACATAGGCCTGGCCTGGCATGAAAGATCCCCTGCCTTCCATTGAGAACCACTGTCTGTTTTGGGAATAACTGGGGTCTTGAGCAAGGTAATATCATCCTGTGTCCAAGTTGCTTTCCTGACCCTCATCAAAAGCTGTGCAAAATGCTTATCTTCCTTTTAGCGCATGCTTTCAGTGAGCGCCAAAAGTCAGAAATTTTCTTCCCATAGGGACCAATAGAGGCGAGCATTGCTGTCTGAAGGGAGGCCAAACACATGATTTTGGCCTACAGGCTGAAGTTGGTATATGTCCCCAACAGCTAAAACACTCACTCCTCCAAAACGGGACTCCTGGTTTGAGCTCCCACATATGTCTTCAAGTCAGCGATGGATGTGGTAGAGGAGATTAGACCTGACCATGGAAACTTCATCAATAATGAGGAGCTTAAGCTTACTCAGACGTGATCATAGAGTGTTCAATTTCTCACTCCCTGCTGGTTGGTACTGCTTTTGATTCTTGGGTCCACAGCTGAAGCCAAGAGATAAGTCGTACCCTCTATACCAAATGCCGCTGTGCCAGTGAAGGCAGTGAGCAAAACCGGAAGTTCATTTGGCTCAAAGTATCCAGACAGAGGTTTTAAAAGATTCATGGTCACATAGTGAACCAGTTTAATGATGTGGCTCTTCCCTGTTCCGCCCGGGCTGCTGAGAAAAACCTTGTACTGTGGCAAAGGTCGGTCATGCTTCAATGCAAATATTGTGTCTTTGCACCATTTTATGTGAAACATGACAACTTCCTTCTACTTGCTGTTTAATGACCTCATCATCGCTCTGTACTCCTGGGGACTCATCAACACCTTGCTGAGCTCAGCCGTGAACCATACCTGAAGTTCAGAGTGATTATTTGACGATGCCTCAGGTGCCAGGTCAACATTTTGAAGTTGGTCTTCTTGAGGGAGGTCTCTTTCCTGCACCATTCCTTCAGCTTCTTGTTCTGTTCTGCCTGTACAAACTCAATGTTGTGGGCTACATTATCCCAGGCGTCTTCTGGAGGCCCCATCCTTTGCAAGTGATCATAGGCTCTGCCTAACTGATTAGCATTGATGCTGAAAATGGCTTCATTTGCCTGTACGGTGTCCTTCACGCTGTCATAGTGTTCTTCATAAGAGGCAAAGTCACCTTTCAGATCTGCCACTCCATCTCTCCATGAAAAATAAAGCATCAGCAGGTTTCTGTATCGATCTTTGCCTTCCTTTTTCTCCTTGTGGAACCTTATGACGCAGTGGCACTTACGTTTCTTCATTACTCTCAGACCCTTAAGCAAAGGGATGGCTGTTTGCAGTCTTCTTGCATTGTCTTCATCATCAGATTCTCCCCCATCAGCTTCACACATCAGGTATGTGGCCGGCTGCCTCGCCTGGACCGTCGCTTCCCCCTGTTGTGTAGGTGGCCAAAACTCTGCCAGGCACATATTTTGCAACTCATTTGGCCCGGCGGCATACCGGTCCAGGGGTGAAGTACAAAAGATGTCTTCATCATCATCATCCATATCTTGAAGGACTCTTTGAGGCTTTAGCATTGACACTCGTTTGTCTCGAGGCGCTGTGTTGACAAACACCACTTTTCTGCTAGCCCTCTTTAGTAGCAGTGAAATTATCCTGTAGGCAGCCTCTTGAGCACTAACCTCTCTGTTGTTCAAGAAAGCTGACTCGACCTTTCTCAGTTTTGATTTTATGTCTTCACCTCTGCTTTCTGCTGCCATCTTTTTCAACAGTTCACTCATGGCCCTCTTGCTTTTCATCATATAGCTGGTGATATACATGATATAAGAGTAAGGGTCCATGATATACTGCAGGTCCATGTTGGCTCGCCACAATCGCAGGATCATGGGGTTGTACTGGTTTCTCCATCTCTCGGACAGTTCACGCTGCAGCACCACCTGTTTGCCAGACTTCATAATTTTTATCAATTCCTGGTATTGTTGTGGCCGAACCTCCGCTTTTTGTAGCAGATCATCTATGGAGATATCCTTAGGGCTGTCTTTGTTTTCCATCACTTGGTAGAATCTTTTGAAAACTTCACACTTTGTTTTTATGAGAAGGGCGGTAAGCATGGAGTCATCAACATTAGGCTGCCGAGCAGTCACAGTTTCTGCAGAGGGGTAGTGCGGAAAGCGAAATCTACAGGACCCTCCTCTTCTGCATGTCGCTGAGTGCACATGTTTCTGGACTGTAAGGACGAGCTGCCTCAAGTCACCATCTTCTTCACCTGGAATGGCACATCTGGTGTTGGTTGATGAAGGAGATAATTTCTTCATCACTGTTGACATCGAGTTTTGGTGCATCTTTAATCCAGAGGATGGTGTGAGCATGCGGCGAACCTCTTGCCTGAAACTCAATACGTATCATGTAGTCCACCATTTCACCAATAGGATGTGCCTTGCCACCAATGAAATCTTTAAAGAATGTGTCCAGACGGGGTTGGAATTGGCGGGCTGCTGTTACAGGGTCTGACCTAAGCCATCTACACTTTTCCTCCAATGGCATATTTTTGATGTCTTCATCTGTCAGGTGCTTTTCATATTGATGTGCTATACTCTTGATGACTTCTGCCACTGCATGTCAGCCACTGACAGAGTGAGGAACCACGTGGGAATTCCAAGTTGGCGGACCATGGCAAACAGGTCCAGCAAGACAGTGTTCCAATAAGCTGGAGAGTCCCTAATGTTTTTCATAAACTTGAAAGCTGTTTCAGTGCGGAGCATGGCCTGTACATTGTCGGAAATCTTCATAAGACCAGCATTTATCTTGTCGTTCTGGAAGGTCTGACCTCTGGTCTGCCTCAGAGAAATCTGCATATCATCACTGACTTGTTTGGCTTCAACTGCGTACTGGGCTGCGAGGAGGTAATCAATATCACTGGCAAATCTCCCATCTTTGTTTAACAGTCGCTGATTGAAATACCTACTTGGCGTTATCTTTTTTTCTCTTTCCTGAGACAGTCCTCCTCGACCATGGGGATATTTAGTGGGATTTGCTAGTTCCTCAAAGTTTCTGTTTGTCAGGAAAGGGCAGGGCTTCTGGTGTTCTCCTGGGACCAAAGAAAATGTGCTGTCTTCATTGGTCACCTGTTCTGGCTGCACCAGAGTGTCATATGGGATGCCACGCAGCTTACTTGTTTGCTCAAAATGAATTCTATCTTCCTCATCTTCGAGGGCTTGTCTTCTCTTTCTGGCTTCAGATTTCTCATTGCTCACAAAAGTGGATTGTCTTGGGCCACATAGTGTTCTTCACCCATCAGCCCAATTGTAATTGTGCTCTCGCTTCTCCTGTGACATGGGGGAACACCATGTGGCCACTCTGGAGTGATTGTATTTATGACTTCGATGTTCAGATTCAACATATCAGCAACCCCTTGGACAGCCAGGTTGTCTGCCCATGCACTATTCCGCAACCCATCAATGTATGTGTCACAGTCTCTTCTCTGTTGCTGATCAATGTTTTTACGTACAGGGGACTGGTGTGGGCTGTTGTGAACTTTTAGGAACCCAACATAGTAATTATTGAACGGAGTGATCTCGAGGTAATCAATTAACCCTTTAGGCGCCGGAGTTTTTTCAAGAAAATATTCAATTTTGATATCAAGATTTCAAAAGACTATAACTTGAAAGCAGTTTGAGATAGAGGTATACTGTCAAAGTTTGCGATAGGAGTGAAATTATTCAAATAATTTGTATATTATGACATCACAAGGTGGCGGCCATATTGGAAATGTTAAATTTTGATATCAAGGTTTCAACAGGCTATGACTTCAAAGTGGTTTGAGATAAAGGGATACTGTAAATTAGAAATATCTTCAAGATGTACCAAAATTTGGGATGGATGTAGATTTGTCATCTAATTTGATTATTGTGACATCACCAGGTGGCAGGCATAGAAAACATCCATTTTTGTTTTCAAGATTTCAAAAGGCTTCAATTTGAAAGTGGTTTGAGATAAGGGCATACTATATTTGAGAAATATTGTTGAAGCTAAATTTGGGCTGTAAGTAAATTGTCAACTAATTTGCATATTGTGACATCAACAGGTAGTGGCCATATTGGAAAATGTCAATTTTCTTATAAAGATTTCAAAAGGCTATAGTTTGAGCAGTTTGAGATAAGGGAATACTTTTAACAGTCAATGTGAAATATATTCAGTATGAAATAAAATTTTTGATAGAAATAAATTTACTGATCCAATTTGTATAATCTTTACGCACTGTTTGGGGGCTATATGGAATTGTATTATTTTCAAAGACCTTCAATGATCAAGATGGCACTGCTTGTAGTTTTTCAGTGTGTGGTATCTTTCATTGCAAGGCACAGCACAAAGACCTACTCCACGCTGACGGATGTTTCACGGGTGATGAGGCTCCAGAGTTCATCATTCAGAAAAAGAGAGATGAAATCAGGTGGCTCAAAATTTGTCAGATTGTCTCCACAATAACCAACAGGTTCATCAAAATTTGGGAACCACTTGAGATATTCTTCCTCTCCTCTCAAGAATTCCCAGCCATCATCATTATTATCATTGCTGCCGTGATTTGTTTGTGTTTTCTCCCGCGGCTTCTCCTGCGGCTTCCACAACCGCGGCTGTTTTCATCCCCACTACATTCATGCATAATTGTGGTGTTATGAGACTCTCTGACATCCCAACCACGTCCTCTGCTTGGTTTTTGCAAGCCACACGAGGTGAAGCACCTGCTGCACTGTGTGATGGTTGTGGACTATGGCGCACGGACTCGCCATCACTACTAATGTCAGTTTGATCATCACTGAACAATTCTACGTTTTCCTCCTCGGAATCGGAGTCAGCCAGTAACAGACGAAGTACTTCTTCATTGGAAAACCGACCTCTCGGCATCGTAAGTAAGTGAAAAAACACTATTTCGCTCTGTTCTGCTCTCGCTCCGCTCAGCTCTACTACCACTGCTGCGCCGCCCCGTGTCTGCGACGGAGGGTGTTTTGAAAACTATTTTTCTCTGAAACTTTGAATGGCACCACCCCCAAAAACTCTACTCAGATTACAGGCACACGTGTCTCCTATCTCCTGGTGAAAAGTAGTGACATGATTCGGCAACACATTTATAGATACAGCCTGTTTTATTCAGCAATGTTGCTTGTCGCAATATTGCGACTTTGGCGCTTAAAGGGTTAAGTTTTGCTGTAAGTCAGGCCCAGTGATATTTGCACTCCTACTGAAGCGAGGGATGCCGACACGGCATGTAAAAAGCCGTTTCCATCACCAGAGACATCCTTTATTTTCAAACCTCAACTTTTTGCCAAATGGGTGAGAATGAGGTAGTTGTTTCCTGTTGGGAGAGGTGAGAGTGGAGCTGGGGAATGCACTTCTTAACTTCCATCTCCTCTGGACAGGCCTTGGCTATTGCCTCCCATAATTCTGAATCATCATTCTCCCCTCTGTTTTCCCAGGCTGGACATATCTCATATCTTTGTACAGAGGATTGTTCTGTTTCAGCCAGTTCAGCGCCTCCATTACCTTTGTAGGTCATATATATTCATGCATATAATGTCCTCTGTAGCTGAACTTCCTTTTCAGTTTTAATGCCACTACTTCTGCTGTGTCTGGCAGCCTAGGAAGCAACGACACCAATGGTTGCAGCTTAGAGGGTACATTTACAGCTGATCCATGGATGGCTTTTTGCCCTCCTTTTGGCAAACCCACAAGCTTCATAAAGGGTATTCTCTGGCTGATCAGTCTCAACTCCAGAGGTCGTAGATTAGCTAATGCATTTGGGACTTCATCAGGTGCCAAGTTGTTGACCCATGAATGAGTGGGGACTTTTCCAACTTGCCCGGACGACGCCTGGCATGGAGGCTACTTGCTGCTGCTCCGGGGGACTTATCCCTGCGATGCTGGACGCTGGACGCTGGACGCTGGACGCTCCAGTTTGTGCCCGGTGTGTGGTCATTTTGCGATCGGGTGTCGACATGCTGTCTGCAGGTGCGGACCGGTCCTCTTGCGGCTGGTGGAGATGTGCCGCCGCGGACATGGACGGTGTCGCTGGGGGGCCGGTTCAGGGAAGCTAATCCTGAACTGCTACCCGCGGCAACCACCGCCACTGGATCCGGGCTGCAGCGTCAACTGAGCCGCGGCAACTGAGGCAGCGGCAGCATGCTTCCCCTATCAAGCAGTCTGGACGCCGGGGTGAGTCAGCTGACCTGGCAGGGGCCGTCTGAAGACCTGGTGGGCCCAGCACCACCCGGGGTGACGGCAACAACCTGGTTCGCATGATGACCCGGGCTCTGGGACGGTTGGCTCCATCGCTCGCCGGACTGAGGGAGCTTGGTCTTACCAGAAGAGACAGTTTGGTTCATCGGAGATTGGTTTATCAGTGTTTCCTCCTCTGACCTGTGATATCTCACTTGATTCACCATTGTGGAGATATACTGGTTTTAACGGCTGTTAACTGGAGTTAGCACTCGGACCACAGGACCGGGACATGAAAAAGGAGCGCTGGACACCGGCAGCTTCTCAAGTACACCAGACGCTGCAGTCTGGTGTACTTGAAACTTGAATTTCCCTCTTGGGGGATCAATAAAGTATATTTGAATTTGAATTTGAATTTGAATTTCAGTGATGTGTGATGTGTTGCAGATCCATGATTTGTTGTGTGTTACAATGTCAATGGCTGATTTGATGATATTGCCAATAGCTGGGTTTAAAGGATATTTCTGGGCCTTCATCTCTACAACTGATGATCGATAATGCAGGCCGTGGCAAGAACAGCAGGCATATATTACACGGAATATATATTACACTCTATCTTGGTCATGAAAACCACTGCGCTTTTCTCAATGGTCATTTGTTTAGTCTCTGCTCTATGCCTCTGCATCCAGTTGTTCATTGCTGAACGCCATTCTGCAGCAACATCTGGCATTTCTTCCTGTAATTTTTGTTTCGATCAGCAGCACGGCGAGCTTCTGTAACCACAGGTGACTCTCTATCCCTGTTCTTTTGCTTTGCCGCTCGGTCAGTAGCACTGGCGAACTTCTGCAGCCGCAGGTGACTCATTCTGCCTAGCAATTTTCATACAGTCTGCCTTTTTTTTTTTCCTCCTCTGCTGAACTCTTTTAGATCTGGAGAAATCTAGATCATCAACTAAATAATAAATAAAAAATTAAAAAAAAAAATGACACCAGTCATATCTCATATATAGGAGTAGCGATGCAAAAATCTGAAATCAGTTTGACTTTAAGTACATGTATACCTAAAGAACAAACCAGTCAAATCTGACAGCCCCAAATCAATATCCATGTACATGATATATGAATTATTATATGTTCTCAAAACAGATCTAAGGTGTAAGTGCCATTTTTAGTGCAATATTGGGCAAGGTTCGTATCTGACATTACCAGAAGAATGTCATGAAAAGAATTGGCATACATGATTTGCTATGTGTCCAAAACATACCTAACCTCTAAAAGCCAACCTGAGAGTCAGACATTTGTAATATCCTAATAATTAATAATAACATATTAAAAAATAAGAATAAATTACTCACCATGGAGTTATATATGATGTGTTGCACTGAACTCTAAAACACCTGTTTTAATATTTCAATAAATAAATAAATAATAAGGACAGCAGCAATGATTATATATAATATACAGACAGTAACATCAATGTGTAGTAACCTCCTTGGTGGAGGTAAAAAGCACTCTGAGAGCGCAGACCGCCACCAAGCGCAACAGTTGCCCCATCAATGGCGCCTGCAGAGGGGGGCCATGGCCCCCTCAAGAAAATAGTTGGCCCCCCACTGGCCACCCCCCACGATGGACAGCCACTGTCAACTTAACGGTGTCAAGCCAGACCTGGCATTTCTCACTCATCAAAATTATTTTACTGTCCACCTAGTTCCACCGTGTACAAGACTCTGTGAGCAGAGCTCAGCGGCAGCCAGATATGAGCGATTACCCATCAGCCAATCAGAAAATTGCATCCGTTCACATATCAGCCAATCAGAAAATATTAGTACTGTATCTGGTTAAGATTCAAAAAATCTACCGCGGGCTAGATGACAAGGAGAGGAGACGCGACTTCAAATACGCACAGTAAGTGATCTCATCTTTTAATTTTGTAGCCTACTGAATCATAAAATCACTTAATATACAAAAGGGTAAACCGAGAGCACTGTCGATTGGGTAATATTAGTTTTTTATAACTCACAAGACCGCATGTTAACTTTAGCCATCACAGTCTCTTGCTAACTTTAGCAAGATTTTTTTGTCGTAGTGCAGGTGCCAGCATTGTATGGAAAAAGACACATTTCACAAAATCATTTTCATTCCAGTGATTGATGTTATGCTTATAGAACTTAATAGAGGATTTTCAAAAGATGTTTGTGAGACCATGACCGGTATTCATGCTTTAAATCCTTTAAGTGCCACTTTTTGTAACAAAGATGACATATTTAGACTATATGTGAGATACTGAAGAGGTAGAACTTGAGATTCCTCAGCTGAAACAGTTAAAAGAAAGAAAACAAAAAAATGGCTCACCATCACCCAAAAGTCTACAAGAACTCACCGTTTTTATTGAACCTGATGAGGATGTATTTGTAGAGTTATTTAAGCTGTGCTAGATTGCCTAAGTTACCTGTTAGTGCTGCAGGGTACTACTACTGTGAACGCAGCCTTTCTACTCTCAAGCTGATCAAGACCTACTTGAGAAATTGTTTGACTGATGACAGACTGAGCAGTTTGGGGGTTTGATCATAGAGTCCAGAAGTACAAAAGTTCTAAATCTTAAGGCCTTTGTGGATGCCTTTGCTAAAATACAGAAGAATACAGTTGTACTGATCCAGAAGTGCATCTGATGACTGAAAGAGAGGAACGGCTGGACAGATGGTGAACTGTCAAACTGTCATGTGATGTAATTAATGGATGGACGAATTGATGGATAGACAGATTGGATGGCTGGTGTAATTGTATGTATAATAATAGAAGTAAATCTTAATGGTTTAAAGCTTTTTATTACAACCAGGGTTTGACCTTCGTGGTTACTCTGTTACCCGTGGCACCCGACTTTCGCGGTGGGCACACAACTCTCTAGACTTGCTTTTCCAGTGAGAAACCATCTTTTTTAATTCGATAACTGTACAGAAATCCATCAAAAATGGACAAAACTTAAACAAAATTTGCCTTCCTCCGACCTACACACACCTAAAACGTCATAAAAAAATGTTCTTTCATTTGCAAGTAATCCACGATTTAATTGGGACCACATGTGACCAGGTTGCTGCGCTCTGTGACCATGGCAGGAGATGAGCTGGAGACTGCTGCAGCAGATGCTAGTGATCCTGCTGCAGAAGCTGCTGGTGATCCTGCTGCTGCAGAAGCTGCTGGTGATCCTGCTGCAGAAGCTGCTGGTGATCCTGCTGCAGAAGATGCTGGTGATCCTGCTGCTGCAGAAGCTGCTGGTGATCCTGCTGCAGAAGCTGCTGGTGGTCCTGCTGCAGAAGCTGCTGGTGATCCTGCTGCAGAAGCTGCTGGTGGACTCAGACCAGGGGCTGCGTTAACCGAGAATTCTCCATCATTTATGTATTTTTTTTTTTAAGATTTGACAGACAAATCTGAGGGTCTGCTGGCACTTGTTATTCCAGTCTCCAGTGTGGCAGCAGAGCGCAGATTCAGCCTTCGGAACAATATTAAAACAGTCACGAGAAGCTGTCTGTCTGAGGCAAAGTCACTTAATTTAATTACAATCACCTCTGCGTCAATTTTAGAGGCCACCGATGTAACAGCGGGGAAATGTGGCGTTGATATTGCAGTGATTTGGCAGGTCCTTCTGGGTTGTTTCCCAGCATCCTTTGCAGCACTGGTTATTGAGGTGTTCATCTGTTAGCAATTTGATTTAATGATGCCATGTAAAGGCTGTTGACCCTCTGTTTGTTCTTACTCCTTACTTTTAACATGTAAATTTGCGTCACCCAGAGTTTAGTCTGTATGTGTTCCAATAAGCATCCTGTGAGTTCTTTTAGCAGAATGTATGGAAATTGTTGGATTTTCCATGTAAAACAGAGCATTGTTCAAGTTCTCCTCTTGCCAGGATTAAATCCCTGTTAATCAGTGCAAACCACTCACTATCACTGACTTTGGGGTTTTTAAATCCAGACTTAAAACCTATTTATTTAGACTGGCTTTTAATACACAGTATTGATGTGAGATATTTTTAATGTAATTTTAATTATATTGTTATGTCGATTTTAAAGTGTTTTGTTTTAATGTGGATTTGAATGGAAAGCACTTTGGTCACCTTGTGTGTTGAAAAGGGCTCTACAAATAAACATTGATTGATTGATTGATTGATTGAACCACAATTTGTTGCAATATGAATATCCCAGGTTACTCTTTAACTTAAAAAAAAGTTACTCTTAAGTAATCCTCTGCTAATTTGCCTAATGAGTCTGATACATTTGACCTTTTTTATAAAAAAAAGAAAATCCCAAAATATGGGGCTGATTTAGGCCACATATATTACCAGATTGTACCATTTGCATCCTTTTTGGTCAATTTTTTATTTTTATTTTTTTGGGGGGGGGGGGCTTTGCTGCTTCGCAGGTGGTTTGGCAACCAACTTTTCATAAGGGAACCAGATGTTTCTAAGTTTGGTGTCCTCATGGTAACAAAGTATTTATCCTAAAGGGAAAACCCTGATTACAACACCTTAAATACTGCAAAACAGTTATGTAATGCCAGGGCAAGATGTAGATATTGTCTTATTTACATACTGAAGTGTCTTGTCTATGTCATTTAGGTTTGTTAGGGTGCCTCCATGGGCCCCCCCAACATTTTAACTGCCCCCCCCCAGAAAATATTTTCTGCAGGCACCACTGTCCCCCATATAGCGATTTAGACCTTGCGATAAATTCCGCGTTCTGGATCAGATCCAGATCATCCTTTGAAATTTGATAGAGGTTCCGATTGTCAATCCCTGAGTCAAATTTCATGAGTTTTGGGCAATAATTAACGGAGATATTGCGAAACAAAATTTTCGGCCCCATTGACCTCAATGTTATCAAAAATTTGAAAGTGATCCAGAATCAAGGATTTCTTCTGGATCACACCCAAAATGAAATCAGTTCTTCCTTCTCACATTTCTGACAACTCCTGAAAATTTAATGAAAATCCATCCATAACTTTTCGAGTTATCTTGTACACAGACAGACAGACAGATAAACGCCGGCGAAAACATAACCTCCTTGGTGGAGGTAAAATAATAATGTTAATTTGTTTCAGAATATTTTCAAATGATGGTTTTGTAATGCAAATAAAGATGAATTTAATTAAATTTGAATGTTTAGAGCAATACAATTCTAACAAATGCTTAAAAAAGTACAACAAAAACAACATTTGTAGGTTCTATTATAAAGGCTATAGCATAGTAGCCTGCTCACTAGGTTGTATTTCCACATGCTTATAATTTATACATATGAGATATGTGGAAAACAACAATGTAATCTTGTAAGTCTTGCTGCTAAAAAAAAAGTACTTGTATGTTTATCAATGACCCTTTGATTATAAGTCTAAGAAAGACTGAAAGGATGTCATAACACTGACTAGTTTCAAATCAGATTTACTTCCATTGCATGCACAGGGGGTCATACGGTCGATCCGTACGACAAATGGTGGAATACAGAAATGGCCGAAGAGACAAGATTACAAGATAAATTGAAACATCAAGATTGAGGCTACAAAGGACTCTGGAGAAGTCCTGAAGGATAACCAGATCTGAGTGACGCATGACTCCGCCTTGTAGCTGAGGAGAGGAAGCGCGTCTCCTCTCAGGCTGAAACAACCTGATTAGAAAATATTTATCTGTCTGGTCATGAAGACCCATAAATGATTAGTATGATTATTATTATTTTGAATATTTTTATTGGATTTTATAACATATACAGCTACACACACAGCGCGAGAACATCTAACAACTAAAATACTTTGCACACATACCATACAATTCGTACAAAAAAAAGAAAATAGACATTATTAGATTATCCAAAATATTTGTGTTAATGACAATAAGAAAACAACGCAAAGCAATGACAGCTTAACAAATAATCTTAATCAGTTAAAAACACAAACAAAAAAAAAACAACACAGGGCCATTGACAATACTTATTTGACATGGAGCTTCTCAACATAAAAAAGGAACGGTTGCCACAGCTTTTAAAATTTTCTCTCTGAGCCTTGAGTAACATATCTTAGTTGTTCCACTCTGAGATGAGCCACTATGTCCATCACCCACCACCTATGAGAAGGGGGTACCGACTTCTTCCACTTAAGCAAGATAGAAGTGTAGCAAAGGCCACTGCCGTGGCATGGGCAGCTGAAATCTCACAGTCTAGTGGCACCACACCAAATAAGGCTGTGACAGGGTTTGGTTGAAATATTATTTTCCATACTGCAGTGATTGTGTCGAAAATCCCCTCTCAAAAGACTTTCAGCCTTGGACAGCCCCAAAACATATGGCTAACGGTGCCAGGGTCCCATTTACACCATGGAGAGTTTTGACTGGTTCCTGAAAACATTTTGGCAAGCCTGCTTTTTGATAGGTGGAGTCTGTGCAGGACTTCAAATTGGAGAAGTCCATGCCTGATACAAATAGATGAATTATGTACCCAGCCAACTGCCCTCTTCCATTCTGCTGCAGAAAGAGCAAAGCCCAGTTCTGTCTCCCACTGCTGTTTAATACAGCCTAAAGAGGGGGTTAATACCCCCTGCAAAAGCTCATATATGGCAGTCACACATCCTCTTTGCAAAGGATCAACTTCCAGGCATTCCTCCAGCCAGCTACTCTGTAGATTTTCAAATGAGTGTTTTTTTAAAAAGCTTCGGACCTGTAGATATCTTGAAAAATGTGATTGTGGAATATTTAGTTTTGTTTTTAACTGCTGAAATGACATGGAATCGCCTACTTTAAAGAGGTCCTTGACCAAGGCTAAGCCTTTTCTTGTCCAGAGCTGAAAAGTTGTGATTTTGCCTAGCACTCGCTCTAATCTGTCTAATACTCTAGTTAATATTTTATAGTCGTAGCAAAGCAAGCTTACTGGACGATAAGATTCATATTGCAATGGGTCCTTGTCCTTCTTGAGAAGCACTGAGATGGTCGCCTGTGTCATTGTCGGAGGAAGGGATTGGACCCTGAAAGCTTCGTCATAGACTTTACATAATAGAGGGAGGAGTTTCAGTGAAAAAGTTTGATAGGAATTCTATTGGGGAAATCCATCTGGGCCAGATGGATTTCCAATAGAATTTTCCTAACTGTCTGTTATATTTCCATTATCTGTATCCCACCTTTATACTGTCTCTGTCTGCATCTTCCAACGCGGGAACCCCGATCCCCCTAAAGAAATCTTCCACCCTTTCTTCATCACACTGTTCAGAAATGTATAACTCCTCATAAAATGTCCTGAATTGATTGTTAATTCCCAGTTGATCAGTGACTATGTTACCGTCCTTATTCTTAGCTGCTGATATGTAATTTGCTGCAGCTAGTTGTTTCAACTGGTGATTTAACATCTTACTGACCCTTTCTCCGTGCTCAAAGTATTGCTGTTGTGATTTCAAATGCATATCTATGGCCCTTTCATTCATCAAGAGGTCATGTCCAGCCTGAAGTAATGATCTTTCCCTGTAAAGATCTGCAGATGGCGAGGCTGATTGACCATTAAATTGATTTCAGTCTGTCACTAATGTCTGACAAGCGCTTCAATTTTCTTAGAGCGACTTGCATTGGAGGAAATGATTTGCCCCCTTATAAAGGCCTTTAATGACTCCCAATAGGAGGGTGTAACTTATATCCGGTGAACTGTTTGTTTCAAGAAAAAAATCAATTTGTGTGTTAGTGAACTGCACAAATTCATCACCTGCCAAAAGTCTTGTATTGAGCCGCCACAGTGGCCTGGGAGTAGAGATCGACCGATATGGGTTTTTCAGGACCGATACTGATACTGATTATTAGTAGTTAGAGGAGGCTGATAACCGATATTTGGAGCCGATATTCATTTGCAGTAAAAGTGTAAAAATTGGCGTAAAATAATTGAATAATGCAAACACTGAACTTCATTGAAATGACTAAAGCATGTTTATTGAATCAGGACCCTGTCAATTCAAAACTGTGTTGCTACATTATTAATGATTAATATGACAAAGGCTACATAAAAAAAAGTATATTAGTTGCTATGAGTGCAATTAAACTCCTGACAGACACAAACAGCCTTTCTGGGCTTTAATGAGCTTATACAGTATTTAAAATGTTCCACCACTTTGTTCAGATAAATCATTTCTGAATTTTACTGTCTCATCTTCCTGTTCATTTTCAGAACATAGGACCAGAAAGCTCATAGCAACGTTAGAAGTTGTGAGTTGTAGAGTTTTTCACGTGACTTTAACTACATACTATTCACCACGTTACATACCGTGATTTCCTATTGAGCGCACCTGAATATAAGGATTTGAATATTTTTGGTTCTCAAAATAAATACGTGCAGTAGCTCTGTTTACTTCTTTGACCGACAGATCGATTGCCTTTAACTTAAAAGCTAAATTATATGCATTCCTTCGTGTGTTTTCCATGATGAGGGTGTGTGAATGAAGCGCAAAATGACTCATCGGAAGAATTTAGTGTGAGTGCGTTTGATTTAATTCGAACAGTTTCATTGGTCCACTGTGACCGGTTCGGTAATTTTATTCTGACGAGGATAAACGTATTGACGGCATGAAGCTGGCCTGTAGAAATCTATACATTAGCCACATCGTTGTATAAGCTGTAGGGTTCAAAGCGTGAGAAAAAGTAACGGCTTACTGTCCAGAAAGTCCAGTTTTAAATTGATTTCTTCATATCGGCCGGTCGGATTAAATAAAGGTCGATGCCGATATACGTCAAATTTCCAAATATCGGCCACTGATAATCGGCCCGACCAATAATCGGTCGATCTCTACCTGGGAGGTACTATGTCTGGGAATCTGAGAGTTAAGATTACAGGGCTGTGGACTGAAATTACTATCATTTCGTAGTCTGTTGAAATTAAGAAGAGGAAGAAGTCTACACTCCAGTACAAAGTATTCAATTCTGGAATACGATTGATGTGGTGCCGAAAAAAAAGAGAACTGTTTCGATGCTGGGTGCTCGAACCTCCAAGGATCTACCATCCCATAGGTCTGCAGAAATGCATAAATACATTGAGCAGAGTCATTGAGTGAAGTGCTAGTGTTGTGACTTGGATGAGAACGGTCTAGTGTTGGATGCAGAACACAATAGAAATCTCTTGAAATGTCAAGGTCAGGAAGGAGTGAGAATAGATTTTGAAAGAAGTGTCTGTTATCCCAATTAGGGGCATAAATATTTTCTAATATTACCGGCATGTTTCCTTGTACAATTATAAAACGTCCGTCTTTGTCTTGAATTGTATTACGTTCTTTAAATTGTACCGATCTGTTTAAAAACATTGTTACACCCCTAGCTTTACAATTAAAAGAGGAATGATAATTTGTGTAAAGCCTCTTTTAATTCTGGTCCTTTATCAGTGAGTGTATTTCCTGAAGGTACAGTATGTTGTCCCTTTAATTTATTTAGATGGAGGAAAACCTTATTGCGCTTAAGTGGATAGTTAAGCCCTCTTACATTCCAGCTAACAACTCTGATCCCCCCAGATACCTTATCACTGCATGAAGTCATAGTAGGAATCACCTCTTCGATGTTGTCAACAAGCTGGGAATTCTGCCCTCCTGCATATCCTTTGATCCGTCCGACCCAGAAACCAGCCACCCTCCTGCAACATATCCCTGAGAGAAGTGAAGACCCCTGCACAACATACATGGCCCAATAAATAAAGTGTAAAGGAAAAGGAAAACATAAAAAGACAAACAAACATAAAAAGGTGTGCAATACCTTCTTCTAACATTGACTTCAAACCACATATTCAGAATCTTGCATGCCATAAACAATGGTCTCAAACACATAACAAAATGGAACAGCATCAAGACAGAAATAAAAGAAGACCAAGATTAAACCTAGTCTAAATCCAAATCCGGTTCAATTGCCTTAAAATATATAAAGTGAATGAGTTTACCATGACAGTCCAGCTCAAACAGGGTATAAAACATTTATGATAGTGTTTGATAACGTAGTTTGCTTATTCACAATTTGACCCAAAATTGAGAATGGGAGAAGGAGAAAAGAGAGTGTCTCTCACCACCTTTCATTTTTAGTCCACTTTTGGTGCCAGGTTTTTCCACTACGGAGTCTTTAGCCTGTCCCGGATCCTTGTAACAAACTTCTTCCCCGTTCGGGGTGGTGATCCTCAGCGTGGCCGGGAACAGAAGACCTTACCGGACCCGCTTGTAGCCCCACAGCAACGCCCTGACTTCAGTGAAAGCCGCCCGCTACCTACTCACTGCCTGCATGTAGTCAGGGAGAACCGAGATCATGTCACCTGCCGCTGTTGTAATTGGACAACGTTCCGCTGCCTTGCGAAGAATAGCTTCTTTTATTATCGCCTGGGTAAGTGCGTTCTCAACCGTGGGCTTGGTGCGGCGACTCCGGTGCACCCGATCCAGGAATGGTGGCTGGTCAAGGGTCAGTGCCTCTTTCAGCAGACATGCCACAAAGTTAGATTCCTTTTGCCGTCCTCCCGTCCCTCTTTCACTCCCATAATTTGGACATTGCAGTGGCGAGACCGAGCCACTAGATCCTTGCATCTGTCCTTTAGAGTGGACATCTCTCTTTTCATTGCCAGCATCTCCGCCTTCAGAGTGCTAATGGCATCGGCATGGCCGCTCACCGCAGACTCCAACTCGGCTACACGGCTCACTGTAGCCTCCACTGTGGTACCCATCTTTTCCATGGTGTCCTGTAGACCACAAAAATGGTCCGAGTGGGCAGATGCAGTGCTTGAAATTTTTTCCATAACTTCTTCTACGAGTTTACTGATAGCTGCTAGGTATTGGTTGTTGCGAGCTAGCATTACCAGTGTCTCCACTACTGGCTTCCTGGACTTCGACGTTTTTGTGTTTGGGCATTCTCGAAAATAGTTCACTGATAAATAGTTATTTACTCTCTCGGTCGAACAGAGACAGAAATTGCCCCAGTCTAGTTCAAATGTGCACTGCAGTTGTTCTTGAAATTTTGATAGTTTACCGAACAGCTCGACTCACACACGTCTTCACATGGCTCCTCACCGACCGGAAGTCCCATGTCTAGTGTGATTATTAACACACCATATCTACATTTTAATTCTCTCACCCACACTGCCTGTTTCAAATAAATCACAGGACCAACTCTTACAAACATGCCATACGTTAAATGATACAAATGAGGGTGGGTTAGGCAACATTAGCCCATGTAGTGTGCTAAACTGGCTTTAGTATGATCAAAATTAATCCTTTCATGCTAACATATCTCCTCTGACCCACATTAAATGCAACTGCATATACAAACATCATCAATATGCTCTAAGTGTCTCTGATTCACTTCTCATATCTAAATGTTTCATGTGTCTCTCTCTCTCTCTCTCTCTCTCTCTCTCTCTCTCTCTCTCTATATATATATATATATATATATATATATATACAGTCATGGTAAAAATTATTAGACCACCCGTGTTTTCTTCAGTTTCTTTCTCATTTTAATCCCTGGTACAACTAAAGGTACATTTGTTTGGACAAACATAACGATAACCACAAAGGTTGCTCATAAGAGTTTTATTTAAGAGCTGATATCTTACATTTTCCATGGTTTTCTTGATTATAACCTAAATCACTTAAGTTTTTACATCAATAGCTATGGCGTTGTACTGCCAAAAAACACACTGCTTTTATGCATTCAGTGTTTTCTTTTTCTGTCTGTTTTAAACACATGATGACGTTTAGTGGTACCAGGTATTAAAATGAACAAGAAAGTGAAGAAAAAAATGGTGGTCTAATAATTTTTTCCATGACTGTGTGTATATATATATATATATATATATATATATATATATATAATTACAGAGGTCCAGACCCCAATGACCTCTTAAGTGGATGCTGTCTTGGATGTTTATTTTACTAAATGGAAGATGGAGGAGACAGCACGACTTCAGTGAAACAATGGCTGGAATGAGCAGTCATTGTCAGAAATCAAGCTGGAGCAGAACACCCATGCTATGAGAGCAGGCATTAATGGTCAGATGGGCAAACCTCATGAAAACACAAATGACAGTTGACATCAGTCAACTGACAACACAACTGAAGGATGCTCCTGGTGTTGTGTTCAAATGTCCTTCCTCTCAGCACCGGATAGGGTCATAGCCAACAAACATGTTTTCAGAGCAGAGATGTCCCGATTAGCTTTGCATCATCAGCGAGCTGTATGAGTCAGAAACGATAACATGAGTGGGAAAGTGAATATATACACAAGGTTTTAAAGCACCGACAGAGTAAATATTTTTAAAGATTTAGAGGATCATCACCCTAATTTGTCTTGAAAAGCAACACCCTCCCCGATTCATATTTAATGTGCTTAAGTTGTATAAGTGAAAGGATAACATTGAAAGAAAAAGAAGAAACTTGATGGCAAGAGAAACATTTAAGGCCGATGAAAGCAAAAGTATGATGTGAAACCTGGAAGTTATACAGGATTTAAGGGAGTTATTGAACCACGGGAGGAAGAAATGGTGATGAGGCTAGAAAATCAACATTTACAACAGTGTACAACTAAACTGATGAAAATATTTACTGTCTGTCACAATCTAGACACATTTTATTCTAATTCAAAGCTTTTCCATAAATATTACTGTTATCTCAAGCTAAAGTGCAGCTGATATCATATCTGGTTGTAAAGTATAATCTTTGTTTAAATGTGTAAAAAGACAGGGTTCAGGGCCTTTAAAACATCCTTTAAAAGTGCTTGAAAGCTCAGTGTTGAATTACTGTATTGTAATGTTTTTGGAATAAAATGCTGTATTGAAAATGAGTTTCCTCAGGTTTTAAAGAAAATTTGCAAAGGAAAACAAATCATAATGAAAAAACGGAATGGGTGACATTCTGTTGGGAATGGAAAGCGGGTATGGCATGTTAGTAGTAGGTGTATTTCCATTAGTATCTTCCTACTCTGTGACGAGAGTAAAATATATGTCATGACAAACTTTTTTTTTTCTGTAACGGTTGATCGGTTAATGCAACAAATTCTTGTTTCTGTAGTGACAATGCCGTTACCGTTACTGACATTAAAATGTAACACGTTAGGACAATTAAGTTCAGTGAAGCTCCTTTCTTCAAACTAGGCTCTCTCAGCCACATCATGAGTCGGAAAGTTGTTGTTTTTCTTGTTTTTTCTTTTTAACTTCAGCGAGTAAGTTATAATGATTGGCAAGGGAAGGGTAAAATTTCATTGTAAGCCAACCAAAGAGCACATTGGGCAGGCGTTCACACAAACCAACAATCATTGCACACACACTCCAATACCAAATGTTACACCACCACAGCACAACAGAAATGGTGTCAGAAATAATTCTTTTATTTTTAACGGCTGAACGAGGTACACATAAAGATGTCCGGCACTAGACACAGAACGCATGCTTTTTTTTCTTTCTTTTTTTCAAAATGCAACACGCACAGATACAACTTCCTTGTTGCAGTAACCCGGCAGCACTTTGCGCCAAACACTATAATTCTGCCCCCTGCTGGCAAGCAAACCTACAGGGCACTACAATCCTCCCCTGCAAAATAGTTTTTACAGAACTGTTTTACCAAATAATGTGGCATCAATACCCAAAATAATAACTGCATTTCAAGATAACATTTTCAATTTAACATCTTACATGATGACAATACCTTTCTGTTGAAAGTTAACTCTGAATTGAGTGTAGAACTTCTGTTTACCCACATCTTTAACCGCACTGTTTTAATGATATTTTGAAAAAAAAATGTTTCCACGTTCACTTTAGTTTCAGTTTCTAACTATGGATTATAATTGAACAGTAGTAACTAGGGATGCAACGGTACTCTGTAAAATACGGTACAGTTCGGTACGACCTGCACGGGACATGGGACAACACGGGCTTTTATGTCCCGCAGTATTTATGTTCCGATAACTTTGCATTGGACTTACACGTGAGCGTGCGTGCCTTTTAGGCAACAGGCCCGCCACTGTATGTCAATGTGTACTCGCCTCCGCTCACTCACAGTGACCAGCCGATCACACTTTGGCCGGTTGGCTGCAGGTCATAGATGCAGAAAAAAAAAAAAAAACAAGCATGTATGGCCAGTGGTAGTGGAAAAATTGGGAAAAACTTTTTTTAATCACCGGTGTGGGAGCATTTTGGTTTTGCTGTTGAATACACCGGTGAGGGAGTGAAAACAGTTAACAGAACCCAATCTTCCACCTCCCTAAACCTGCAATCTTACCTGCGTAAGATCCAGTTGTTACCAGCTGTGCGTCTTGGCGCAGCTGATGTTCTTTTTAAAATACTGCAGAATGAATCATTGGATGCGCATTTAAAGATCACGAACTGTGCTGTCAGAGTAGTTGTTTAGTAATGTCTTTCTGTATGTTCTTACTGTAATGGGTACTGCCCCTTTAAGAGGCCCCTTTTGATGACGTCATCACCTCAGAATCTCCCGTTAGTGACATGAAAAGAACTCCAAGAGGCTTTCTCCGAACTGATACTGAGCAATTCACTACCTGACAGACAATTTTACATTTCATGCCTTTGGATGTGCCGTCGGTATGTTTGTTGTTTACTCACCTTTTAAGCTACAGTTGTTGATATGTATTAGTTTAAGTAAATGCAGAATTTATTAATGAGTGAAGTTCACCTGTTATTGCTAGAAAAGTACTAGCCCTTTGTGTATTAAGATGGACATGAGAGGCCGTTGTCCTCAGTTAGTTAATACATATTTAGTTCATGAATGATAAAGTTTTTGATTCATAAATCATATACCAGTATTATATCATTTTAGATGACCGATTTATTGAAATTCATGTGTTATCACATTTCTTGTAGTTTTACCCACTTCCATCCAACCATTAAACTGAGTCGAACTAAACATTCTCTTCAGCGTGGTGATTGGAGGAGGAGTTATCTGTCTGCCAATTTGTGCAGGGAGTATGAGGGTGGCAGAACACAAACAATTAATGTTCCTGTCCCTCCTCGACCACCAACAGTTTCAGACATATCTGAAATAAATTCCTGCATCCAACCTTTTCCAGCTTGACAAAGATCTCCTTTGGTTTCCTCCACAGCAGACATCTGGATGAGATCATGCCACAGCTGTACAGACTGACGTTTCTGGCTGTGACTATTCCCACATCCACCACAACTGCTGACCAGACATCCTCTGATCTCAAGAGAATAAAAACGTATGACAGGAATACGGTGATGCGTAATTAAGAGGTAGAGCCGTTTGTGCACATCCACATGTGACCAGGTGGATGCACATTTATGCCATTTGGAACGTGCTTTTTATGCGCCTACATGCGAGTTGCGCTTTCTGCAAACTCGGTATCTTGCGATCGCGGGTTTAGGGTAGCGGGTGGTCTGAAACTGTACTGAATCCGTACCAAAACCGCATTATGGACCGTACCGTGAGCCGCCTGTACCGTTGCACCCCTAGTAGTAACTCAGTTCACAAACTCATGTGCTTATGTGTCATTCTTTTCACCAAACTAAATGATCACACTCCATAATACACAAAAAAATGTTTTTTTTTTTTCAGTAATATCCTGTAGGGATGAAAGGTAGGATAGACCAGGTGTGGTCCAAACAGCTGTGAAGATACCAAGGCACACTACATTGTCCATATACTGGTGCACCTGTGTTAACAACCATTGAGTTAAGTGTGAGTCCCCACCACACGGAGGGTGGGTTGGCCCAACAAGTTGTTGTCAGCGTCTCTCTAGGTCTTCTCTCTCTCTGTGACCTGTGTGGCTGAGTGTCAGGGGGCTCTGGCTCCTGTGAGCTGGGCAGGAGGAACAGTTTGTGTGGCCTCCTGAACATCATGTCCAGGCGTTCCATTTCCAGGCTACTCATTGTCCACAACCATTTCCATGTTGAAGTCCTCTACCTCAGCATTCAGTTCAAGCTGAGGTTCTGGTTCAGGAGTGACTGGAAGTGCAGTATTTTGTTTCCTAAGCTCCTTATGTTGATGATGATGCCTCAGCTGATGAGCCCAATACTGTTTCTCCTCATCTGCACTCTGCGTGTCCTCTGTCATTTCCTTTGGTTGACTGTCTTTGTGTTTTTTCCTTTTTTGAATTTGAGGATTGCGCTGTTTTACAGTGCTGTAAGTTGGTTCCTGGAGTGGCAAACCATTGCATGGCATCAGCATGTTGCGATGGAGGACTCTGCCAATCCCTGTGCCACTGTTCAGGTTTTACCTCATAGACTGGGCTATCTTCGCCCTTACGAGAGGGGATTTGACTCTCCCAGTATGAACGCAACTTTCCTGGTCTCTGACATATTCCTAACAAGGACTCTGTCACCTGGAGAAAGCACTGAACTCTGTCTTTTTTTGTCATAATATGTTTTTCCTCTCACATTGGTCTTTTTAATGGCTTTGGAAACAATGTCATATGCTTCTCTCATCTGCTGTTGCCAATTTTTTAGCATATTCCTAATGTGAACAAAAACCTTCCTCTTTACTTTATTTCAAACATCAAGTCAATGGGTAAATGAGGGTTTCTACCAAAGAGCAGGTAAAAAGGAGAATAACCCGTAGCCTCGCTGGTGGTGCAGTTGTAGGCGTGTACAACTTTACTGACATAGTCACTGGGTTTCCTTGTGGGTGATAGAGAGTTGTCTTTGAGTTGGTCATGTCTGTGTATTTTTGCAGCTGTCTGAATAAATGGTTCTCAAATTCTTTACCTTGGTCATTGGGGAATTTTTGCAGGGAAACTAGATTTGAGAGAGAAGTCATTAAAGATTTTTTCCGCTGCTGTCTTGCCTGACTTGTTACGGGTTTGGTAAGCTAGGGCAAATTTAGTGAAGTTGTCAATGATCACTAAAATATATTCATACCCTCCCTGCTTTTTTGAAGGTGAAGATAGTCAATGGGAGACCATTTCAAAGGGAGCTGTTGTAGGGACGTGACATATGAGGGCCCTACTATCAGACTTTTGTTATGAAAAACCCAATGTCTTTTTGCATCCCCGGCCAATAAAACCTTTGTCTAGCAAGTTGCAATACACGATCCACCCCTAAGTGTCCCATCTCACAGTGGAGATACTTGTAAACACAGTCTTTGTACTCTTATGGAAGCACAATTTGAGTGTAAGTCGACGTTTTATGTTTCAACAGACCCTCTTCAGACACAGACAGTCTTTTCCATTCATGAAGTAGTTGTTTGGTCGTCACTGTTTCTTGTTCCTGACACTGTTGTCTGGTTGTTGACCAGATACCTTGAACTGGAGTACACGGGATATGTCAAAGTCTCTTAGCTGTGCTTGCAGTAACTCCTGCTGCGTTACTTTCATGTCTGGCTGACTAACAGCAGTGAGCTCTTGAACATGTGGAACTGCAGGTTATGGCTGAGATCAAGTCCAGTTTCATGGTGTTTCATTGTTTCAACTGTACCAAATATTACGCTTAGAGTTTCAGGAGAGCTCTGCTCTGTACATTCACTCATGTAAGAGTCCATATTCACAGGTGTGTGAGAAAGGAAATCTGCATCCACGTTTGCTTTCCCTGGGCGATACTTAAATGTTATGTTAAAGTCAGCAAGTTCACAGACCCAGCAATGTCCAGTCGCATTTAATTGAGCTGTACTCAAAACATACGTAACTGGATTGTTGTTACTGTATACTGTTACAGAAGGAGTGTAAAACAAATAGTCTCTAAACCTCTCTGTAACTGCTCATTTGACTGCTAAAAACTCAAGCTTACCTGAATGTAAGCGGTAGTTTTTTTCTGCTGGGGTCAATGTTCGTGAACCGTACCCAATAACTGAGCCGGTCGTCCTGCCTCCGATTCAAGACCGCCCCCAGTCCTTGTTCAGATGCGTCAATGTGAAGGATGAAGGGGTCTTCAAATCTTGGGTAAGCCATAACAGGTGGGTTAGTCAAAACATCAATTAAAAAGTTCAAGTCTGTCTGGTAAACTTAAGTCCATACTATTTTCTGACCTGGGGGGAGCTCCCCAGCCCCCCTCCTGAGAGAAGATCGTATAAACACTTTGCATGATGAGAGAAATCTTACACATAATTCCTATAATAACCTAGGAAACCAAGGAGTTTGCGCAATTCTTTGATGTTTGTTGGAGGGTTATCCTTTAGTGCTTGTACAGTTTCTATTTCTTTAATTGTCCATTCTGTAGCCTTCAGCTGAGATCACTTTACCAACATAACCCACTTCATTTTTGAACAGTTCACACTTGTCTGGTCTCAATTTAATTCCACAAGCTTGCTGTTGTTTGAGGACAGACCTTACATCCTCTACATGCAGTGTGAAAGTTTTACTATAGACCAGCACATCATCTAAATACGAAATACATATTTTGTCGTGGATACCTTCCAGGCTTTCTTCCATACTGTGCTGAAAAGCAGATGGTGCATTTGTGAGGCCGAATGGGATCCCGCTACATTCGTACAGTCCCCATGGCATAATGAAGGCTGTACATTTTTTTTGAATTCTCACTGATACTTGGTGGTAAGCTTTACCTTGGTCCAAAACACTGAACCAGGCCTCTCCTCCCAAGCCATCAAGTATCTCCTGAATCCGTGGTATGGGATGTCTGTCCGGGATTGTTTCTTTAATAAGCCCCTATAGTCAATGCAAAGTCTTAGACTCCCATCTCTTTTCCTCACACAAACCACAGCAGCTGCATATGGGGAGGTGGATTTGCAGATAAAACCTTTTATTTAACAAGTCTTGGATGTGGTTCTTGACTTCATCATGCAACGGACGAGGTATAACAATGTATGTTTTAGCTACTGGGATGTTATCAGTCAAATTAATGTCCATTATCAAGTTATGAGTGTATCCAATGTCATCTTTGTTTTTAGCAAATGTTCCTGACTCGTCCGAGCATTTGCTTGACCACTGCTTGCTGCTCACTAGTCAAGTGGTCCAGATTGACAGGTGGATCAAAAAGTGTTTGGTGAGGATCCCCCTGAGACTGATCGGCGGTGGCGTATGATGTAGCTGGGGGAGTGTCAACACTTTCAGAGTTAACCTGTTGTTCCTCTGGCTGCACAGGGTAACTGTCATTCTCTGCATGCTCCCTATCACACTTTTGCCTGGCTCCAACAGTGATATCATGTTGTGTGATATTTCTTACAAAAATGTTGACTTTACGTGTGGGACAGGAAACACTTAAAACTTGACAGTTAATTTTGAGTCCCTCGTCCAATGACAGATCTAGCTCAGGTTCAAACAGCATTTCAGATTTTACTTTTAGATCTGTTCTGCAAAGACAGGTGATACACTTGGTTTGTTCCCCTGGAACTACTGTAGATATATGGCCCGTTCTAACAAAGGAACATTCTCATTTGTGGCCTAGCCTTAGTAAATTCCTGAGCACTGCAATGTTGTCACAAAGCTGAGCCTCATCTTTGTTTGACAACATCTGCACAATGGCATTAAAACCTATGATGGACCTCTGAACTATATCCTTCCTCATCAGCACTGGAACCAGGATATTATCAGACACTGCTTCTTTAGCTTTTGGATCACACAGACTGAAGTTAACTGGAACCCAGCCTTGAAATGGGATTTCTGAGCCATTTGCAGCTCTTATGTCCAGTAGTTCATCATCGTTTAGCAGTTCACTGATGGGACGGATCTTCTGCATCAGGTAAATTTGGGGATTTACCAAGCCTCACTCATGATGGACACTCATGCTTCTGTGTCCCACAAGGCTTGAGTTTTTACAGTGTTCATTTTGCACCAGACAAGCCTTTTTTTTCCGATGAGCTCTGCAACTCGCTTACGTTTTGTGATGGAATTGAATGAACCAGGCGGACTGTCTCCTTTGATTTTCTCATGTGACTTTGAAAGTGCTGTAGGGCAGTGGTCCCCAAACTTTTTGCAACTGCGGACCGGTCAAGGTTTGACAATTTTACCGTGGACCGGGTGGGGGTCGGGGTTGCCAGTTTTGCAACCCAAAAGATGTTGCTGCCACTTTATTCTTTATTGGCTTTATCACCAGTAGCATACCATAACACATGGAAAAATAAATAAATGACAAGAATCTGCAATTTACTTTTATTTTATCTAAATATATATTTAAATATACCTAAACAACACATTTATTTTTAAACACTGGTTGTTATGGTAATGTTTACATGCCTTCACAATAAGATGCAGATACACCATAAAAACGAACATAAAGTGCATGAAATGTTTTATTCACCAGAACGCTAAATCAAGGAGAGTCTTGAGCTTCCTTCTCTGTAAGGAGACGGTCCCATCTGGGGCCAATAGGAGACAAAGACACCCAAAGTGTGTTGCTTGTGTCCAGTCTACTCTGTTGTTTTGTTTTGGTGGCTGTCACTGCAGAAAACCCCACTTCACACAGATAGGATGTCGGAAATGGCAACAGGGTTTTCAGTGCTGTGGTGGCGATCTCGGGGTGTTCTGACTTTTATCCAGACTACCAGCAGAGTTGTTGTCTCGAAACACAGTTTTAAGGCCGTCATCATTTGCGATCTCCAGCACCTGATCTTCTTCTTGCGCTGACATGCTGGATTCACCTGGTTTGTTGACAAATGGATCGCGG
Organism: Hirundichthys speculiger; assembly: GCA_018398805.1. Taxonomy (NCBI): domain Eukaryota; kingdom Metazoa; phylum Chordata; class Actinopteri; order Beloniformes; family Exocoetidae; genus Hirundichthys; species Hirundichthys speculiger. The sequence continues at coordinate 199,144 of JAGFBZ010000600.1, forward strand.
ATCCATTCCTGGGCGATTCGTGGGTCCTTTGAGGTTGGGAAGTAGTGCTCAAACTCTTTTAAGAGCAAAGACAGGTGATCGTGCACCAGGTTGGTGAATGAAGCCGCAGGCTCCGTCTCATCCAAAATCCCTGCTAATGTTTGAAACATGTCCAATATGCCTCCGTTCCCACGCCGTCCCCACTAAATCCAGGTTGGCTTTAAATGCAGCTACTTCATCTGCTAACTTGAAGACAGTTGTCATTTTTCCCTGAAATGACAGATTGAGTTCACTGAGCAAGCTGAATATGTCACACAGGTAAGCCAGTTTTGCGACCCATTCCTTGTCACTGAAATGGGCTTCAAGCGGTGACTTTTTTTCTGAGAGAAGTCTTTGCAGCGGCTCTGATAATTCATACACTCTGGCCTGTGATTTCCCACGGGATCACCATCTTATCTCTGTGTATAAGAGCAGACGTCCATCTCCTCACAAAGTTGCTCAAATAGGCGCGAGTTAAGTGCGTGTGTTTTGATGTGGTTAATAATTTTAACGACATCATTCAATACGCTGTTTAATTACGGTGGCATTTTTTGGCTTGCAAGCATTTCCCTGTGAATGATACAACGCGTGGATTCACGCTCAGGTGCAACTTCCTTAATCCGAGCAGTTAAACCAGACAGGCTTTCCGGTCTTGGCAGCAGCTCCATCTGTGCATATGCCGACACAAAAGGACTGTTACTTGAGAATTTGGATATCTTCTCAGTCGTAAGAATTATTATTATTGTGCACTGGTGATGCAATCTATTCGGTTGTTAAACAAGGCACTGACAAACGACGGAGGTGCAAAACGGAGTTTATTCTCCAAGTCTGCATGCAAAATTCAGAGAGGCCATCACAGAAATGCTGGATTGTTCAGAATGACAAAGACATAAAGGCAGGGCAGTTCATCTAAACAACAAGTGGAAAAACACAGTAACCTTGGGATCTGTCTAGACCTAACTTAGCTACTTGATGGAGACCAAACCAAAACAACCGGTTGCCTCAAATAAGGCAGGATTTGAGGCGAAGAGTCATGGCCTTAATTTATGCCACAGCATGACACAGCAGTTTTAGCAAGTTTAGGCCTCAGAATGAACACAGCAGTTAACACAACAGTTAATCGTGAATTTTTAACATCACAAGGACCATTTTAGTTTTCCTGATATGTAACCAGCCAGCGACTTGAACACTCCTGCGGTCGTGGTGTTGGTTTGCAGCGATAGTGCGCATAACACATCCTCATGCACATCCTTCTGATAAATATATCGCACATAAACAAGATGTAGCCTTGTTGTCAACATCTGTAGATTTGTCAACCTGGAGTGCGTGCTACGGTGATTTATCAATTCTCTCTAACAATTCTGTCTCAATGTCTTCGGCTATTTCCTCAATGTGCCGAGTCACGGTGCTTGCCGACAGAGGAATCTTTTTAACTGCAGCCTCTCCTAGAAGTTCACGGCAGATGTCTTTAGTGGAGGGCAAGATCAGTTCTTCACCAATAGTGTATGGTTTTTTAGCATTGGCAATACGATTTGCCAGTAAGTATGATGCTTTCAGTACATTTTCATTTACTGATGCGGTGGCCCTCAGTAATTGCTTCTGTCCTTTGCGTTCATGTTTTTTTCTTTCAAAATATTCCCGGGTCTTGTCTTGTATTCCAGGGTGTTTGGTCTCTAAGTGGCGAAGCAGTTTTGAAGGCTTCATTGCATCATTAGAGAGCTGGTCGCTGCATAGTGGGCTTGGTACGTGGGAATCACCATATTTTATGTAGGACTCCTGGTATTGTCTGTTAAAAGTTTTTGTTTTCTTGGAAGTCGTAGGCTGTTATTTCTCCTCACTGTGCCTTTTCCCCTTCACTAAGAAACTTTCCAAGGATGTCTGTTTTTTACTCATTTTGCTCTCTGGGTTAAATTTTGGCGCTCAAATAACTGAGATGTAACCGAGAGAATCCGGTTACATGATCCTAACCCTAACCCTTGCAAATAAAGGATTTTCTCTGACAGGCTTGTTTGCTTTAGCTAAAACTGTGGTTGTAAAAGAGTCATTTTCATCACCACCTTGTTCAACTGTACTCAGACTTGCTCGATGAATGGCTTTATTTGTAGCTTTAACCTTTTGAAGACATTTTCATTGTGTTGGGCGATTTGCATTTTCTGTAGAAGCAACTCATCACTTTTGCGCTCATCCTGCAGATAAATCCTCATTTCTGCTCTTACGTTGATAAGCCTGTCATGATGGACTGAAAACATTGACTTTGAACCAGCTCTTTGTTATATTTAAGGTCAGACTGGGCTCGCTCAGATGCAAATAGAACCTTTTGCCGCAGATCAAGTACTCTGGCCAGAAAATTAAGTGCAGATCCACCAGTCCACTGTACAGCTTTTGTCAGTTGTTGGTATAATGCAGTCGCATCCTTTTCAGCAACAGTGTGTTCTCAAGATTTGTATGAGTGTGGTTAAAGTGAGATCTCTTTTTCCTTCCAGGTAACTTTGCAGTTTTAAGCCAGGATTTACAGCACAAACTACAGCCTCCATTATTTTCATTTCAGTGTGGCGTTTCCTTAAACTCCCTTTAATTTGGTGTTCAAGGCTGCTGAAGCTGAGAGTGTCCATTTATCCCGAAGTCCTTTCTGAAACCGCTGGAAGCGCAGCAGCTGCTGCCGAGGGAGAGTCTCCGTCGCCTGCAGCAGTGGTGTGCAGTCTCCTCGCTGTTCCCCCGACGTGAGCTGAGCTGAGCCGACCACCTGGACCTCCCCCTCCTCCGCAGCAGGTGACGCGATGAGCAGCGGTGGTCCGAGGTCCTCGACGTCGATGGGGTTCTCCCGCAGAGCACTGAGTGTGTCGTGCAGTTCCTAAAGCACCGACAAGCCCTCGTCCTCTCTCTGTACAAGGTCTTCACGTTCACAAAAGTTTATGATGTGAACGAGAGCGCGACGACTCTTATCCTTTCCTTATCTTTTCCCGCTATATCACAGTGCTCACAGTCCCGGTGCAGTGGCTTTACAGTCAGTCCAAGCAGTCTCGCCTTCTATCTCCAACAGGAGCTCTTCTCTTTCTCTTCTTCCGACATGTTGCACGCCATGTTCTATTAACTGTCAACACAACAGAAAAACAACAAAACGGGACGTGTCTCTTTAGCTACACTTCAATTGTTACCTTAAGCTACATGGCTTCTTCAGTTGACTTGCTGCTCTCTCATATATCCGACGCTTTCATTTTTTTTTTTCCAAAGTTGAAAAAGTCGTCGTCCGCCTTAAAATAATATCTTTTTAATCTCGGTGGAACCTCCAAATTGTTACACCACCACATCACAACGACGTGGTGTCAGAAATAATTATTTTCTTTTTAACGGCTGAATGAGGTACACATAAAGATTAGGGATGCACGCGATTAGTCGTCTAAACAACTGAACGTCCGCTCACTTACTAGTCGGCACCAGAAATATTAGTCGTTTAAACCAATTTGTGTTTTATTCATGTACAAGGCCGCTTAACTGTCATACAGCAGCCCGCCACTAGTCGGGGCTACAGAGCCGTCAGATAGCAGTCCCCCTTTCCGTGGCAACGCTCGAGTAGACTCGAGTTTTAAAACGGCACGGTGGGAAGATGGCCTCTCGCAAAACCAGCGCGGTTTGGCGGTACTTTAATCTAGAAAATGAAAACAAGGTAGTATGTAGACTGTGTCAGAAACAACTGGCATACAATCACTCGACTGGAGCAATGCGCAACCACATTCCACTCAAGCATTTGGATGTTAATCTGCACGAGACGACGGCTGCTGATGCTAGCGGTGCTAGCCACACTCAGGCCGATTTGACATTGTTTACCTGGAGACGTGTTCTCCCGTCTGGTCTGAGAGGATAACGCAGCTCATCACGATAATGACTTCGCAAGATATGCTTCCACTTAACTTTGTGGAAGGTAAAGGCTTCAGGAAGCTAATGGAATATGTTGAGCCCGAATACACCGTACCGGGACGCAAACTGATAACTTCCAGGCTGGAGGGCATCCACCATGAAATGATGGAAGAAATCAAAGGCAACATGAAGGTGGCAGAATATGTGGCAATTACAACAGACGATGAATTGTGCAAAATTTTCAGTTTTCTGAGTGTTTTCCTTTTTTTTAGACTAGTCGACTAGTCTTGATTAAAATTTTCATTTAGTCGACAGGGAAATTAGTCGCCAGGCACAACCCTAATAAAGATGTCCGGCACTAGACACAGAACGCATGCTTTTTTTTTCCTTTTTTTTCAAAATGCAACACACAGATACAACTTCCTCGTTGCAGTTAACTGGCAGCACTTTGCGCCAAACACTATCCTTCTGCCCCCTGCTGGCAAGCAAACCTACAGGGCACTACACGAAGAAGCAGTGGTGAGCCCAGAGAAGTCAAAGGTGGCGTTTTTAAGCTGGAAATACAGACATTACTTTTCCTGCATTGAGATATAAAGGCAAGAATGTGTATGTGAAATGTGCATTATGCACAAGAACTGAAAGCACCTCTTATCTTCACACACGACAACAAAACTAGTGGCCAAGAACGCAGGTATTAGATTTTCAATGGCCATGGAAGGCCATCTAGTTTTTATGTTAATACTATTATTAGTTTTGTTACTCCTCCATGAGTCACCACCTTATCGTGGTGGAGGGGTTTGCGTGTCCCAGTGATCCTAGGAGCTATGTTGTTGGGGGCTTTATGCCCCTGGAAGGGTCACCCATGGCAAACAGGTCTCTAGGTGAGGGACCAGACAAAGTGTGGCTCACAATAGATCTCTATGATGATGGACAACCAAGGACCAAGGTTTCCCTTGCCCGGACGCGGGTCGCCGGGGCCCCCCTCTGGAGCCAGGCCTGGAGGTGGGGCTCGGAGGTGAGCGCCTGGTGGCCGGGCCTTTGCCCATGGGGCCCGGCCGGGCTCAGCCCGAAAGGGAGACATGGGCCTCCATTCCCGTGGACTCACCACCTGCAGGAGGGGCCATAGAGGTCAGGTGCGCAGTGAGCTGGGCGGTGGCTGGATGCGGGGACCCTAGTGGTCTGATCCTCGGCTGCAGAAGCTAGCTCTAGGGACGTGGAATGTCACCTCTCTGGCGGGGAAGGAGCCTGAGCTGGTGTGTGAGGTCGAGCGGTTCCAGCTAGATATAGTTGGACTCACCTTGACACACGGCTTGGGCTCTGGAACCAGTATCCTCGAGAGGGTTGGACTCTCTTCCACTCTGGAGTTGCTCCGGGTGAGAGGCGCCGAGCTGGTGTGGGCATACTTATTGCCCCCCGACTTGGTGCCTGTACATTGGGGTTTACCCCACTGGACGAAAGGGTAGCCTCTCTCCGCCTCCGGGTGGGGGGACGGGTCCTGACTGTTGTTTGTGCTTACGCACCGAATAGCAGTTCAGAGTACCCACCCTTTTTGGAGTCCTTGGATGGAGTATTGGAGGGTGTTCCATCTGGGGACTCCCTCCTTCTGCTGGGGGACTTCAATGCTCACGTGGGCAATGACAGTGAGACCTGGAGGGGTGTGGTTGGAAGGCAGGGCCCCCCTGATCTGAACCAGAGTGGTGTTTCGTGGTTGGACTTCTGTGCTCGCCATGGACTGTCCATAACGAACACCATGTTCAGGCATAAGAGTGTCCACATGTGCACTTGGCACCAGGACACTCTAGGCCGCAGTTCGATGATCGACTTCATAATCGTATCATCGGACTTGCGGCCGCATGTCTTGGACACTCGGGTGAAGAGAGGGGTGGAGCTGTCAACCGATCACTACCTGGTGGTGGGTTGGCTCAGATGGTGGGGGAGGATGCCGGTCAGACCTGGCAGGCCCAAGCGTGTTGTGAGGGTCTGCTGGGAACGTCTGGCAGAGTCTCCTGTCAGAAGGAGCTTTAACTCACACCTCCGGCGGAACTTCGATCATGTTCCGAGTGAGGCAGGGGACATTGAGTCCGAGTGGGCTATGTTCCGGGCCGCTATTGTTGAGGCGGCCGACCGGAGCTGTGGCCGTAAGGTCGTTGGTGCCTGTCACGGCGGCAATCCCAGAACTCGTTGGTGGACACCAGCAGTGAGGGATGCCGTCAAGCTGAAGAAGGAGTCCTATAAGGCCTTTTTGGCATGTGGGACTCTGGAGGCAGCTGACAGGTATCGGCATACTAAGCGGGACGTCGGCTTCGGCGGTTGATGAGGCAAAAACTCGGACATGGGAGGAGTTTGGAGAGGCCATGGAGAACGACTTCCGAACGGCTTCGAAGAAATTCTGGTCCACCATCCGGCGTCTCAGGAAGGGGGAAGCAGTGCTCCGTCAACACTGTATACAGTGGGGATGGGGAGCTGTTGACCTCGAAGAAGACCTCCTCAATCCCGCCGACACGTCCTCCAATGAGGAGGCAGAGTCTGGGGACTCAGGGGTGGACTCTCCTATCTCTGGGGCTGAGGTTGCCGAGGTGGTTAAAAAGCTCCTCGGTGGCAGGGCCCCGGGTGTGGATGAGATCCGCCCGGAGTTCCTCAGAGCTCTGGATGCTGAGGGGCTGTCCTGGTTGACACGCCTCTGCAGCATCGCGTGGACGTCGGGGACAGTACCGCTGGATTGGCAGACTGGGGTGGTGATCCCCCTCTTTAAAAAGGGGGACCGGAGGGTGTGTTCCAACTACAGGGGGATCACACTCCTCAGCCTCCCTGGGAAGGTCTATTCAGGGGTCCTGGAGAGGAGGGTCCGTCGGATAGTCGAATCTCGGATTGAGGAGGAGCAGTGTGGTTTTCGTCCCGGCCGTGAAACGGTGGACCAGCTCTACACCCTCTTCAGGGTCTTGGAGGGGGCATGGGAGTTCGCCCATCCAGTCTACATGTGTTTTGTGGACTTGGAGAAGGCGTTCGACCGTGTTCCCCGGGGATTCCTGTGGGGGGTGCTTCGGGAGTATGGGGTGCCGGACTCCCTTGTACGGGCTGTCCGGTCCCTCTACGACCGGTGCCAGAGTTTGGTCCGCATTGCCGGCAGTAAGTCGGATTCGTTTCCAGTGAGGGTTGGACTCCGCCAAGGCTGCCCTTTGTCACCGATTCTGTTCATCACTTTTATGGACAGAATTTCTAGGCGCAGTTGAGGTGTTGAGGGGATCCGGTTCGGTGGCCTCAGGATTGGGTCTCTGCTATTTGCGGATAATGTGGTTCTGTTGGCTTCATCGAGCCGTGATCTACAACTCTCGCTGGAGCGATTCGCAGCCGGTTGTGAAGCGGCTGGGATGAGAATCAGCGCCTCTAAATCTGAGACCATGGTCCTCAGCCAGAAAAGGGTGGAGTGCCCTCTCCGGGTTGGGGATGGGGTCCTTCCTCAAGTGGAGGAGTTTAAGTATCTTGGGATCTTGTTCACGAGTGAGGGAAGGATGGAGCGGGAGATCGACAGACGGATCGGTGCGGCATCTGCAGTGATGCGGGTGCTGCGCCGGTCTGTTGTGGTAAAGAAGGAACTGAGTTGGAAGGCGAAGCTCTCGATTTACTGGTCGATCTACTTTCCCACCCTCACCTATGGTCATGAGCTTTGGGTAGTGACCGAAAGAACAAGATCGCGGATACAAGCAGCTGAAATAAGCTTCCTTCGCAGGGTGGCCGGGCTCTCCCTTAGAGATAGGGTGAGAAGCTCGGTCATCCGGGAGGGGCTCAGAGTAGAACCGCTGCTCCTCCTCCGCATCGAGAGGAGCCAGATGAGGTGGCTCGGGCATCTGGTTAGGATGCCTCTTGGACGCCTCCCTGGTGAGGTGTTCCGGGCACGCCCCACTGGGAGGAGACCCCGAGGAAGACCCAGGACACGCTGGAGGGACTATGTCTCTCGGCTGGCCTGGGAACGCCTCAGGATCCCCCCAGAGGAGCTAGAAGAAGTGGCCGGGGAGAGGGGGGTCTGGGCTTCCTTACTCCGGCTGATGCCCCGACCTCGGATAAGCGGAAGAAGACGGTACGGTACGGTAGTTTTGTTATACATATCACTTACTTTTTCAGTATTACATTAAAAGCACTTCATGTTCTTAAACTGTTGACTTTTGTTAGGAAGAAAAGTGTTGATAAACAGCTCTGTAGGTACATTGTTCAGACTTATGATGTCAAGTTGTGGCCTGCTGAGGTCCAGTAAGAAATCAAAAGTTCTGAAACATCTGTTCTGTTTTGGAATACTTCTGTAGTAAAAAGAAAAGATATCTCTGCAATGATATATTGAGCACTGAAAAATGTTACACAAGAGTGACTTAACTGGTAACTAGTTACTTTTAGAATACAGTTACTCAGTTACTAACTCAGTTGCTTTCAGGAGAGGTAACTAGTAACAAAAAAAAAAAAAATTCTGAATTTGGGAAAATATTACAGTGCAGATCTCTGAATTCTTGCAGTGAGGGATTTTAGAGAAGTCTCTGAAGAGGAATGTTTCGACAAAATATGTCAGCTTGGGGTTTTTTGAGATGTTTTGAGTACCAAATTATATCACTTGTCTCACTTGATAAACATGAAACTAAATGTATTAATCCCTTTCAGATATAACTGTTTCAGGATATTTGTATCATCTGAAGTCTTCAGTGTGTGAGCTTTGCACCACAAAGTGGAGCACTCTGAGCTGAGAGCTCTGCCACGAGGTCCAAAGAGACGTCTGTGACATTTTAACAGCCATTAGAATTGACAAGCAGTTCACGAATCTACTGTGACTTCAGGCAGAATTCACTCAGATTGAAGTGATGTTAGTATGTTTGCTTGAGATGATGGAGTTGAACCAAGTGGAGGTTTTTCACTGGAATATGATTTGGACGGGAATTCAGACTTGGCTGTACTTACATTTTTTTTTTTTTTTTGTTTGTTTTGCTGTTTTTAAATGATCATCCTTACATCGTTGGAGTGTGTGTCTTAGTTCCAAGCTGATCACAGCCTTAATGTAGCAGCTGATCAGGTGTGTTGTCTATGAGGTGTTCACTTGCTTTTGTTTTTTTCTTTTTATTTAACAACTATATATATATTTCATTGGTTAGTGCTTAAATCTGGCAAAACCTTGCAGCAGGAACCATTCAGTCCTGCCAGTCCCCCCACTAGCAACAAGCCCGGTCAGTCCCTCACACCCCAGAGGCAACAGAAAACTGGAGCTGCCCCGAGTCCAGGAAAGGGACCAGCCAGCGCATCCAGAGCACACCAGCAACACCAGTATGGCTCAAGGGCAGGGGAAGGGAAGGGTTTGAGACATGTCTGTGTCTCAAAACAGACACAGACATGTGCAAGGAATTGCTACAAGGCAAGCCCCTTACACATGGAGCACTCCACGTCTTAAAGATTTCTGTGAGATAATTGGACATAAAAAATTTTAGAATGAACCTGCACAACTTTTAAGCTGCACAAGTCGTAAGATTTGCGAGGCAGTAACTTATGGAGCCCTGTTTGGGTCATAATTCAATGAATAAATGAGTATTATTATGAAATACAGGCGTTTATTTTTATGAATTATTTCCCATTATTATGATAATGGTAAAATTAGTTTTACATAATAATGGCTTTGTTTTTCATAAGAATGATTTGTGTGTCAATCACAGCAGAGAGGGCGGAGCCATTTATGTGATTGGCTGCTCTTTCATTCAGGCATAAGCAACAGAACAGTGAATATCGATAGTGGCATCATCAACAGTAACATTTTCAAAGGCCTCTATCATCCCGACCATTTCGAAAACCTCGTCAAATCGGGTCAAAATAGTATCGCCTGATAAATTATCATTTTCGATATTGTCTGCTAACCTGGTCAAGGTTTCCCGTAGCTCAGTCCAAGCTGCCATAGCTACAATCGGACTAGGAGCGCACCTTGATGACGCCACGGCCCGCTGCTAACGGGACCTCATGGCCAAAACTAGTCGATGTCAGAGCGTAGAATGGAGAAGGATCAGCCAATGAGCGTGCAGGTCAACCACTGGCCCCACCCACTGGCAAAATGTCATTATTATGTAAAAGCTCATTCTTATGAAAAATGAAGCCAATATGTAAAAACTCATTCTTAGATAAAAAAAAAAGCTATTCTGAAATAAACTATTATGCATTAAACTAAGATTAAATAATAATAAAAATATATTTCATAATAATTACACTTTTTTCATAATAATGGGAAATATTTCATAATAATACACATATATTTCATAATAATGGGAAACATTTCATAATAATGGATATGTATTTCATAATAACAAATGCCAGTATTTCATAATAATAGACTCATTTATTAATTGAATTATGACCCAAATGAGGGCTCCATAGTAACTCTTCTTGTTGCACCTGCCTCATCATATCCTGACAGAAAAAGGCAGGTTACCTAAAAAAAGGGGTTTCCATTGCCATTTTGTGAGATAATCCTTTTTTGACTTGCCTCATGTACAAATTTGTGATACATGTATATTAAGTATATTGATTAGGCTGACATGTTTTCATTGTTTATTTTCGCACAATTTCAAGGGTAATGTAAATGGACCCACTCAGATATTCAAAGTCTCTCACTTTGCCTTTTAACACAAAATTATCTTAAAGGGTTTTAGAAAAGACCCAGAGTAATTCAATAATAACACCAAGTATTAAATAATGAATTAATGCAAACGCATTGCAAGAAATAGCAGCAGTTTTTGGAGTCCTCTATGTCCTTTTGCCTGATTTAATGGGAAGATCAACAAGCAGATTACCGCGTGACGTTGTAATTATCATGAAATCCAAAATCTTTCAAGGAAAAAGCATTATCTTGTAAATCCAATGGAACAGGCAGAGCTCTGAAGCGTTCTACTTCTGAAACAATCAGGATGGGTCCGAGAGCACACTAAGCATGGAGCAAAAACACTGCGCAGCCAGAATGCACCACTTTTGTGCTCGCTCTTGGTTTTAGCTTGGATTTGGAGTCTTTTACAGCCTCAGATACTATCAGAGCTTCTTTGAGGCATCTTTGAGTCACTTAAATAAGAGAGCACTTACAACTGGCTGATCTGTCCAATCTAAGGGATTTGTCGGGTTGCTTGGTAGCTTGCAAAATGAGCTTAATATCATGTAGTGAGAAGGTGACTTAGGGTGAATTCCAATTCCTCCCTCAACACTCAATCTCAACCCTCAATCTCAAGTGTTGTCCCGATTCTAAGAACGTCAAATTGAGGGACGAGTTTGAGGGCTGTATCGCCCTCAAAATTGAGATTTTCCAACACCACCCTTGGGAGTAAGAGCTACCCAGAAGGCACTGGGTAATTTAGCCAAGACATCTACGAAAAGGATGGCGACAAAAAAAAAACTAACTATAAATGTAAGTATCTTCGTAGTACTTAAGGATAGAAATGTTACGAAACTATCTTATTGTCTTTGTTTGAGACTTTTTTCATGGATTAACATCGTTGTTGTGTAACATTTATTTTTTTACTTTACGATGTTTGCCGCCAGCGGTCCCGGTCGGCGGCGGGTCCTGGTTGGCGGCGGCCGACCTCACATTACTTGTATACCTTGTTGTGTAGCGACGGAGGACTGAATAATGTATCCTCTATTGTGTTATTTGCTACTATTATTTAGAGAATATACAGCGCTCTTTTCAATGTTATCCCTGTTTTCAGGAAATACAGAGACAACACGGCTCTGATACATTTCAGTTTGAAGACGTAACTGCACTTGAGGGGTGTCCCATTTCTAAGTCACAAGATAACCCTTACACTTACTTTCGAGGGTTTAGATTGAGGGCCAAAAATTGAGGGTTAAGGGCGAGGGTTGAGATTGAGGGTTAAGAGAGGAATTGGAATTCACCTTTAATATCCCGGTAAAATGTTTTGCCACGACAGAAAAGTTACCATCTTAGTTTGACTGGATGAGTTTGGCACTGAGAAAGCTTGTTCAAAAAAAAAAAAAAACAGATGGGGTCTTAGGAAATTATAGATGAATTTGCTAATTTTTGTGATCATTATTCCAGAATTATTGAAAAAAGGGTCACTGAGGTTAACACAACTGAAGATGTGGAGGATCGATTGGAGCTCGTCTAACAAGACCCAACCGAGGGCTTCAAAACCACATTAAAAATCGCTGACCTGTCATGACATCCCAAATCAACATGTCTGAAAAAAAAGAAAAAGAATCCTACTTAATGCCAAATGCAAAGTGCTATAAGTATTTTGGCACTCACTGTGAAGTGAGCTTGAGAATTCCAGGCACCTTGACCTGCTAACTTCAATAGATCAATGACTTTATCTGCAGGACTACAGAGGAAAAAAATGAACCACAAGCATCAGGATGCCTGGAGTCAGATTGGAAAAAAAAAAAGAAAATCAACCTTTGCCACATAATTGATGAGACTTATAAGGGCCTTTGAGAAATATAGATAGATAGATTTGCCGTCAAGAAATAAATGCATCTGAACACAAAATCTGTGGAGAGTCTTTAGACGTGACACTCCTTCAGTTATGCTCAGCATCTAAAGCAAACACAAACATAGTAGAAGTCAAGCATAACCAGACTGAGGAAAAGGAAATCAGCCCTGTCTGTTAACCCCTTAAGCAACAGTGGAATGAAAACAGCAAACCTAAAATGAAAGTATAAGGTTTAGCAGAGCCAATGGACAAAAAGCAATAACAATTAAATATCAATCCAAACGCACAGCATCAGTGTTTTATTTACAACCATGGACCTAATTTCTTTTATGTATAAAGACACAGTAAAATGCAAGCAACTCTTTAACAGGTTAGAAAAAATAAAAAATGTCATTTTTACACTGTTTCATTTTTAAAGACAAACTAAGTCAAAATGAAAACTAAGTATGTCCCACAAATTAATAGCAGCAGTAATTTGAGATAATCATTCTCTGCAGGATGCTGTCAATCTCTTATATTGTTGTGGAGGAATCTGCTCCACTCCTCTTAGACTCAAATTTCCCTTCAGTTCATTGAGGTTTGCTGACATTTGTTTATGCACAGCTCTCTAAAGCTCACAGCTTTCCAATCAGTCTGGGGTCTGTACTATGGGCCAAAAGTGCCATTGTGTATTAATGTTTTCCACTTGCGCATAATCTTTCTTACTGTAGAATGATGGACTCCAAATTGTTTGGAAATAGCCTCATTGCTCTCTCCTCTCTGATGTGAGGAGACAACTGCTTGTCATATGAAAATGAATGTGGGTGCTACATTAGGGACTTCATGAAATGAAAAATACAACAATAGAGGCGTGGGACTGTTGATGAATTGAAATCATAAATTAAGCATAAATGACAATATTATTTCAGTTTCGTAAAGTAAGGTAAATGCTTTCTGTAGATTGTTGTTAAAAGACGATATTCAAAGAATGTCCCCATTCAATCCTTTATCTATTTATTTTTCTAGTTGATGAGGTGAAAATATTTTTCAAGTAATATAACATTTCCTGCTTTAAACATTTGTTTGTCTCTGTTCTATTCTTAATTAAAGTTAAAGCAACTAAATGCCATTTTTTTTAAGATCTTTTAAAATCTAACATCCGTAAAAAATGAACATCTATACAAATAGGTTGCAATGTCTAATTACAAAATGCTGGTTAACTGAATTTAGTCAACATTTCATCAGTGGGAAGCAGTTTCGATGAGAAACATGATGTTTGCTTTTTTTTATAGGTTTTCCAGGACACAAGCTCTTAACAACAACATTAACATTAACTCAGTGCACATTTTCCTGGAAGCCCTTAAGCTTGAATCCACAAAATTCCCTCTGCACATGGTTGCACTTAATGAATAATCCCCTAATATTTTCTGGCACCCCTTTCTTGAACAATCAGTCACACATTTGCTTTCATAAGAAAAACTGGTGATTGTGTACCTCCGTCCAGAGATAGATGTCAGGTGTGATGATTGTAACAACCTGCTCCTGGCTTTTGTTTTTATTGTTAGAAGGGAAATGAAGGGCTGCATCTGACAGCTATGTGGTCCTGAATGAGAGATTAACCAGAAACTATGTGTTCGGCCAGTCTGGGAGCAAAAGCACGTCTTTTGAAAATGCTAAATTTCTTCTATGTATTATCTTCAAAACGTTTGACACCACATCAGCTTGAAGGTGAGTGAGCTCATCTTCACAGCTGAGGTAATTCACTTCCTCAAGGCTGGAATTGTAGCGGTCCAACACTTAGGATCTCTTTGATAAATACCAGTCAACATCCCCGTATACAAGACTTAATTTCTTTCCAAAGAACATTTATATGCTGAATAAATTGGTGTGCAAATTGGTGCCGAGGAAACTGGTGTGTAAATACACATCCACAGTGCAAGCAGACTGTTTCATCTGCTGAGGAAATTGTCGTAGCCCCTCATTTGAACTTCTTCCAGCTCTGCACACCAGTTTGCACATCAAGAATGCATCGGCTTTTGATTCAAGACCCTTTATTTGCTTGTTCATTTCATTGTAGAGTATGAATGTATTTGAAAAGTATGCTTTTGATAGAAAACAAATCCATTATCTGTACAGAGTTGTAAATGTGGTTGTTCAAGAACTCTTTTATTTCTAGCAATTTAAAAAAAAAAAGCAAAAAAACACAAGCACTTGTCCAAACCACAACCAACTGACCTCTGGGAAACAACAATGTTTGATGTGCTTCATCCTCACACAAGCTTTTGATCATTTTGGTAAATTAAAATTGAAGAAGTCTAATTTTGTCATTGTACCATTGCACAACCTTATTTTGGCTGGTTGGACAAGTGCCCTTACATTTGACTTTAGAATGTTTTGGGATTGAAAGCCTTTTAATGACTTTAATAATCTCAGGTACTAAAGAACAAGCCTAATCATTAGCCCTCCATCACCTTGCACTACAGTTGGTTTGTGCCAAGGTAGATTATTACCAAAGGTGTAGTTGTGCATTAAAGTTTACATTGGTTAATAATCTTTCTCATTGAATTGTGATGGACTCTAAATTGTTCAGAAATGGGCTCGTAAACATCTCCAGATTGATGGCCAGCAACAGTTGTTTCTCTAAGGGCAGGTCTGTCACTGGTCCAGCTCTTCCGTTTGAAGGGTCTGAAGTTGTGGTCTGGAAGGATGTCCTTGCTAGATTTCCTCAACTTTGTTTAAGCTGGTGGCAAGGAGACGCGCCTAGTTCTCATCACATACTTCCAAATGCCTATCCTGATACCACCGATAACTGACCTAAAAGGAACTGGCTGGCTCAAGGTACAGTCATCAGTCACATTTGTTAACTGCAGCTCTCCTCTTATGATCTGGGCTCTTGTTATCGACTAGGTTAGGTTTATGGCTAGGATAATTAGCCCCAAGGATCTGTAACTATAGTGGGCTAGAGCAGGGTTTCTCAACAGGGGCGGTACCGCCCCCCAGGGGGCGTTCTGAACCTTTAGGGGGGCGCTGGAAACATCAGGGCTGAGAGGGGGGGCGCTCAGACACTAATGAGGGGTGCTGCCTTGAGAACTCTATTTTAAACTTCCATGGTTTCTCAAGGTTTTTTATAGTGCAAATCTACTTAATTTCAATGAAATGTTGTGCTCAGATTTCAGACCAGAACCCCAAGTCTGCTGCCTCCATGACCAGTAAAATCTTCTTTTCGCTCTACGTCACAACCAGGGGAGCCGAGCGGGATCGGTCGCCATAGTAACGCCGATAAACACACAGCAGCGGAGAAATTCTTTTCCAACACATTCATTCAACAACCAATGAAAACATACACAATCAAGACTACGTCATCACGTTTAATCAGAAATATTTACAGTCCAATCAGAAAATGGCCTAAAGCTGGCGCTGCCATCAGTGGCTCCATTCAGTATCTGCCGATCATATATGGTCAGGCAGATACCGGGGATTCACCACCTTATTAAAGCAGCGCGTTCCCCAGGTTCTGACAGTACACTGCATTTTCCACCATCGCAACTTGGTGGCTTAAAAAAATGTCCCCATCACTCAATGAGTCCCTGAATGTGGCAGTCAAGGCCATTAACAAAATAAAGGTTCATGCGCTCAATGATCAGCTCTTCAGACAGCTGTGGCGGGAAATGATGACATCAGTCATTGTCGACAATTAAACATTTTCTGCAATTGGCCAAGGTAGGCTTCAATTATATTATTATAAAGGCCCTATTCACACACAAATAAATGTGTAGCTAATTATTAAATTTTTATAGTAGCCTAGAGGTCAGATATTTCACCTGTCTCTTCTTCGATGTGGCGCTTTCAGTGAATCCTCCTCCTCTCCACGGCTTCTGTCCTTCTCCTATATCAGCGCAAAAAATATTCCTCCGCAAATTATTTTGCTAAGGGGAATCCTACAGGGGAATCCCTAGCACGCATTTCATCATACGCGCTGTTGAGGGGGGGAAAGGTGATGACAATTATAAGGACCCACAGCCCGCTAGGGCCCATACAGCCCCCAGTGGCCTCTATGATAAAAAGATTATGCATACACTGAACTAATATATATTCATACGAATGACTCCAAATTAAAACAAAGCGACAAGTCATACAATATTCTAATTTTAATAATTTCAATAACCCCCTTGGCCCCTTTTTAAAAAATGGTTTGGTCCACACCGCTGTTCGTTCTTCCTCAAGTGAGCGGAGCACGAGCGAACTCCAGCAGGGTTAGGATGGCCCCCAAAAACACAAGTCCAGACACCCAAAAAGACTTGAGAAGGAGGCCAGGAGTAGGAGCAGCAGAGCAGGGGCCGAGGACATTAAAAACCTTTTTTTTTCTTTGAATGGTGAGAGTAAAACTACTGAGGGCGGCTGAAACAATCAGGCTACTTGTTCATTCATTTCTGTCTGTAACATTAGGTTTGACGGGGCTCAGGCTGGAGCCGCGTTAACTGTCATCTGTCATCTACACTCTGGACAAGTCACCAGTTCATTTAAAAAAATAAAAAAGTCGCTAGTTCATTGTAGAGTAACGGTTCCTAGAGTAGCTATAACTGAACGTTACTAATTTAGGGGCTACAGTCAGTGACTGTGTGTTTCACACATATCACTGTCGGACAGCGCTCCAATATGCGCCCACTAGAGGCTGCATTGACTAGTTTTATGACGCATTCAAGTTCTACTCAATAATTATGAGCATCTGATGAAGGTCAGTTACGTTATCATGATGTGTTCAATGTGGTCTTGTAAAATGTGTTATTGGTGGGACATTTGAATTGCCTAAATACCAAGTTAAATGTTCAAAGATTTGTTGTTCTTGTTTGTTTTCTAAGCAATATAAAATAAAAGACACCAGAATAGCTGACAACAACAAAGTAAAAAAAGACTATTAAGAATTGTGGACAGTTTACATTGACTTTTGAACGGTTGAAAAAATTTTTTTTGCCTGAGTGAGTGAAGCTGTCCACCTATAGCTATGGTACTAAGAAGCCCATTTAGATTTTGTCCAAGAATAGATTAGTTGTGCATTAGTTTTTCCATGAAACATAACATTTGATGTTTACAATATATGTAATGGAACAATAAGGGGTTAAGAGCATCATGGTGGCCCAGGGGGGCGTTTGTTCCAAAAAGGTTGAGAACCACTGGGCTAGAGTAACATTTAAGAACCATATGTTGTTAATGTAGAGGCACACCCAAATCTTTACAATCATGAAAATAAGGACAGATTCAATGTCCACCACGATGTGTTATGATTATTTTGTATTTATTAAAGCAGGTTAGCAGGGTTAAGCAACAGCATTCATTGATTAAACACTGAAAAATAATCTCTAATTCTACTCTTAAAAAAAAGGCTATGGCTTACAATTTGGTTCATCTGTGTTGATCCGAGAATGGATGGGGGTGAGCAAGTGGGAGGTGTCGAGGCACAGTTCTTACTAGCAGGGCTGGGTGATCCAGAAACTCTGGTATCCAGCCCCCTCCCCTTGCTAGCAGTGAGCTAGGGAAAAATTCAAAAGCCTCCAGTTTTATTTTTCAAGTTCTTGGGAAATACTGGTAAATCTGTTCTTGCGTCTTCTTTCTCTGTTCTAGTCTTGAAGAATTAATCCTCTGGAAAATCCCTTAAAACCCCCCATAAAAAATGCTATTTTCCCCAAAAACTCTTGTTTTTATTCTTCCTTGTTCAGCACCTTCCCTCGCCTCAGCCCCAAATTCACCTTGTTTGGTACTGTCCTGAATCCACAACTCCTGATTGGTTGATGTACATGAGGGGCGTGCAATGTCTCATTTACATCATTCCCGATTGGTCAACATACAATAGACCAGTGGTTCTCAACTGGTCTGGCTTCAGGACCCACCATCACCCTTAATGACAAGCGCAACACAAATCAATGAAAATTTCCAACTTCTCAAATTTATTAAATGAAAAGATTGTGCAGTTTGAATCGGAGATAGTAGAACAGAATATCACAGAATGCCAACACAAAAAAATAAGTTTATTGGTGAACCAAAATGGCAAAAACCAAAATGACTTCAAGTGGGAAATATTCCCTTTGATGCTCAATTAGCTGCATTTTAATTGAATCCAAAACACTAAACTTCAGTAACTTTTCAGCAACCTTTTTTAACAGACTCAACATGCTCAAACATTAAATAAAAAAGAGCAACCACTAAGCAGTAGTTTGCAGGTCTTTTTCTATGGTGTGAACTGGCGGGTGTCAACTCGCATTACAGGGCATTATCGCCATCTGCTGTTAAGGAGTAAGAATGACACGTTTTTTTTTTTTTTTTAGCATTTCCTTCCCCAGGCAAAGGCCCACGACCCACTGAAAACAGGTCTGCGACCCACTTTTGGGTCGCGACCCACCAGTTGAGAACCACTGCAATAGAGCATGCAATATTACAATTACATATCATTCTTGATTGGTCAACACACGGTAGGGTGTGCATAATTAAAAACCACATATCCCTCCTGATTGGTTGATGCTAAATCAGAGGCGTACATTAATTAAATCACATAGCCCTTGCCTTTTTTCCCATCAACCCCTCCCAAATGTTCACTCTCAAGTCCCCAAGGTCACCAGAGACCTGTTTACTGAACCAGTGTCTTGCTATACTGCTAAACCTCTTTACCTAACGCCTTATGTACATAAGTGTGTCCATATGTACACAAAGGGTACATAAAGTTGAATTAACTGCTCGACCGGGCAACTTTAAGCCCATTTGCTCCATTCCAATACAATTCTGTACATTGCTGCACAAAGCCACCACCCCAAGGCCACGCTGTTTTCAGACGACCGTCAAAGAACAATCCCTGCCACCTGGCCCACTCGTTGTTATGCGCTAACAGTGGCTACTCTTGTGTGTATGTAGGAGAGAATCATTATTTTTTTAAAACATGATATGCCTTTTCTACAGCCTGGGCTGCCTAAGCTGGATCTGAATAGATACATTGCAGTCTCTTCTTCCCCTCTTTGTTGTGTCTTCGGGGGAGTCAAGGTCTTAGCCTTAGCAAGCTAGAGGCAGAAAATTGTTTTGAATTACCAGGTTAACTTCTCTTTTAAAAGAAATGTTACCTAATTATCAAACTGCAAATTTACACTTCCCTCCAAATATATTTCCCCACTCATTTTAGGTTTCCCATTAGAGAAAACAATACTTTCATTGGGTTTAATACTTTAATAACCAATATTCCTTATTTCCTCATCTTCCTCCAACCACTGCAGTCTTTTTTCAGAAATAATGTGGATGTTTTTCACTGTCCTCACAGCGCACCTTCACCAACCTCCCACATTCTCGCACAAAGCCTTAGAAGACATGCTTCAATTATCATTTCCTTCCCAAATCAATGTATTTCTTGTTACTCACTGATTAATAGTCATTACAATCATTATTCTCCACAGTAATCTATACATTTCACAATTCATCATTGCCACACATCTGAATTTACTACGCTATAAGCACAATCTATTATAATCTGCATTCATGGAACTGCCTGCTCACAGTCTTGATGGCTCAGACGTGACTCTGCAGGATGATTCCAGTTCTCTGACTGGGTTACCTGACAATAGGCACTTCTGACCATGACAAAAGCAGAAAATTATACATGTAGTTATTCATCCCGTTTGGTTCGCTAGTAGAAAATCCTAATTGGTTTGATGTTCAGTCCCACCAGAGTTGGCTTTGATCTAACCAAACGTGCCTCATGTGAACACCTGCGTAGATAGTTACTGATATCGTTCCTCCTTGGCATTGAGTTAACACACAATTAAGACAGACATTGTGCCAGACCAGTGAACTGACAAAACCTTTGCCCTAATATAAGTAGGCAAACTTGCTTGATGATCAATTGATAAAGTACATCTCACCGCTACTTTTTTACCTTTAAATTTCAGTTATAAAAGCTGTCTAAAATACAACGTCTTGTTGTTAATCTGAGGTTGTATTACTTAATCTTAAAACCTGGTAAAGACCAGATGATGTCATCTTAAATAGAGTATACTCTCTTTTGCACATGACTGTCAGTGATATTTGTTCCATGATTAATGAGGTAAATTATTAGTTTGGATTGCATGTGATAAAATTGGCCTTTATAATCCACGTAGACAAGAAAGCCAAGTGACCCCACATCTTTGAACCCCTATTCACCCCTATCCCTCCCACCACCACCACCACCACTTTTCTGCAATGATCAAACAGAGTGTGTCATAATAAGCCCTTTGGATGATGGGATAAGCACCATCCCCAGCTGGCAACAGATCTGCTAGTGTGAGCAACTGTTTTGCAGTCCACCAGTTTTATATCCTCGCTGGAGCTGCTTCTGCTCAGTCTGAAATGTCTCAGCTTGAAGCAACGAATGCCAAATGTTCCACTGCAAGAGTGAACATAAGAGTTTACATGCATTCCCAATTAGAAACAGCAGAATCCATTTATTTTTGACGGCACTATTCAGCTAAAAGCAGGGAAATCCTCAGTGTCGGAACACATTGGAGCTAATGTGTTCCAATCTTGCCATTGGCTTCCACTACACCCAGGAACAATAGCTTTATTAATACCTTAAGTCTCAGCAGGCTGTTTTGTTTACTTTTCTTAACAACAGAAATTTAAGTGGCCATGTAATATTTTGCATGAAAACATTGTGCAATGTGTATTGGTTTAGAAACTTACTAAACTATTGCCTCAATTACTGTATTTTGAGCATGCATTACCGTGCTCTCTTTTAGCTATTTACTTGAAAAGTAATAACCGTTTCTCTCCTGTGAAAGAGCAATGGATCCAAAGTTCTGCAAACATTGTAGTAATTGTGCCAGATGGCGTGTTATGTCACCTGAAATGCCCTGGAGACAACCAGACAACAACAGATGGGACATGACACAGAGAAGAGTATCATGGCTTCTAGCATAAAATCTTAATTACTGGTTCCCTTTTCTTTATACCAGACAATGTACAATTTAATTCTTAATACTAGTGATGTTCTTAGATACAACGTGTAGGAGTTTTTAAAGCTTTAAAAACAATCAATTTTTTCAAAAGAAATTATACTTTTGAAGAATTACTCAAAACAGCTGTATGTTTTATATTGAAACTAATTGTATATTTTGTTATTTTGTTGGACAACATAGAAGTTGTTGTAATCTTTATTTGATTTTCTTTCTTTTTTTTTTTTTTTTTTTTTTTTTTCATTTGAAAGCAGTTTTTCTCCAACATATATCCCATTGAATAGAAGTCTGTACCCTCCTGTTTGCAGAAACACCTGTTGGTAAACTGTCAAAGGTGCAAATGAAAATGGTTTAAAACCCTTTGATACTGATTTATAGCTCAGTGAACATTACATTTTTGGCCCTTCCTTTAAAAGTGGTTTCATTTTCACATATGGTTGTGACCATCATGAGCCCCGACCCAAAAGTCCCTAAAGCCTGTTGGCCACTGGTGGTTATGTGGAAGTTCACTTCCATGCTATTTCTTGTATTTATAAAACAGCTGACAATGATTTATTTTAGCTCATTAAATTGAAGCTAAATGAAAAGTTAGACGAAAATCAGAGTTTCCCAGAAGAAATGTGAATGTCAAAGTCACATTTCATCCCAAACCACCCAGTGGTTGTTGAACGACTTCCAGTTGTTTAAAACTTGTCACCCATCCAACAAAACAACTTTGATATCTACTTGAACATTTTATATGTTTAAACTCTAAGTTAATCTTTTTACCAGATGTAACTTCCGTTGATCATTACATGAACTGCTCAAGACAAACAGAAAGGATGTGAAAAGTCCCAGTAACAATGCCACACCAGATGGTAAGACTTAGAGAAGATAATAGTTAAATGTTTACTGACAATTATTAGCTTTTAATGGGCATCTGCATCATCCTGATCATGTGTTTTTAACTGAAACACAAATGTGTTTCCACCTCAGTGTCATTAGTGGAAAACATTTGTGGGTGGCTTGGTATTTTCCGTTTTTCCAACATCTAATTTGAAACCTTGTCCCACATGAACAGGGAGTATGGGATTTCTCCTCTCCCTATAATGGTAGTTGAGACAGAAATTATAACCCAACAATTATAATTGTTGGTCGATTGTTTTGACCAACAATTTATCTGAACTTAAGTGGTTTCAAATGACTTTAATGTTATTCAGTTCTGTGTAGTTATGTGCCACTAAGTCACAGCAGTCACAGCAAAGTCTTGTTAGGGACAAACAAGTTGAATTCAAGTTAAATTCAGACCAGGGGTGATCCTAGGGTCAGAGCTTTAGGGGTGCTGAGCCCCCAATAAGCCCCACCACAACCCACAGGGAACGTTAGTGAGAAGAGGACGATACCATTATACCATACGTTTTCATTTTCATTCTTAAAATATAAACTTAAACCACAAACTATGGATTAAGTTTTGGACATTATCTAAGCCTGTCAAATGCGAACTAAAATTTTACAATAACAACATTTCTTACTCCAGGTTTTTGGGGTGCTGAAGCCCCCCTAAAAAAGGGCTAGCCTCGCCCATGATTCAGACCATTGATAATCCCTTTATATTCCATCCATTCATCCTGAATACTTACTTCATCCTATTCAGGATAACAAGCGGGCTGCACTATTCACACTCACACAAATCTTTGAATTACCAATCAGCGTAACACACGTTTACAGACTCTTTAAGGAAGTCGAAGCACCTGAGAACGTAACAGGTGAGCTCCAATTAGAAAGGTCACAGGTCTAACTGGAAACAGTGTTTTCATAAACTTAAAAAAGCAGTCTAGCTAAAGAAATAGACATATTGCACTTAATCTTCACATAACCCATCCTGGTCATGCATGTGGAAGCAATAATGGTGTGGAGGACAAACTCCCTTTCAACAAAAATAGCAGCCAAACCAAGAAAGGGTGACCATCTGCCTTAATGGGCGTCAGGGGTCAGCGTTGAGCAGTAAATTGGGGATTGGCGTTTCAGCCAAGAGAAAAGGGCACTAGAGGTAAATGACATTTATTTACAGCATAATAGACAGCATATAGTACCTACAGTACCATTTGTTTTATTTACATTGGCATTTATTTTTACACTCATAAATTCTAGACAGCGGCTGGATTTGAGCTGGAGCTACCTGCAAACCAGCCCGGGCCCGGGATTCAGCAGATTAGACGTGGATCAGATTCATTTAGCTATGAGGGTGCTTTAGCAGTACTGACAAAGAGAACATTTAATACAAGAACAGCCGACGGGAGTGCTACATTACAAAGCATTAGCTAAGGTACCTGATGCACCTCTCTAATCCTTCCTTCTACCAGATGGGTTGACATAAGACAGAGAGCTGCCACCTTGAACTGTCTCCTGTAGCTCCTTTTCCTTTCTGTATTCAAATTCAATTCAAATTCAAAAATACTTTATTCATCCCCCAAGGGGGAAATTCAGGTTTCAGTACACCATCTGGGGTACTAGAGGAGCTGCCAGCGTCCAGCGCTCCTTTTCATGCCAGGTCTCGTGTTCCGAGTTAAACAGCCGTTAGAACCAGTATATCTCCATGATGATGGCCAGTGAGATATCTCCAGGTCAGAGGAGGAAACACAGATGAACCAAACCTTCTCCTCTGGGAAGACCGAGCTCCTTCAGTCCGGCGAGCGACAGGAGCCGACCGTCCCAGAGCCCGGTTCATCATGCGGACCGGACCAGGCCGTTGTCGTCTCCCCCGGCGGTGCTGGGCCCCACCAGGTCACCAGACGGCCCCTGCAAGGTCAGCCGACCCATCCGACGTGTAGACTGCTGGACAGAGGGCAGCATGCCGCCGCTGCGCGACGTCGGGGGCTCTCGTCCCGGCTCCGTGACGCTGCAGCCCGGATCCAGTGGTGGTGGTTGCCGCGGGTAGCAGTTCAGGACTACTTAGCTTAGCTTAGCTTTCCTGAACTGGCCTCCAGCAACACCGTCCATGTCTGTGGCGGCAGGTCTCCACCAGCCGCAAGAGGACCGATCCGCCCCCTGCAGACAGTATGTCGACATCCGATCGCAGATTACCACAAACCGGGCACAAACTGGAGCGTCCAGCGTCCAGCGTCCAGCGTCACAGGGATAAGTCCCCGGAGCAGCAGCGAGAAGCGTCCATGCCAGGCGTCGTCCGGGCAACGACGTCGTATTCTTAGCCTTTCTTTTCTTAACAATTTGTTCCCATTGACATAAGGAGCAAAATTAGCGTTGCACACTATTAGCAATATTATATGTATTATGGTTTCACATTCAAATCTGTAATCAAATTCTCCAGGTCAAAGTTAAATAACTTTTAAACATTTCAGACTTTTAGATTTTGGTTGTCTATCCTACGTTACCAATCTCTTCTGCACTTCCTGCTGCCAGACAGCCAACCATTTACATAGTTTTGTTTTTTCATGTAAAGAGTGCCACAATATTGGCACCAGGTTTAATGATTGAAAGATGTCAAGACAATCTCTCGGTGGTGGAGTGGAGCCACTGTGGAGGTAGACAAAGATGAAAGGCACTCTCTCATTGCCTCGTACGCTCTGAGTTTTGAATTCTCATTGTTCTCTTATGTTGGATTACTGGTTTATGCCACAAGGTTGTTACTTGTTTCTATCTTTTATGTTTTTGTTTGAATAACAGCTCCAGTTTTGGCAGGAGGACAGGACAGTGACGCCAGCAACCACACACAGGAACTGGGGCATAAATGCTATTACTTCATAATTGATGCTTCAAAGATTCCATTACATTTGCTGTTTGCTTCTCGTTTGTACATTTTGTTGATGTGATTTATAGTTTTAATAAGCTTGACCAGCTGAATGAGAGAGATAATCAGACAGTCAAATAAATTAGCCTGCTGGCCGCAACAGTGACTCATAAGAGAATTCACTCATTAGCGTATAGAAACAAAAATCAATCATACAAACATGGCTGAGGACAACAATATTTTCTCTTTCCAAAACATTGCACTTTCACTTGGTTTGGACTTGTGAAATGTTTTAAAACACTGTCTGCACAACAGATAGATTTTAGTTCGAAAAAAGGGTTAGGGTTAAAAAAAAAAAAAAAGAAGAAAGAAATCGGGTTCATTTTGGTCCAGATCTCTGATTCTGACATTTGTTTCTATAATCATTCATTTGATAATTTAGGAGAGAACAATGATAATAATGGTAAGTTTCTACCTAACATATCAATAATTGGACTTAGCTCTACCGCTATCAGTTACAACAGTAATGACACTGCTTGAACATCTTGACAGGCATGCTGTAATTAATTTTAAGGCCATTGCATGTGTACAGTGTACATTTTTAGTACTTTATAGTACAGTTCCTTGAATTATACTTTTATTAACGATTTCATTGCGAACAGCTTCCATGTGTTATGGACTATGCAGTCTTCAGCTGGCACTTAACTCCCGTGCTAAAGCAGTAAGTACTGAAGTTGTAAAGAGAAACAGGGAACAACGTTAAACAGAATCCAAAAGGAAATAAACCCTACACAATTAATCAGGCATTACAGTTAACTAAGGTGCAGGCTTTAAACCAATTTTAAGATAATGCAGTAATAGTGTACACCAGAGTAAAGACCAAGTAAATGCGCAAAACAAGGCTTGACATTAAAAGAAAGAAAAAAGTTGCATACAACAGTCTCCAGAAGAGGATAGCAGAGTAAATGTTCTGCATATTTCCTGCACCACGTACAATTGAGGCTTAAATTATGATCTGACAGGCACTTCAGAGGAAAAATCTTCATGGTTGCAGACTTCACCCTTTCATGCGTAAACTGCACTCTTTTGGAGGCTCAGAGATTATAAGGATGCAGGGACCATGTTAACCACATTCATGCTTGCTGATGGCATTTTATGGGAATAAAATATTATTTGAATATTATGCTAATTGTTTTGTAAACTCTCAGGGCTATAACTGTGACATTGTTACATCAATGGGCAGTCTTGTTCAGAAGGGAAATAAAAAGTCCAGTCATTACACATTATGATGATGATGATGATGATGATGATGATGATGATGATGATGATGATGATTAAAGCATACACAATGTTTACACATCAGATATCCTTTGTTGTCAAGCTATAGGAAAAACTTTGAAAAAGTATATTTGTAAAAAAAAAAATGTATATTAAGATATTTCAGCAGTTTAGCTAGGCTTTTCTGCAAGACTGAACACTGATTTTATGTTTGAGTTTGTCTTGTCTAATACATCATCAACAATTCATTCTCTTCAGCGTAAGCAGGCTTGATTTAAATGTGTTTTCCAGTCATATTTCATGCACTAAACATCAGTAGTTAGAACACAGCAAGAGCCAGCAGCTATACAGCTATACAGCTATACAGTTTTAGGAACAACCTAATGAGCCTTTGAAGCTCTTTTTTTTTTTTCCTAAATATAATGAAGACTTGGTGATGCAATGCACAGCAACTCAACAGCAGCATTAACACATTTTATCAGAAAATGTTGGTGAAAGTGCCGACATGATTCAGACAACCTTAATCAAGCTTATCAAAGACTCCATTCCCACATGGGTCTGTATGGGATGTGAGAATAAACAGCCGTAGATCACAGGGAAGCACGCTCTCAATGCAAATAAGTTAGTTTGGCATCCTGATGTTTAAGAGTAAGTAAGTTAGTTGATTTGAGCTTCAGCTCTGACAAGCTTTTTCAGGTCAGACTGCAAAATATGTTGTGTGTTATAAGACAGCGTGCTTTGATGACTAAAAGGGAATTTCCTCTTTGGGCTGAGAGTAAACACAAATTATGCTAAATTTTAAAGAACACCATCTTTTTCTCAAAACATGGCAACATTTTGTGATCCCTGAATGACGTCAGTTACACGTTAAGTTTAACCCTTGTGTGGTGTTCATATTGTTACTCAGCCAGTGTTCGTGGGTCTGGTTTTTAATGGCTCACAATCAAACACTTTTATGTTAAAATACTCAACAGATGCTTACTTCATCCCAATAACAAGCAGTATATATGGTTAATATTTGTCCTTTACCTTTGTTAGATCATATTTATAACTTATTTAAAACATGATAAAGAAAATCAATTAAAATCAAGATTATGAGTGGAAACAAATTTCTAAGTGAAGCGAGGTTTTTCAAAACTATTGAGTATTATTTATTTGAACTCAGAAATTTAAGCCATTCAGGTGCACAACACATAATAGTCAAGACAACACATCAGCCCCCTTGAACACATGGCCTTTTAGCCAGTATCCTATACAACACATGAGGGGCAGAGTTTTACTACGTGTGTGTTGCAGATATACTTTTTGCACTTTATGCATGTATATTGTGTTTTTCTGTCCATCTTGGGTCCGCTCACTTCGTACTGCTTCTTCTTGTCGCTGCTGTTCACAACCTAGAATAATGTAAAGATCAGGAATTTTACTAACACCTCTCTTTCTCTCACAAGACATGAGTGCCAGACATGTACTGCAGCAGCATCACACACTTCAGGCTCTGCAGGTTGTGGTTCTGTAGGTTGGGTGGATCAGGGCACCAGCATCCTCCTCCTGAATCCTCCTCATGAGGTGGCTCAGAGGCCGGGGTTCTGGGGACATGTTGTCTTTCCTCGATTTCTAATCTTACCAATGCCTTTCCTAGATCCTCGAGAAAGAGCCGTCTCTTCTGGCGTTTCCCTCTGTTCCACTGAGGGTTCAGTGCCATCCAAATGACAAAGGCGTTGTATGCTGCGATGTCCAACATGTCAAAAAATATCACCAGTGGCCAGCGTACAGTCCTCCGTTTTCACCGGCCGTCATCTTGTCCATGTTGTCTACCTCCTTCTTTTGTGGCATTATAATCTGTGATAATCTCTGTTTTGTGATGTTTTTGGTCACAGATTTTTCCACATTGCACATTCTTGCCTTTCTTTGGCACATAGGATATCCAAGGATGTGTCAGCCATGTACACAAACTCTTTGAAGTCAGCAGTTGAGGTGGGAGCTCTGACTTGTTTTTCCGTATTGTTCCCACCAGCTTCCTCTTTAGGCGCTCCTGTCCCAGCTGGGACGAGGTAAAAAAAAAATTATTATGTGATGTTGTGTCCACTGAGTCCTTGAGACGTGTCCAGGACAACTCTCATTCCTTGGTTTTTTACCGGGGACTCCTCCATCGGGTTTCCCTGTGTAGACTTGTAAGTTCCAAGCATATGAGGAAGTGGCATCACAGGCAGCCCAAATCTGTATACCATACTTTGCAGGTATAGATGGTATATACACCTTTTCGACTTGAAAATTGTGGACATGCGCCCCCAAGTGACCCAAACACAGCAGCGTGGAGCATCTGTTACTGATAACGCAGACATGTCTTGGATTGATGATGTTAGGCAGTGGCCTCCAGTTACAGATGAAGGTAGTTTATCACTGTTTTTAATGATTGGTTATGGAAATAGCATGATCTATTCCCATAACCAAACACTAAAATCTGTGGCAATATGTGAAAAATGCAACGCTACTAATGTCAACAAGCCATAAAGATTATGCTACTGTAACGTTAACGCTAGCGGTAAATTAGGCTATGTGTTAATGTTATATTTAATTCATTTTATCATTCTTCTAATTCATTCATTCATTCATTCATTTATAGGCTTGTGCTAGTGCCGAGGGCTACAGTAGCCTCATACTGCTGTTCTTTCGGCCAGAATCGTCCGGGACTCTCAGCGAGACTATGAGTAGTACGAGATTGAATGTTAACGAAAACTCACCCGGCTGTATTCATTTGGAACAAAGTCCTTTCTGTTGATATTTTTCACCCACGTCTTCCTAACTTCTTGTTCTGCAAACAAGGCAGTCTCCGTGCAGTAAAGGCTTGTGTATTTCACATACTTTCTTCTTCCATTGTTGAATTTTCACGCCATTGTTGGCACAGTTTATGACGGAACATGTATTCCCACTCGAGCGACTCGACATTATAAAAATATATATTTGTAGAAAGAGAAAAACACTGGTTAATCTGCGAACCGGTGAAAGTGTCGCTCTGTAGCACAACCCAGCAATGGTGGACGGGGTACTTCTGGGGGGACTGGCCCGAAAAGGTCTATACTGCCGAAAGGGGCAGTGGCGCCTGAATGGCATCAGCTGTTCATCAATGGTAACATTTGGCCCAGTGTTGTACAGCAGGGGCAGCCGTCGCACCCACTTGCAGAAACACAAAACTCACATTTACGGTCACTCTTTCTCTCTCTCTCTCTCTCTCTCTCACACACACACTAACAGCATGCCCAGACAGGAGGATGACAATATAGATACACAAAACATCAATTTCCACACTTCTATTAGCCCCGGTCCAGTGGACCCAGACATCTTATATGTAATAGAAATGTGTAGGGGGGGTGTACGGAGTGTAGTCATTAAAAATGTATTCTGATATATGTTCTTCACAGAAAATGAGCCAAAGCCAGTGAGTCTGACTTTAAAAAATTAATTAATTGTATCATTTTTCTTTTAATAAAAAATGAAAACGCTTCCCACAGACCCGAACACCAGATAGAAGTTAAAATACCATAAGAATACAAAACAAAAAGGTATGTCTTAAGGTATGCGCTGGTTTTAGGGGGTGGACTTAGCATCTCCAAACACCACCCTCTTCTTTATGGTGTTAGTCTTTTGAAATAATTTTTAAAAGGTAAATCTGGCATTATGTGATGTTGGATGTAGTGGAGGCTGGATCAACTGATCTGGGTCTGTGATGTTGCAGTACCCCACAGGTCTAAATAGCTCACTGAATAGCTTTTTTTTTAGACTGAAATGGCCAACAAACGAAGTGATGAGTTTGTGTTATGTTCTAATTTTTGAGTTGGATAATTACTTTAAATAGCCATAATCATAATATCATAATCAGAATAGGGGAAACCTGAGTACCGTAAAAATGGTATCCACTGGGTGGCAGCACCAGTTGAAAATGGTCGTTACAGCTGCATTTGGGGCTTTTGTGTGTCATGTAAACTTCTGGTTTTTAAGCAACTATTTGAACTCCCACTAACTGGAAGGTCCAGATTTAACCCGAGGGTTAGGACAAAACGAGGGAAGAATGGCAACAAGCTGAACAGCACAAGAAAGTCCAGGCAGTGTTCCAGTGAAATTGGCAAGGAACAGATCAACACTGACTGTGAGACGAGTGGTGATCCTGTCTGCTTCTACTGGAAGAACTGAAGGAAGACGTAGAAAGAGGTGTGTCTGCAAAGCTCCGGGCGAATGAGAGTTCCGCCTCCTTAAACGTGATATCCCGTTATAGTCGTGCCCCTTCTGTCTGTTATTGAGTTCAGGTATCTCCCTAATATTTCTCTGCATGTTCTGAAATTTATTTCAATGTTATATAAGTTTTCCTTTTTTCATGCAACACATCAAATACTCCCATCAATTTATTCTAGCCGAACTGATTGAACTAGAGTTGAAAGTAGATAGCAAGCAGGGAAGAACAACTTAATTTGGTTGGAACATTTGTTCAGAGAAATGAAACCATATACACAGATGATCATTAGATTGCATTTGATGTTGAAGGCAGCAGCTTTGTCTTTCTCATATCTTTTAGTCACTCCACCACTTTAGTTTATACTTAAATATAACAGACCACAGGTAACAACATCATAAAAATACCAGCTTTCGGTGGGATGTTCCAGTTGATGTCTAACGCTTTTCCCTACCACATTCAGTGTACACCTACGTGTACAGTCAGCTCCTTATCATTGCCCAACATGTGGGAGCATTTCGGTTGCTCACAACTGTCTTGGCACACACAGTAACATCCTTATCCCTGTGAGGTAGTCTATGTGTCTATGCATACAGCTCTTTTGACACCCACACAACAGATTAGCAGTGTGCATACAGTCACAGTTGGCCAGATATGTTCTTAGTGCTTGCAAGCATTCACTCAAGTTCACAGCATCAGCAGTAGCTGAGTACTTATTACAACACACTTTTGTATGGAATAGTGACATACAAATTGCATGAAATTATGACATGTTACACACGCAGGACAGCAATTTGTACATGATCTCGTTTTTAAGTCTTTAAGTTTCATATACAGGCCCGTGTACTATTATTACCCGTGCTCTCCCATGCATTGATCTCATACATTTGGTTCCACCACTGAGGCAGAGAAATGCGATTATCATTGTGACAGAGGAGACAGACATCTTCATGCTTGTTAAATCAAAGCGCTCTCATTATTTCAGTTGCATGAATGTTCATGTGGCAGTGTAACTACTCTGTGCGGAAATGCAACTGTTTATTAGAATGGGTATAGGAGCTTTCTAATTTCATACGTTAATGTGTTTGTGTGCCAAGTTACCTGGTCTGTAAAAGCAAGCTTCAAGATAATATTCAACAGTGTATGTTCCTGTCATGGCTTTTTCCTCTAATAAACTGAGCATTCTGAGAACAGCATAAAAAGTGCAATACATACGACTCGAAAGTACAAACTCACTTTAGAGTAACAAATATACCACAACGTTCAATGACAGTTCACCTTCTAAGACCAAACTACTACCGCTACATCCCAATACAGTCACTCATCTATGGGAAGTATTTCTGTGCCATCTGAGTTTGAATACGAATTTTTAAGATTGAAATTTTTCAGCATCAAAATCAGACTTTGAATTTTAAAAAACATCAGATTTCTAGCACTGAATTTTTTTTTTTGCCTCTGAATTTTATTTTGTTAAAATAAATTTAGTGTTAAAAAAATTGTTGTCTTAAAATATTCAGTTTTTCAAAATTCGACACGCAAAGAAATTCAACACCCCAAAAAATTCAGTGTAAAAAAATTCAATTTCTAAAAAAAAAAAATCAGTGTAAAAAAATTCAACCTCAATAATTTCAGTGTAAAAAGAACCAGACTCAACATCCGGGTCACCAGGGAGAAGCAATCGATCCCTGTCTCAATTCAGCCAACGTCCAGCCAATCACGTTACGCTCCATTGGTCATGTGACACCCACCCAGATAGTAAGACAGACCAGGTCGGCCATGGCAGCAAACTCAGGTGATGGTGCTGCGGTGAGACTGTTTACTTTATTTGCTGTTTGTATTAAACATTTAGAATACATTTATTAAATGATATTACTCGACACGTTGCACAATAACCGGATTTATTGATCAATATCTACAATAAACTTTTAATGGCTGGACGTTGGCTGAATTGAGACAGGGATCGAATTGCTTCTCCCTGGTGACCCGGATGTTGAGTCTGGTTCTTTTTACACTGAATTTTTTGAGGTTGAATTTTTTTTACACTGATTTTTTTTTTAGAAATTGAATTTTTTTTACACTGAATTTTTTTGAGATGTTGATTTTTTTTTTTTTACACTGAATTTTTTGGGATGTTGAATTTCTTTGCGTGTTGAATTTTGAAAAACTGAATATTTTAAGACAACAATTTTTTTAACACTGAATTTATTTTAACAAAATAAAATTCAGAGGCAAAAAAAATTCAGCGCTAGAAATCTGATGTTTTTTAAAATTCAAAGTCTGATTTTGATGCTGAAAAATTTCAATCTTAAAAATTCGTATTCAAACTCAGATGGCACAGAAATACTTCCATACTCATCTACCTTGTTGTTTATATATAACCTTCACCAATGCAGTACCAGGTGTTGATTCAATCGGTTTAGCAGGAACCTGTGCTCCATACTTCTAACTTAAGTTTGGTTCCACCATCCCAGCAGTTCACTTCCCGAAGTTGTCAGGACATGTGGTTCATTGCAGCCCTTATCGATAAAGAGTACCCAGCAAACTGGTGGGTGGTTCCTTGTGACATAACCTACTAGGGCGACCGTTGCTTTTTTATTTGAACTATGAATGATTGTCTGGATTAATCAGTTGTTGGTCTTATAACCTTAAAATGAACAGTTTCGAAACACAACTCCAAGTTATATAAATAGTACATCGTAGATGCTCAGGTGCCTGAGTACATTATAAAAGTGAAGATTCTCAGTAGGATAAATGTGTTTCCCCTACGCCCCAAACATTTCTGCATCACTGAACTTACATAGTACGATGCATTGTTAAACTAATGAACATCTGGAAGCGTTACCTAAAACTGTTGCATCTTCATTGGAGTGTATTAGTGTTAGTTAGCTTTCAGCTATGTTTACAACCCATTAGACATAAATAATCATTCTATTATTAACTAGAAAAGCACTCGGAGAGCGCAGACCTACCGCCAAGTGCAACAATTCCCCCATACAGCGATTTACAGATTGCGATAAAATCTGCCTTCTGGATCAGATCCGGATCAGCCTTTGAAATTTGATAGAGGTTTCCCATTGTCAATCCCTGAGTCAAATTTCATGAGTTTTGGGAAATAATCAACGGAGATAATGGAGAAACAAAAGTTTTGGCCCCATTGACCGCAATGTTATCAAAAAATTTGAAAGTGTTCCAGAATCCAGGATTTCTTCCAGATCAGACCCAAAATATAATCAGTTCTTCCTTTTCACATTTCTGACAACTCCCGAAAAACTTTATCAAAATCCATCCATAACTTTTTGAGTTATCTTGTACACAGACAGACAGACAGACAGACAGATAAACGCCGGCAAAAATATAACCTCCTTGGCGGAGGTAATAATTTTAAGTTTTTAATGCAGAGAACCAAAAGTATTGAACCAATAATCAGTGGACAGACGTCAAGTCTTTCTACCTGGTGTTCCAGTCCGGGTTTTTCCAAGTTCAGAAAGTTTCACTTCACTCCAGAAAAGAAAGATTTACAAAATGCAGTCCAGGTTTTACATCTGACCTCCACAATTAAAACAAATAGATCATCAATATCTTTAGCATCCATGTCAGGACTCTTCAACTCCAGTCCTTGAGGGACTGGATACCATATCCTGGTTCCAGTCCTCGAGGGCCACTGTCTCAGATGTTACCCTGCTTCAACACACCTGATTCAAATGAATGGGTCGTTAACAGACTTGTGCAGATCTGTATGATAAGCTGATGGCGATCTATTCATTTTAATCAGGTGTGTTTGTGGCAGGAAAACATCTAAAACACATAGGGCAGTGGCCCCACCAGAACTGGAGTTGAAGAGCCCTGATCTATGTTATAGAAAAATTATAGAAAAAATATTAAAAAAAAAAAAAAAAAAGAAAATTACATGAAATGAAAAATAAAAATTAATTTGCAAGTCATTGAGGGAAATAAGTATTTGATCCCCGAATAACCTTGACCAGTGTTGGTTCCCAAAGACCACTGACATACTACCACTGAAGTAATTACCTGCATGAGAGACACCTGTTCCAAATAGTCACCTGTATAAAAAGCCATCTGCCCACAGACTCAGTAATATTCCACCATCTCCACCATGGGCAAGACTAAAGAGCTGTCAAAAGATGTCAGGGACAAAGTTGTTGAACTCCACAAGGCTGGAATGGGCTACAAAACCATAAGAAAAAAGCTGAATGAGAAGGTGACAACTGATGGTGCAATTATTTGGAAGTGGAAGAAGAACAACATCACTGTTAATCAACCTGGGCTGGGGGCTCCATGGAAGATATCACCTGGTGGGGTCTCAATGATCATGAAAGGTTACACTGCAAATTATTTGGTTCTTACCAAGAAAAAAAACCTTACATTTAGAAGCGTTAGATATTTTTTCTTGTTTTGAATAATTACTTTCTTATTTTAAGTCTCAGTATAATCTTATATCAAGTAAAACTTTCTTTTTTGTTTCAAACAGGCAGGGAATCCTAAAATGAGACAATTAACACTTAAAATAAGATGTATTACATTTTTTTCCTCCTCATCTCCTCTCCTCATCAAAATAAATCTTGTTTTAAGATTCAATAACAAATTTCTTAAATCTAGAAACAAGTGTTTCCTACAATCTTAATTTAATAAATCTTACCAAGTGCAATTATCTTGCTGCACGGACTGATTTTTTTCACGTGTTTTGAGTACCATTTCCTTTGTTGTAGTGTTTTTATCTTGTTTGAAGACCCCATTTTTTTTGCAGTGTGGGTACCAGGCTGGGGCCTGGTACCATCATCCAATTCCACAAAGTCATTAGTGTGGCCATGAGTCCATTTTGTTCAGTGTATGCAAATAACCAAAGAGGATCAGAGGCAGCTTAGGAAGGTTGGCATGTTTGAACAGATAGGGTAGGAGGGAGCAGAGGAAGGTAGACAGGGTGCACAATAAAATAAAGGTTTTGGGGTGATGAATAATTTAACTAGATGAGATGCTGCCCCATGTGAACAGGCTAAATATCCTTCTTGCAGTCAGCCAGATTCAAGTCCGGGCTGTGGTGCCTTGCTGAATAACATTTCCCCATTTTCTGCCTCTTCCCACTCCATCTGTACTCTCATTTGAAAGTCATAGTCCCTCTACAGGTCCTTTCTATAGGTGAAAAATTGCAGAAAACAGTTGTTTTCCCTACTGGATGCCATCTGAAACACACCAGGAAATCTACAAAAGAATCAAAGTGTCAAGGCATAATTTTATTCACTATAATAATATATACAATGAATTGTTATATGATCTGTCATAAAAATGGGATGGCACTTAACTTTCTGATTAAGCATTTCATCGATCAAGAACCCTTTTTGCTTCTGTTCTCTTGATTCACAGTTGATTTTTTTAGTTTGATTTGTTTTATGCAGAGGCTGTATCATCTGCTATAGAAATGTATTTGTGACAACTTCATTTTGTTTGCAAAATTTGCACTCACATCCAAACAGAAAGACAAAGCTACTTTCCAATTCTGCCACCCTTTTCATGCTTCTTTGAAAAATCAAGAAAAAGAAAGCTGATATTGCAATCCAAAGATAGGCACCACTATCAAATGGACCATGTTCTTTTCATAGTGCAACTTCAAAATACTCAATTATGTCTAAGCTAATAGACTGTGAAAGTTGGATGCTCTCCCAAGCACTTTTTCATTAACCTTCAATTTTCCTAGCACCTTCAATAAATTAAAATAATGTTCTTTAAATATTGGGACAACTCACCAACTCACATTTTCATGTTTTGACTAGACTTTGTATTTATTGGAACCTTATCAATTGTAATGTCATGTGCAGCGGCGGAACATGTCAGTGCCGGGCCGCGGGGCATATGACCGGGCCCTTTAAACCCAATAAAGCTTGTGATTACATCGTTTTACAACATACGTATGCCCCCAACAGCGGGGCTTACAAGCATTACTACATTTTTGACACATAGCTTAAAGCATTTGAGGAAGAGATCAACACCACGAAAAGCAACCATGTCATTTTTTAAATCAATCAAACCGTCATGAAGTCTAACAAACCAAGAGAACAACAAAAACATTAGGCTACCTGGCCCCTAATAATATAACAACACAAAGTCAAAGCAGTTCAGCACCACGGGTAACTACATCATCATTCTGACACCCACTTTAACGAGCAACTTCAACTAATAAGAGCACAGTTACTGTATCAATAGTGGGAACGTTTTGTAAAATTGGCACAGCGGCCCACACGTTCACATACAAACATAGATTCAATATAAAATAGCAGAAGCACTCACCACTATTGAAAGGTTATACGACGAGCTCATCATATTGTGCTTGCTGACATAACCCGACAAAACCGACATGAAGTCTAACAAACCATGAGAACAATAACATTAGGCTACCTGGCCCCTAATAATAACGTTAGGTGGCCGGGCTACTCCGATAACAACCACATTAGCAGTTTACAACTAACTCACATATTGTTTTCAGTGTCAGTGATTGTGAGAATTTGTACCTGTAAATCTGGCTCCCTGACCGCGCTGCCACATTTTGCGGGCTTGACTCGATGCCAACAATGACAGCTTTATCTCCAGGATTGGGACGAACAAAATACGTGTCCAGCTTTTTAAGTTTCGTTTTCTCCTGCGCTCTTTTTTTCCTTTCTTTGCGTTTTGTCGCTCCACTTTTATGTTTATATGAACTGCCACTCATAATTACATTAGTCTTTGATCCACCTAGCTTCCACCGCGTTGACTCTGTTGACAAGTGATTGATGATGACGCTGATGGACGGCTGTTGATGACGATTTTACCCAAAATACATTTGGAGATCTTGTAACTTTGCACATTGTAAAGTTAACTGTGAGAGTGAACATGAAGCCAGCCATGCAGCACAACATTTAATTTACTGTGTCGAATAAAACTACATGACCAAAGTTAGTCTTAAATTTTTTGACCAACCATGATTTATTCTGGCTGGGGAAACCTATATATTGCCTCAGACGAAGCACGACTTATTTTGCGCAGAAATGGTTGAATCCACGGATGTGCAAAGTGTAACCGACATTTAGGCAGAGGCCTGTTTGTTTCTTCGTCTCTCACCGGGCCCCCCAGGGCCCAGGCCGAGGGAGTACCGCCCCCCCAGTCCCCCCTGACGCTCCGCCGCTGTATGGCATAATATATTGTCTAAAACAGGGGTGTCCAAACTCGGTCCTCGAGGGCCGCTGTCCTGGATGTCATAGAGGTTTCCCTGACACAACACACCTGATTCTAATGAATGAATCATAATCAGCTTGTGATCCACGTCTGCACAAGTCAGTTAATGACCCATTAATTTGAATCAGGTGCGCTGAAGCAGGGAAACATCAAAGACATGCAGGACAGCGGCCCTCGAGGACTGGAGCTGGACACCCCTGGTCTAAAATGTATTCTGCGGTATGCGGTTGTGACGTCACGCGGGAGACGCACCAGCTATTGTTGTAGTAGCTACCGGCATTTATTCATTTATTAATTTATTCATTCTGCTCGGTACCAAGTGCCGATTTCGCCTGATGTGTTTCCATTGCTGTTAATAAATACCAACTCCAAGCACGTCGCTATACGAGCCTTTTTGAAAGAGTAACCCAACAAAATCGACATGAAGTCTAACAAACCATGAGAACAAAAACATTAGGCTACCTGGCCCCTGATAATAACGTTAGGCGGGGGGGCTACTCCGATAACAACCACATCAACAGTTTACAAGTAACTCACATATTGTTTTCAGTGTCAGTGATTGTGAGAAATTGTACCTGTGAATCTGGCTCCTGTGCTGCCAGTTCTGGTGGGCTTGACCCGCTGCCAACAATGTCAGGTTCATCTCCAGGAGGATATGTATCCAGCTTTTTTAGTTTAGTCTTTTTTTTTTCCTTTTCTTTGCGTTTTGTTGCTCCACTTTTATGTTTGTATGAACTGCCACTCATACAAGCATAAAACTCATCATTAATTAATCCGTGATCCACCTACCCTGCACCACATAGACTCTGTTGACTAGTAACTGATGGACGGCTGTTGATGACGATTTTACCCAAAATACATTTGGAAATCTTACCGGCATTCCAGTTGTAAATTTACACATTTTAAAGTTAACTGTGATACTGAACATGACTCCAGCCATGCACAGAACATTTATTTCACTGTATAGAAACCTACATGACCAAAGTCAGTCTTACTTTTTTTTTTTTTTTTTTTTTTGACCAACCATGACTCATTCTGGCTGGGGAAACCTATATATATATATATATATATATATATATATATATATATATATATATATATATATATATATATAATCTCATACAAAGCGCATATATTTGTCACAGAAGCTGCTGTAACCAGTACTGCGCAAGGCGCGACTGATGCCTGAGGAGAGACTTGCCTCTTTGTCTTTCGCCAGGCTCCCATGGGTCCGGGTTAGGGTTAGGGTCCGCGCCTGGTCATGCGTGTATGTATGTATGTATATATATATGTATATATGTATATATATATATACTGTTTATATGTATGTAGATGAAAGATTACTTTTTAGCCCCATTTAGGGAACTCAAAGCCTCGATGTCCGAGTGACCAGCCAAAGCAAAGGCTAGAGCAGCAGGCTGCTGTGTCTCAAAAATTTTGTCTTCATAAAACCTAACTTAAATGTTTGTACAAGTATCCTAAAGATGTTTTAGTGACCTTGAATCCTTTTAGATCTTTATTTATGACAAGAATCAGAATCAGAATCAGGGCGATGTTACCGTATCCCAAATTCAAGATGACTAAATATCCAGCTAAACCAAGAAAGCAAGACTAAAGGTGTATCCAGCTTTTATAAGTTTAACCATGGCCTTGATAATCACAAAACAGCCTCACTTACAACTCTAACCATTTTTGGGAGCAAGTTGAGCTTAACAAAACAAATCAAACCCATCAAGAACCCAATTAGTTACCAATCTTATCAATAACGAATTCACACTGCAAAAAACCCTTGTCTCAATATAGGAAAAAAAAAAAACTTGCTCTGAGTAGATAAAGACTAGGAAACAAGTCAAATCTACTGCCAGTGCAGTAAGAGAATTTCACGTGCTAAGAATTTCTTTAAATAAGGCAAAATATCTAGACTTAAGAAAAGTCAAAATGTCTTGGAATAAGTAATAAGTCACTTGTTCTAAGCACTGCAATAAGTCAAATAAACTCAAAACTTGCTTTTCAATGCATTTACTTGTGTTTCTTTCTTAATTTGAGTGAAAAAAATCTTAAAACTAGAGCTACTAAGGAAGATTATTATTCTTAATTCAAGAGTTTGTTTCTTCTTAAAAAGGAGTGAAAAATTCTTGAAGCCAGACCAACTAAACAAGATTACTATTATTAATTCAAGAGTTATTATCAGCTTCTCTGTCTTAAAATGAGAAAGCCTAAAATGAAATCCAGCACACATAATTAACAGTGTCAGCGTTTATTAATAACGTACTGGCTCAGCACACTTACACAGCAGCAGTACACAATCCATCCAAACTTTTTCCACTATGGTTCAGTTTTTAAGTGCAATGACATCATCAAGGTTATATTTCATCATAACATACATTCTGTTTTTGAAGTTGACTGAATAATATGATGAATGATCAAGCAGCTTTTCAGGATCTATCAACTCTGTTGCCTGGGCAAGATTAGGCACAGCAACTTCTTATGCTAAAAGATCTCATTTCAAACCCAAAGTCTTCTAAATCTGATATTCAAAACAATACTACAATGAATAGTTTACCACAGAAATGTTTTTAATAAAACAGAATGTATGTTATGATGAAATATAACCTTGATGATGTCATTGCACTTAAAAACTGAACCATACTAAAAAAGTTTAGATGGACTGTGCTGAGCTATATTCCTCAATAAAATGTGTTAATTGGCAAGTGTGATTGTTTTTACTGGGCAGTCTTGAAACATGTTTTTTTTTTTTTTTTTTTTTTTACTTTAAAGTCTTGAAACAAGTTCTCACAGCTAAAACTTTCTCCTGAAAGTCTAAATGTGGCTTCGTACAGAGTCTCTAAGTAATTTAACTTGATGTGCATGTAAAATAGCTAACTTTAAGATTTACCAGCTAATTTCGAAAAAAAAAAAATCTATATTCTTAAAACAAGCTTGATAATCTTAGACTATTTGCTCCTACTTAGTATATTCCTCTCAAAAAAACATAAATAAGAATTTAATGACCAGATTTAGGATACCGGTATAAAGTCTTGCTTCGATCATCAGTTTTTGCAGTACATTATTTGTATAGAGCAACATATTTTTTTAATCAAATATTTGAATCATTCTATGTTTCAGATCATCTGGTGTTCCTTGTTTTATAACAAAATAAGAGCATTTATAGTGACTGAAGGTGGCAGCTGCATTTTATCTGTACAAAAATTCAGTTATTCTGATGGTTTTGTTGGTTTGTTGTTCTTATTCATGCATGCATCTCAGTAATAATTAAGAGTTTCAAATACTAAAATAGAAGAAATTAATCTTTTTTTTTTTTTTTCAGAAAAAAGGGTTTGATCAATGTGATAATAGCCTCTGCCTTTGTTCATTATGGTGCAAAGGTTTTATATTATAGTTTTGTGTCAGTGTTATAAAAAAATCTGTAACACAATGTATTCAGAAAATTGTATCCAGTGACATTTTGGAATAGTGGGTGGAGTTGATGAACAACACCAAACCGTTCCATTCTGCAGGCTACGGTGAGCAAGGATGGAATTATACTGTATATCATCCGAGAGCTAACATGACCTTTACAGTGTCTAAATGGTGAATTTTTATGACTTTGCTACCACTACTCCCACCCCAAGTGTTTATTTTCAACTGGTTTATGGAGAAAAGTCTCCTTTTTCCCTGCAGTGATTCCATGTTGATTTGGAAGAAATGCCAGGAAAAAAAAATATATAAATATATATTATATATATATTTATATATGAGAACAGTGGGGGCACGTAGTATCAGTACCAGTATCAGTGCCCCCATTCCTCACAGAATTTGTTGTTTAAATATTTAATGAATCTCTGGTGATCAGTGCAGTGAGTTTATTAGCATGCTCAGATTTATGAATGTAACAGTGTTGTTTGAAGGTCTTTTGCAGAGCTGCAGGATGTGATGTTCCGTCAGTCCATCAGCAGTAAACTGTGACCACGGTGTGATAGCTGTTGACAGCTCACTAAGTCTCTCAGAGGTGGACCAACTGCAGCTTTACTGTTTACTGTTGGCTGGCAAGGGATTGAGTAATGCATTCTGACAAATATGCCTAGGGACAACTGAAACAAGAGGAGTCAAATTCAAGAACTAGAACATTAAGCTTCTGTATGTTTGAATGAAGGGGGGGGAGACGGAGCTAATTGAAGCTGAAGTGAATAATTAAGAAGCCCAAAACTGAGTCATACTGTATGATTAATTCAGTTTAATCTCAAGTATTAGGTTTGGAAGAAAAGCTGCCTGGGGTTTGCTTGTGGCTCTTATGTGCCATCCAGAATTAAAGTAAACACATATTGCATTTACATTACTGCCTTGTTATGTTTACCATCTTCTTAAATCTTATTCAGCAGCTCATTATTTGCATTACCCCCACAATGGCTGCACATAGTGGTAGTTTTTTTTTTCTTTTGTTTAAAATGTGTTTGCTCTAAATTTAAGCCAGAATGTATAATAGCAGTTACAGCTCAAAATGTAGTTGGACAATAAAGGCTCAAATATCGTACAGTGTGCTGTGGTAGATTGGTGACCTGTCCATGTAACAGGTGTGGAAGGAACCCAATTGCAGCACAATCAACATGGGTAATAGTTCCTGAACAGTCTTTAATAAACAGATTAGCAGGCACACAACAGATCAGAGGGTGGCAGTAGAGAACTGGGTCCAAGGGGATATGGGAGGCAGGGAGTGGGGGGGTGTAGGTGGCTCAACGAGGGTGACTGGGGGGAGGTGAAGCACACTCACTGGTGATGGGTGTCTGGCTGTGATGTGGTTCAGAGCTGGAGATGTGGTTGGTGGAGCTGGTGTCGCCAGAGGATGTGAGCAGGACGGGTGGAGGTGACCAGGTGAGTCTTTGGTGAAACAGGAACAGCCAAGGTTCCTACCAGCCACAGGCAGGTAACGGACAGAGAACAGAGTCCCTTGACTCTTCATTTGTTTATATAAAGACACTGCTTTCATCTGAGCTGATTGGCACACTTATTTTGAATCAATCTTGCTGCTATTCATTAAGACAATCATAGGGAGAAGAGACAGAAGAATATGTTAGTTTGCAGACTCAGACTCAAACTACAGAAAGTGAGGGGAGTTATAGGCTAACTTAAAGTT
Source organism: Hirundichthys speculiger (assembly GCA_018398805.1). Lineage (NCBI taxonomy): Eukaryota > Metazoa > Chordata > Actinopteri > Beloniformes > Exocoetidae > Hirundichthys > Hirundichthys speculiger. Next base: position 241,997 of record JAGFBZ010000600.1, read on the forward strand.
CTGCAGTAAAGTGATACCATAGCTACACCGCAGGTGTGAACCCAATACCGCTGGATCCTGACATGCACCTCTCTCCAAATGTAACTTTGCGTCATGTTGAAACAGACTGCAAGAATTATGATTGACCTGGTTGGTAAATGTTTTTCTTCTTCATCTTTATATTTTCCCCTTCTTCGTTGTCTTCAAGTCGAGAAGAACAATAGTTTGTCACAATGTCTGTAAAATGACTGATGCTAAACATTTATCAGCATCAACTCATGTGAGTTATAATTTATTTTCTCTGTTGCTATGTCTGAGTTGGATACAGGTGGTAAACAAAAGAAAGTGGCACTGCAAACTACAACACTGCAGAAAAGAACCCACACTGCCATCTAGTGGTTGGTGGTGGAATCACAGAGGTAAACAATTATGTAAAAGTATGAATGCTAAAGTGTAAATGTTCTTACAGTCGAATGAGAGGAAGATGGCGGCTTATAAGGACCCAGCGGCTCTTAGCTCTCAGTTTCAGTCCACGGCTTTTGTAATTCTATGGATGCTTTTGTGTTTGTGAATATGCGTGAGAGATAACACACACCTATGCTCCAGCTTAGAAAGATGGCATTCTTGTGTCGTGCTAACATCTCAACGGCATACCAGCAGTCCCAGAATATCACAACGGACATAACGAGATTGCCAGGTTCACCCTGGGTTGTTGTCGGGTCAGAAAGGCGCCGTAGGCAGCGTCAAGACCCAGGATGTTCAATCTCTCACTGACACAGGTTACCATCCCTCTGTGTCTGAAGTCCGATACCATCATACCTGTTCCATAAACTCCTTCCCCAAAGTCTCTCAATGACTACAGACCTATTGCTTTAGTGCCAGCAGTCATAAAATGTTCTGAGAGGCTCATCCTGCACCGCATCACGGCCTGCCTCTCCTTAAACTTGGACCCTCATCAGTTTGGAAACAGGGCCAACAGATTGGCGGAGAATGCCAACACTAGAGCTCTACACACAGTTCTCAGCCACCTTGAGCAACCAAAGAGCTACATCAGGATGGTGTTTATAGACTATAGCTCAGTGTTTAATACCATTATTCCTGACATCCTGGTTGACATTGTGGTGTCTGAACAATATGATCTTTTACATATATACTTATATGAGTTTTGACCATGTGCTTTAAAAGAAGTTCACTGAGTTTAGGACATTCTGTAGAGCCAACGAGTTCATGTTGGTGTGTGAGATTACTTTGTCTGCAAGTTTGTAGGTTTACTGAGTCCACATCCTGCTTTTTCAGAAAAAATAGAGTACAGTTCATGGCCAAGAAGAGACAAGAGCTGGAAATCTGTCATAGAGAGTTTTCTATTAATCCCAACTGTAAACTTAAGACAGTAGTGTTTATGTTTGATGAAGATAAGCAAGAGGAGTGAACATGAAACTGTCTCGTTAAATGTGACTGGTTACATCTGTAAAACTGAAGTTTAGCAAAATAGGCGTTGACCAGACTATAAAAGAGCCTGCGTCTTCTTTGTCTCCTTTTTTCTTTGATTTTCTTTGATTTTCCCAGATTTTTCATAATTGGCTCAGAAAATCCCAGACGTCACACAAGTCTGTATTAAGCCTTCTTTTTCTTGTAAATAAATATCTTCTTGAATATTTACAGCAAATCCAAGCCACTTATGTCTATACAGTAATCCCTCGCACTTTGCGGTGTTGTGCAATAAGGCATATAAAGTGCTCGTTTAGTCATAAAAGGGTTATTACCAACTGTCTTGAGGGACAGCTGCTAATAACCAGAAGGGTATTAACAAAGTTAATAAAATGAAACGGGGCACCACCTGATAAATCAGGAAAAAGGACTAAACGGCACAATCAGTCTCAAAATGGCTGTTGTTCTATGCGTGCCAGCCTGTGACCAGGTGTGGCGTTATAGAGGAACAGAGAAGGTGTGAGTCCGAGCACAGACTTCTTCAACCAGCCAATGTTACAAAACTGTGTAAAATAACCACAAACAACTTCTCTCATTAGAATATATCAGGATTTATTAACACAAGTATTAAAATGAACAAACACTCAAATCAAGACCCTGATATCTACTACTAAAGGATAACTAAACTAACATAATCAAACATTAAAAGGGGAAAAGTGTCCATATGTCTGCATGTAAACATGTAACTATAGGTATATGTGAGTGTGTGCACGTGTGTGTGGTAATGTGAGAGGGATGTCCAAGATGGCCGTCGGCTCACGTGATATGGCGCCACAAGATGGCGGACGGGGCCACACGGTACTCCTGCCCTGACCAAGATGGCGGACGAAGTCACATGATGGTCCCGCCCTGACCAAGATAAGTTTTTCTTTTTGCTGATAGTGTCAGGGAAGTAACCAGTAAATAAATCATTAAATATAAATTACTTGGTACTGGTTGGTGCCTGGCCTCCATACCCACCGATACCGATACCGATACCGGCATTTCTGGCAATTTTGGAGCAATTTCCAATACTGGTATCGGGAACACTAACTGCACTCCCACCCACCCTTCTAATTCCATCATTAGGTTTGCAGATTACACAACAGTCATTGGCCTTATCAGTGGAAGGGACAAGAAATCAAGCGTATTGTTGCGGCCGTCTGCCTGGAGGTGGCAGCAGAGTGCACTTCTCTGCATGTCAGCCAGCGCTAAGGTTTGCCTTCCTCTGAGGTGTGCCTCAGCAGGTGAGCAATATCAGGCTGATTGGCAGCATGCATGGCAAACATTCACTCAACACAAAGGAGCTGAGGAGAGCAGGAGCCTCACAGAGCACCACAAAACAGAAAACCCATGGGAAAAAAGACAAAAGACACAAAGGGACTACCGGTATGAATGTTTGAGTACCAATACATTTGCACCGTTGCTGTTGTGTAATGATATGTGTTTCTAGGAGTAGTCTTGATTTTCATTCATGTTTATGGTTTAATTAATGTCTAAATTTATCCCCTTGGCTGGTTTTATTTAGCAAAATATCTTATTTCAAAATGTATTCATGTTGTTTATTTACATTTGCTTTACTCATTTTTATTTAACGGTTTTTCACCTTCTTGAACCTTCCTGATCATTGGAAAATAAAGCTAAAACGAGTGAAGTCCAGTGTCCGGTTGAGTCCTTCCCTTTTCAAGCGTGGGGAAACCATAGCATTTGAAGTACGCTTGACACGTATTAAGCAGGAGGTTACACAGCTAGCAGGTTGGTGCACCAAATAACCTCCTACTTAATACAAGGAAAGCAATGGTGGGGGGAGGGGATATTTATGCTTGCGGCTGCACTGGCTGGAGACCATTTGCAATGTTATTATATACCTAAGGTGCAATAACAATAAAGGTTTCTATTCTATTTTATTCTATTCTAAAAACGGTATGAGGCCCTGTGTAGCATATGAGCGTAGATGCTTCATAGAAGCATGATTCAGCCCTAAAGATCCTCAATCCATTCCCTGTTGAAAAGACATAGGGCCCGATCTTGCGCCAAACCTCCTTAAGCTGCTATTAATGGATAGCAGGTAGCAGGAGGGGCGTTCCCCCACAAAGAACGCAATCTTCCACCTCCCGAAACCCACAATATTACCTGCGCCAACTGCTATATTATGCATACATTTGCATGGGAGTGGTTAGGACGTTCCACATGTTTAACCAATCAGTGCGTCAGTAGCCATTGCCTTTAAGAGCAGGTTGCACTACCCCAAACAGGCATCCACAAACCGTGTTCCCAAACCGGCATGGATGGAGGACGGGCACAGCGCTTCACCAAGGATGAAATCAAGCAGCTTGTGCATGAGGTGAAAACTAGACAGTGGAGAATATTTGGCACCCCCGCAGGCCCTCTCAGGAGGGATGACGCCCAGCAAGCGTGGGCCGAGGTAGCGGAGGCAGTGTCCACATTCTCCGGCATCAGGAGATCAGTGGACCAGTGCAAAAAGCGCTTCGATTCCACAAAGCGAACGGGGAAACGTAAGGTAGGCTATGGCGATGAATCTGATGGAACTCCACCATTACATATAGGCCACTGCTGTACCTCGAGATCGTCAATAAAATATACATTCCAATCTAGGCTGCCGCTAACCAGTGACAACGGCTATCCACGGGAGGAGGGCAGGCTGCAGTGCAGATCCTCACTCCAGCAGAGGACTTCGCCACCTCCACGCTCTTCCCTGAGAGCATATACGGAATCGAGGGGCCTGCGGAGGTTGGTGCGGTTGAAGGAGGTAATCAAACAAATTTGCCAATACACTTGGTTCCATTTAGTGGAGCAGGGAGATGCCCATCGTGCAGTCATGGATGATCCGACAAAGGGCCATAGGCCACCGTCGTCCATTACGCACAGCCATGCATTGGACGATGGCCAACTGAGCAATCTACCAGTCCTGTCGACACACAATTCCAACGAAAATCAAATAGCTAAGGCATGATATCTGTAATCCAAACGGAAAAATGTCAGAGAATTGTACAAGATGATAAGCTCACACACAAACATGTGTGTAATGGTCAAAGCTGCCAGCATGTACTACCTAAATTAAATTACACATTTTAATTAGTAGCATAATACCACTCAATAAGTTGTGTGATAATGTGCAGATCAACTGAAGATCAATGCAAAAGGACCAAATCAGCAACACCAAACAAAAAGGTGGCATAGGTATTCCAAATGTGTGAGCGAGTGGCAAGTAACCTATATGGCCTGCAAATGTGAAATGAATGAAGCACACATGTACCAAACAAATTATTTATTCACAAATGAAAAATACATTTGATGAATGGTAATATCTCTTTCCACAGATGAACCGCTTGAAGCCTGCCCTCTGGTGCTGCCTGCAGAAGGGGAGACTGACCATCAGGAGGAAACGTAGGGAGAGCAACGTGGCGTGGAGGGGGAGGAGGATCCGATGGAAGGGGGGTCGGAGGGGGTGACAGGTGCACCAGTAACGCAGAGACCCCGCCGATCCACAAATGTCGTTCGACCTGAGAAACACCCAATTCTCGAGATCCAGCAGGCAGGCTTCCACATGCTAGAACGGGAATTGGATGGTCTTCAGCAGGGTCTCTGCAGTCACAACCAGCAGATGCTGCGACAACACCTCCACCGCCAAGGCGTGTCTGCGCTTCAGAGGAGTGCGGCAGCACGTGAGCGCCTGAGTCGCTCGGGGCCGCCGCCTGCAGCTCCTGTGGCTCAGGCTGAAGTGGCCAACGGGAAACCCATCGATACGCCCACCACCTCCCTCTCCTCCCAATAGCAACAGCCAGTTCCACACATCTCCTCGTCGTAGCCGTCGCACCACCCGTGGACAGCTGCGCTGCCACACACCTTTGAGGGGGGGGTGAGGAGGAAGAAGAGGAAGAGGAGCAAGAGGAGGACAGTCATGACCGCATCGGGTCTGTCCACTGTTCACCTCACGCACGAGCTGCCCACCCTTTTATTATTTACAGTGACAATATATTTCATTTTCATATAGTAACACGTGCAATCAAGCATAATCGTGTTCTGTGGAATACAAAAAAATCATTCTGCCATTCATCTCCCCTTTGTGATGAAAAACTTGATACAATGTATTCCGCCATACATGGCTCACTCACTCTCCCGTCTGAAATGTCGAGTGGAGCACAATCTGAATTCGGAGAATGGGCTGCCCATAGCCAAATACATGCCTCCTGTGAGAATCCAAATACATGCATCCACATAGGCTACAGTCGAAAGCAACATATCACAACATAGGCCTGTAATGGCATGAAGGTGCGTGATCAGAGGGAGTGGCCTTACGCTGAGGGCTCATGAGTGTTTATCCTGACTGTAACTGGCTGTGGAGTAATTATAGGGATTGTTTGGTATACTAAATAAATCAATCAAATTAATGTGTGTATTTTGCCATTTTTTCAGTCAAATGATCATCACCTTCACTTGCATTAAGATCTCCTTTGAACTTCATTTCGTTATGTCCAGTCAGACAAATGACCACTCAGTATCTGACATCAACTCCTTTTATATGTTTAATTTCTTTAGAAATAATGTAGGAATGTGACCATGCCTGACCAGTTAACTTGTTTTGAGTTAATTGTCCAAACAATTTTGAGCTCTTGAAAATGGGCGTACTTTGATTAAAATGTCTATAATTCCCAAATGGTAATTGGCTCAAATGAATTTACTCTGAAAGGTTGCTGGACTCCCCCCGTGACCCTGCAGAGGATTAAGCGGGTATAGTTGATGGATGGATGGATGGATGGATGGATGAAGGTTGCTGGACTCTTGTAAATAGCGTGAGAGGTCCAGTTGTCTACTCTGGACCCAGAGTAGAGTCGCTGCTCCTCCACATTGAAGTGAGCCAACTTAAGTGGTTTGGGCATCTGATGTTGCATGTTTCCTGGATCGTTCCATGGGGAGATGTTTCAGGTATGTCCAGCTAAGGAACTAGGAGAAGGCTCAATAAAGAGGTACGGGCATGATGAAGAGATTATATTTCTCTTCTGTATCATTTCTGAAGAATGCCAGAGGTGCCCAGGTGAGGATGCTCAGGCTGCTGCCTCTGCAACCTGGACATCGGATAAATGGAAGTTTATGATGATTGGATGGATGACTACAATTGTACAGTACCCGCTTGGATGTAAACCTATACAAACATAAGCAGAAAAAAAAAAATCACCATCTGATTTCATCATCATCTGATGAAATGTTGCTGACAAAAAATACTATCATGATATGTTGGATGTATTTCAGGCTGAGAGTAATAGTTATACTAGCATATGGCTGTTAAATAAATAACTTAGTAATTACAAAAATGCACTATTTGTCAAAGCTGTAAATAGGTTTGAATGTCAGATTCCACAACATATGAATAAATCATAAACCCACATGTTTTTCTGTTCTTCTCTTCTTCTATTTTTGTGTTAAATCTGACCTGGAGGAACATAATGTTCACAGCACCGTGAAGGTTGTTAAAAGCTTCTCAGCCATGGTAATTAGATGTATTATTAAAAACTTTACAACCAAAATAGGTTTAGTAATTGACATTTCATTTGTTGAAATTCTCCTCTGAGGCACACTCATAACTAGTATTCTGTTTTATGGATTTCTGCAAAAAGCAACCGTCCACCTTTGTCTTAATTCAACCAGGCCAACATTCATCCACATAGTGCAACATAATAAATGCTCAGGCCCTTCTGTTGTTTTTATCACTCTTTAACTACTGCTCTTTACAGTCTCTAAGATATTTACATTAGGCAAGTTCTCTCTGACTCCCAGAACGATGGCCAGACACCACACAAATAAAATTGAATTGAATTGAATGATATCTGAGCTGTAAGAGACTAGAGTTTTGATGGCCTGGAAGGAGAGAGACTCCAGTTTTTGTGAGTGGGAGTGGTGAAGGTGTGTCCTGGAAGGAATCACTAGATTTCTCATCACTAGAAAGTTATTCCAGTTACGACAGGCATGGAAGAGAAAGGTGATTTTTTTCAGAAACCTTGTGTATCTTTTCACACCAAGCAACCATAGTTACAAGTTCAAAAAGATCCAGGAACAAAGTACTCCACTGACCTCTGGTTCATACGCACCACATGGTAAGTAGCACTGAAAAACCATTGGCTCGTGTCTGAGGTTTTTGTGAGCCAGATAGCCTTAAATGTAGTTGTTACTTCATAACATGGAAGATTCGCTAGATTTGCAAGTTTTTTAGGGTTCACCGTACTCAAAACACCCCAATCGTTGGAGGACAGGACGGCCACATTGGTCCCAGGGAGTTTGCCCTCTTCCAGCTGATAGAAACACAAATGTACCCTCAGCTACCAGTCCATCGGACTCCAACGACCACTCCTCCCACAGACACCCCGGTGGAGGCATCTGAGTTCTCTGCATATACAGCACAGTTTTGCCGAGTCTTGTATTACACTGCAAATTATTTGGTTCTTACCAAGAAAAAAAAACTTAAATTTAGAAGCGTTACATATTTTTTCTTGTTTTAATAATTACTTTCTTATTTTAAGTCTCAGTATAATCTTATATCAAGTAAAATTTTATTTTTTGTCTCAAACAGGCAGGGAATCCTAAAATGAGACAATTAACACTTGAAATAAGATGTTTTATGTTTTTTCCTCCTCCTCCTCATCACCTCTCCTCATCAAAATAAATCTTGTTTTAAGATTCAATAATAAATTATACCTTTTTAAATCTAGAAACAAGTGTTCTCTACTATCTTAATTTAAGAAATCTTAACAAGTAAAATTATCTTGCTGCATGGACAGATTTTTTTCACTCGTTTTGAGAACCTTTTTTTTATTATTATATCCTTTATTTAACCAGATAAAAGCCTCATTGAGATTTTTCAATCTCTTTTTCAAGAGGGACCTGGCATGGCAGCAGCAGACACAAGTTACAACAATTAAAACAACAAATACATTCATACACGTCAAATACATTCATACATTTTTCCTTAGTTGTAGTGTTTTTATCTTGTTAGAAGACCACCTTTTTTGCAATGTGGGAGACAGGAATAAAGTTTTGTTTGGGACAATTCTTAAAATTACCCAGTAGTCAAAATAACCAATGTACTGTCACGATGATTGATTAGAAACAGGTGGGGGCCAAGTCAGTTGGGTTTTTATTTTCTGTTGTGATCGTGTTTTACATTTTTTATTTATTTTTGTTGTGAAGCACTTTATGTTGCATTTTTAATGTATGAAAAGTGCTATATAAATAAAGTTTGATTTGATGATTGCCACGGGTGTGTAGGAGGAGTGGAAGGAGGACCCAAGATGCAGGAGGTCTCAAAAACAAAAAGGGTCTTTGTTAACAAAAGTACAAAATCCAAAAACCCAAAAAATGCAAAATACAAACTTAACTTAACTTAACTTCAGGATACAAGGTGAAACACAGACCGACATGCAGGGGTAAGGACGACAATGGACAGCAAACAGAAAGGCAGTGACAGGAACAAACGAGAGGCAGGTGTGAACAATCAGGCTGACAAGGGGGAGGAAGAAAAGCTGAACACCACGAAGACAAGACAGACCTTCAAAGTAAAACAGGAAGCACTAGAGACACGGAGAGATGCCAACTTGACAAAACAGACAGAAAATACAAAAACTCAGTTATGGCTGACCCGGGCCATGACAATGATATAAAATTCATGTATGACTGTGACACAGCCCCTCTACAAACAGAAATCAAACTACGGTTCTGTGGCTGAATGTTCAATCAACACTTTGTTCATATTACTTCTGACAGGGTGAGAAATACCAACAATGTGTGACAGCATGAGAAAATAGTCATTTGTAAGCTTTGTATTTTTCTGTTGCCATTGACAGCTTAACTTCAGCTGTGGAGCCATTGCCTACATGTCTGAAACTGACAGTAACGCACACAAATGGCTAGTAATCAAGAGTCAGAATGTGATGAACTGGGAATGAGAATGTGATAATGGTTTAAGGAAAGTGTATATAAAGTTAACGTATAGAAAAGAAATTCTACTTTTATGCAGTTCTGAGAACTTATTTTTGTTGTTGTGGAAATAGTAGTCTATTTTCTCAGCTGCTTGCAGTTTACTCCTATATTCAAACAACTTCTTCTCTACTCTACTTTTACAGCTCTCAAATATCAGGTTGCAGAAGATGATGAAATATATCATGTGCAGCTGCCTCGTGAAACTGCCTCGTAAAAAACTGATACTTATAAGATTATTTTCATCATTTTTTTTCATGCACCTCCAAAGTTCTATTTGAAAGTGTGTCTGTGTATGTATAATGTAATTTATATATATTAGGGATGGAATGGTCACCGGTATTAAGGTAAAATGCGGTAAAATTTTACGCGATAACGATTACTGTTTATGTGTGACTTAATCTCACTATTGCAGTTGATTACCAGAATATGTAATATCAGCCTCAAGTCTCATGTGAATATGTAAGTTGTAACATAGAGATCATGACAGGTCTCTATGTTAGGACAAAGGACAAAATCCGAGGTCTGGGCATTTTTTTTTGTTTGTTTTTTTTTTTTTTACTAATGCTGACTCTGCATTCGTTTGGGTGCATTCTAGCAACTATTGTGCCTTTTGAGAGGCTGTTCAGTGCCAGTGCTCATATTGCTTCTCCTCTGAGATCACTTTTAAAACCAGAGAAAGTAAATATGCTGACATTTCTTCATTTCAGTCTGAAATTAACATTCACCATGATACAGTATCATACAGCTGTAGTAGTATTTCTTTATCTGGTTTTAACGGCTATTATCTGAAGTTAACACTCGGACCACAGGACCGGGACATGAGGAAGGAGCGCTGGACGCAGGCAGCTCCTCAAGTACACCAGACGCTGCAGTCTGGTGTACTTGGTAAACTTGAATTTCTCCCTTGGGGGATCAATAAAGTATATTTGAATTGATTTGATTTGATTTGAATGAACAATCAATCACTGTCAAGTGTCAAGTGCACTTGATTACATTTTATTGTAATTTATACAAGTAACTGTCTCTTTATTTGCACATTTATATTTACTTAAGGTTCAGTTTAAAGTCCAAAGTTTATTTCATTTGAAGTTGCACTATAATTTTTGTTCCTGATAACGGTTAGCATATTTTGACCTACTGTGGTTGTTAGTGTTCAATTAAACTTGCACCCGACAAATAACCTTTGTTCCTGTATGTATGTATGTATGTATGTATGTATGTATATATATATATATATATATATACATACATACACATACATACATATATATATATATACACACATTATAATAATATAGAAATATATAGATATATATATATATATATAATATATATACATACATAAAGGAGAGTGGGGTAATGTGAGATGTGTCTATAAAATTAACACATTTTTCTTTAATTTAGGATGTTTCCTAAGGAAGGAAAAAATCAGAATGTTTGCTGGACTAAAGATGGTGAAAATGGGATCGTTTTTATAAAAAGAGGTCAAGTGTCTCATTTTACCCCAGCTATGGGGTAAACTGAGACAAAGCCCAGATTTCAAGGGGGTAAAGCGAGCCAGCTTGGGGTAAAGTGATCCCCTTTTTCCACCACTCTGTAGGTGACTGAAGAAACACAAATAATGCAAAGTATCATTCAAAAAACATTTTATTCAATTTAGAGAAAATAACCACTTCCACAGTAGGGGAAACACAGATTATGACCACCATCACTTCACACACGTCCTTGGGATTAGCCCTTCTTTTGCATTTTCTCATCAGGCTCTTACGTGTCTTTTCAAAAGCTCTTGATCGGCTCACCCTTTTCTGCCCTCTTTTGCACTTCCTCTGCAGCTGCTACGTCTTTCTTCGCCCTTTCGAGTGCCTGCATCTCAGGGGTGTCAGTGAGGATAGCGGTCTTCACGCACCTCCGTCTGGTTTGTTTTCTGGGGGTGAACTTTGGAAGTGCGATGATTTCCTGTGGAGGGACATAACCAGGCCCGTTAGTTAAAGGTCCTGGATCCGTGTCAGCTGGCACGGGAGCGGACAAATTCGTACGGGAGGCTGCGTTATCTGCAGCGGGAGGAGGGTCATCTTCAAGTGGATCATCTGCAGGGTGCAGGCCTTCAATAACTTCTCCCGGAGGTGGAGCATCTACGGTGGCAGGCTGTAGCTCAGGGTTTGGCTGGTCTGATGGAATGGATGGTGCAACGCTTCATCTGGGAAAATGTCATGATTGTCTGGGAAAATCCCAGTGGACCTAAACCCAGAGGTCACGTTTTGTGGTGTGGTGACACGGTTGTCATGAAGGCTTGACTCACAAGTTCTGCAATCCTGGTAGATGGTGACTGTTTGGCCAGGATTCGATCGCATCCACCCATCGAGAGCTCAGCTGTATTGGGTTTTGAACGGACCGTACACGGCCACGTCATAAGTGTGGTTTATCAGGTGGCCAAGAAACTCAGCCCATCCTGTTCTGGTGGATGGTACCTTTTGCTCCTGGAGGTGCATTGATCATGAAGCAGTCTTTCAACTTTACTCTGGGAAAGACCAGCGTTGGAGGTGCAGCGTCACCAGCAGCATTCACAGCACAGACCAGAGGTTACCAGCTCCCCTCTCTGGGTCGATGTGATGGAACCAACCAGGGGTGCAACAACCTACTGTCTGAGGGGTATGCAAAAACATGGCTGACAGGGTGAAATTGAAATGTAAAAAGAACAGACCATCGAGCTTGGCGGGAATTAAGGCATTTAGCTGACTTGATATACTCAAGGTGTTTGTGATCAGTCCAAACGATGAAAGGTAAGGCTGCCCCCCTCTAGGCAGTGGCGCCACTCTCCAAGAGCCAGTTTCTCTGCCAGCAATTCACAATCTCCTATAGAGTCGTTTTGTTCTGAGGGAGTTAAACAATAAGTAGTAGGCACAGGGGTCCAGTTTGTTGTCCTAGGGAGATCTCTGGGACAACACAGCACCCACTCCAGTCTGAGGCGTAGACCTCCACAACAAACTGCCTAGAGGGATCAGGGGCAGTTAGGACAGGTGCAGTGGTGAAACAATGCTTGATCTTTAAAAAGGCGGCCTCCGCCTGAGGATTCCAACAGAAAGGTACCTTGGATGAGGTTAGAGCCATCAGAGGGGCAGCAACAGTGCTGTAGTTGCGTATGAATTTATGATTAAAATTGGCGAAGCCTAAAAATCCTTGGAGATCACGTCTGGTGGTAGGTCTGGGCCAGAGAAGGGAAGGTGATGGCAGAGAAGCAGTTGGGGGCTGTGGGTGAGGCCGGAAAAGATGGTCCTTCTCTGAGCGGCGCTACCTGAGTTGAGCGTCGACCCTGCCAGCCAGTTTTACTAAGTCCTTGAACTCAGTAGGCAGCTCCTGAGACAACCAGTGCATCCTTCACAGCATCTGACAAACCACTCAAGAAAGCATCATACAAGGCAGTGTCCCCCCACAGCCAGGGTTCAAAGGTCGATGGCATAATCAAAGACCAATCTGCTGCCCTGCTTCCGCTGCAGTAACTGCTTGGCAGCATTTCCGGCCTGAGCTAGAGCGGTCAAAAACTTCCTTCATTTCCTTGGTAAAGTCTTGATAGTTAGCACAAACAGGGTCATCAGAGTCCCATAGGGCTGTTCGCCACTCCCGAGCCTTGCCAGGGAGTAAAAGTTATGTAGGCCACACGAGAAAGCTGTGTGGGAAAGGCTGAGGCCTGTAGCTCTAAAATCAATGAACACTGGGATAAAAAGGAACAACAGGTTCCGGGCTCACCATTGTACAGGTTGAGGTGGGGGCAGTGTTGGTTCTCTGGCAGTGGGTGAAGAAGCATTGGGTTGCTTGGAGGCAGACGCAGTAGGGGGACAAGGATGCTTGCAGACTCAACTGCCGCATTTCAGGGGAGAGGGCATGGACAGAATCAGCCAAAGCATGGAGATTGTGATTCACCTGCTCGATACCCGTTTGCTGGTCATGGAGCAAAGCTCCATGTTCACACACCGCAGCCTGCATGGCCTTCAGGTCCGCTGAGTCCATACTGGCCAGACTGCAATGTCAGCTACACAAGGAAAGGACTCAAATGCAGAACCAAAAGCCACTTAAAGGAGGGTTTAATTTCCAAGATTCAGAAAATCAGACAAGGGGCAGGCAGGGCTTGTAGACAGTGGGAAGCGAAGGTCAAAATCCAGAAGGAGTCCGTGAGGGCGAAGGTACCGACAAGGGCTTGGCAAAATCGTGGTTTAGGAAAAAACAGAGAAAACAGGAACAAGGCTTGAAGGACGGCTTGAATGCTTGGAACAACCACAAGACAATCTGGCAGGGTTTGTTGTAAGACTGGGCCTTATGTACTGTGGCCATGATTGCCAGGGATTGAGAGCAGCTGGTTCAGCCACACCCACTCAGGCTGTGACACTATTACATTTTATCTGTCACTGAAAAGCTTTTTTAAAAAGAAGATCTTAAGCTTTGTTCAGATTGAAGCCTAAATCTGATGTGTAGACACACCTGAGCAGAATCCGATCTTCCTGACTGGCTATTTACTTTATATATTGTGATTTATCAGATCCAATCTACATGAACTTGCCAATGTTCCCCAAATCACCATGGTTGCAATGATAACACAAACACTGAATTTGTCACTTCTGTAACTCTGGTAGATGTAGATATTGTGTCATGTGGTGAATTGATGACCCAGCTTAAAATCCTCAATCCACCAGTGGATCAACACATCTCAGACTACAAACACAGTCTGTTACACTGCAAAGTCTGCACCAGCTGAGGCTGGAACACATCAGATGTGTTCAACTCTGATGATTTTCAAGGCTTTCCGTTGAGTAATAATAGCTCAAGTGATGGACAGTTCTTTTTGTTTATTCTTTATTTACATACTCATGCACCCTCCTCTCTCACTGAAGCAGCCAGTTTTTTTGTTTTTTTACACTGTCGGCATTTTCAAAGCAGTTTTTGGGGCTCACTATCACCATGCATTAGTGTGTGACACCATATTTTTTCACTGCTTTGCAATTGTTTGACAAGTCTACTCTTTGATACTGATGTTAAAGGTGGCTTTAAAACTTCTCATTTGTTTCCTCACTCACCTTTCATATAAGACACTTTGATCTAGAACTCACCATTCGACACCACTCAAACCCTCAGTATCGTTACGATGTTATGTTTAAAGCTCCACCTGTAATGGGCACATTCAAGTCAGTGACACAGCACCACCGACAGTCTAGGTTTTTAAAATTTGCTTAAATGACTTATCTTTTCATATCAAATGGAAAAAAAAATATTTTCTTAGATTTGGGTCATTACAGCACTATTTAGAATTCCTGTTTGAGATACAAGACTGATAGAAGCACATTTTTGAAAATCTACTTGCTTGGGAACCTACTTGCTGTGATTATGGTGCAGCGATATTCTATTTAGTAACATATGACATGTTGTAGACCCTTCACATGACATCTGCAAGTTTTCAGGCATCCTCCTCAACATGTTTTGTTACGCAAGCATATTTGTAGTAATTTAGTGACGACTTGTAAAGGTATTCATATCTTTGGATTTCTGCCAAACTTTCTTCGATCTGGTAAATGAAGGTCAAATATGCTGGTAGGAAACTCTCAATGTTTTTAATCATGGTGTTGTTTTGAGATGAGAAAACAGGAAGAATTAGATTCCGGAAAGGATGTGGCTAGCGGACCAGTCAGAGGTTTGGACCATCCGTAGGGTCTCTGTCATTTTTGACAGACAGTTAAAAAATTATTATGTCATCTGTTGGAGAGCTGGTTGGACAGAGCAGTATGAATTAAGCTTAACATATTACTAATACTTAGGGTTGTCACCTGTCCTTTAAAGTACAGAACTGTTTTGCATTTTAGATAACTAGATATAGATAGATAGATAGATGTACTTTATTGATCCCAAACTGGGAAATTGCAGTGTAGCAGCAGCAAGACATGAAAAACACAATATTAAATAGAAAAATAAAAAAACAGAAGGTATTCCTTATTATAAGACACATAAAAAAACACACGAGCAATAAAAACAAGTGTACGTACAGCAAATAATGCAATGAGCTGAAAGGTGCAGTGAACTGAACGTGCATTAAATTAAGGTGCAATATGTGTTATGAACAACAGAAAAACATCAGGCTAGAGTCTTATTGTACAGAGCAATGGCACGTGGCAGGAAAGATTTCCTGTATCTGTCCCTTCGACAGCAGAGCTGTAACAGTTTATTAGAGAAGGTGCTCCGCTGTCTGTCCAGTGTGAGGTAGAGATGGTGCTCCTCATTGTCCTTGATGGAGAGCAGTTTAGTGTCCTCCTCTACACCACGGTCTCAAAAGACTCCAGCCTTCTAGATTATTTTATCAAGTCTGCTGGTGTCTCTGGCTCTGATGCTGCTGCCCAACATACAGCAGCAAAGAAAAGGGCGCTGGCAACAACAGACTGGTAGAAGATCTCTAACATCTGCACACGTTGAAGGATCTCAGCCTTCTCAGGAAATAGAGTCTGCTGGGCACGAGAGGAGGACATACTTTGATATTTGCAGCTCCATATGGGCCACCAGATGGTCAAATCCTGCAGCTTCTGTGAGCAGAAGATCTGGAAGGAATGCGCGAGGCAGGTGACAGGAGCACACAGCCGGCTGAAGAAGAGCTGAAGAAATTGAGGAAGATTTTAGATTTTTTTTTTAAGTATCTTTTTAGTACAAATTAGTCTGAATGGTGGCTCGTAGGACTTCAGTGGAATTTTACATGTCTGTCTGAGAAGTCATATTTTCTCTCTCCGACTGTGTTGCACATGGGAAGGATTTGTGTTTAAGAACATTATGAAGCACTATGATGCCCAGAGGGCAATATCAGCCAAACCAATCCTTCTGGATGGAAGATAAACCATCTTCCAGTACCAAGAAAAGGAAGTCAAGTTACCTTGATTCAAGGTTTTGAGGATTATAATAACCTGGATGAATTGTGAGAAAGAAACATCTTAACTAGTCATCAATGGCTCATTACCTTCATTTGCTCAAACCCTCATCGTTCAAATTCAAATTCAATTCAGTTCAATTCAAATATACTTTATTGATCCCCCAAGGGGGAAATTCAAGTTTCTGTCCAGTCTGGTGTACTAGAGGAGCTGCCGGCGTCCAGCACTCCTTTTCATGTCCAGGTCCTGTGGTCCGAGTGCTAACTCCAGTTAACAGCTAAAACCTGTTAACAGCTGTTAAAACCAGTATATCTCCACACACTGCAAAAAAAGGGGGTCTTTAACGAGATTAAAACACTACAACTAAGGAAAAAAGGTACTCAAAACAAATGAAAAAAATCTGTCCATGCAGCAAGATAATTTCACTTGGTAAGATTTCTTAAATTAAGATTGTAGGAACACTTGTTTCTAGATTTAAGAAAGGTATAATTTGTTATTGAATCTTAAAACAAGATTTATTTTGATGAGGAGATGAGGAGGAGGAATACATCTTATTTCGAGTGTTAATTGTCTCATTTTAGGATTCCCTGCCTGTTTGAGACAAAAAAGTAAAGTTTTACTTGATATAAGATTATACTGATAAATTGAAGACTTAAAATAAGAAAGTAATTATTAAAACAAGAAAAAAAATCTAATGCTTCTAAATGTAAGTATTTTTTTCTTCATAAGAACCAAATAATATGCAGTGCAATGACGAATCAAGTGAGATATCTCCAGGTCAGAGGAGGAAACACCGATGAACCAAACCGTCTCTTCTGGGAAGACTGAGCTCCTTCAGTCCGGCGAGCGACGGAGCCGACCGTCCCAGAGCCCGGTTCATCATGCGGACCAGGTTGTTGGCGTCACCCCTGGCGGTGCTGGGCCCCACCAGGTCTCCAGACGGCTCCTGCCAGGTCAGCTGACTCACCCCGGCGTGCAGACTGCTGGACGGGGGCAGCATGCCGCCGCTGCCACGTCGGGGGCTCCCGTCCCGGCTCAGTCGACGCTGCAGCCCGGATCCAGCGGCGGTGGTTGCCGCAGGCAGCAGTTCAGGATTAGCTTCCCCGAACCGGCCCCCAGCAACACCATCCATGTCTGCGGCGGCACGTCTCCACCAGCCTCAAGAGGACCGATCCGCCCCCTGCAGACAGTATGTCGACATCCGACAGCAAAATCACCAAACTGGAGCGTCCAGCATCACAGGGATAAGTCCCCCGGAGCAGCAGCGAGTAGCCTCCATGCCAGGCGTCGTCCGGGCAACAGAATTGCTTTGCACCACAGCCTCGCAAGAGCTGAAAAGTTTTTTTTTTTTTTAATTTGATGTCAAAATGAAATATACATCATGTTTGTGTCAAGAATGCTGATATGAGATTAAAAAAAAAAAAAAAAAACCATTGTCTGTTGTCAGACAAATGATGAATAGTCTCTGTGGTTAATTTGTATTTGTAAATCTGAGTCTAAAGGAGTCAGTGCCTCACCAGCTCTCAACCTCATCACACGTCACTGCCCAGTTACTTTCTAAATATTTCCAGACATATTCGGACAATATCAGATAATATTAAACACTGCAATGGACTTGAAATCAAGATGTGATCAAAATGTAGACTTTCAGTTTTAAATGAAGAGGTTTCACAGAGATATGGCGTTTTCCATTCAGGAAGGTGTTGCTTTCCTCAGTTACTGCTGCTAACTTGGACAAGCTTTTGGCATTGTTTGCTGTTATACAGTAATGGCTGCCTGTGTGGAAACTCTGAAATTTTGAAAACAAAAAGACTACCTTTTGTGGAGAAACATTCAAAAGAGACCAAAGCATACCATAATTGTTTGAACAGATGAACATGGCACCTTCAGGCATCTGGAAATTGTACCCAAGGATGAACCAGACTCACGGAAGTACACAATTCTCTTCACAAGGAAGCAGGTGTATTTGGGATGTGCCTTACAATACATCCACAGGTGTGCCTAGAATGTTGTCACTTAACCAATCAGAAGCTTTCAAGGTCATGCCATAATCATCTGGGCTTTCCCAAACCATTTAAAGGCATAGTAATCTTAGTGCATGTAAACTTCTGACTTCGAAGAAAGTAATACACTGAACAAAAATATAAATGCAACACTTTTGTTTTTGTGCCTGTTTTTCAAGAGTTCAACTCGAAGGTCTAGACTTTTTCTCTGTACACAAAAGGCTTATTTTTCTGAAATATTGTTCACAAATCTGCCTTAATCTGTGTTGGTGAGCACTTCTCCTTTGCTGAACATTCAATTTACAGGCAACAGCTCTGGCGAACATTCCTGCGGTCAGGATGCCAACTGCACGCTCCCTCAAAGATTTGCACATTGCCACAGATGTTGTGGCAATGTGCTGTGTGATAAAACTGCACATTTTAGAGTGTTATTTTTTTGTGGCCAGCCTAAGGCACACCTGTGCAATAATCATGCTGTCTAATCAGCATCTTGATATGCCACACCTGTGAGGTGGCTGACTCCTTGGTAAGTAACTGAGCAACATTGTAGAAATTTCAACCATTAAAACCTGATTTATAATTACTCTTCTGTTATAACTTTAAGTTGACAATAGCTACCCTCCGAGACACCTTACAAACCCACAGAGTGCAGATGAGATGTGGTTTAATGTGGCCTATGCTCGTGCTCTTACGCTCATGTGGAGAAAGCCATCGGCCCTCTCAAAAAATGGTAAAAGTGTTCTGCACAACATGGCACTGAGGGATGCCATTCCTCTCCCACCTGGCCTCCCACCCCCACAACACGAGGCCCCTGGCACCTAGCTTCCTTCCCAACATAAGGAATATCAACAAGAAGCAAGGTTCCGTGAAGGTGTCATGCGGCGGTTGTAAAAAGACAGCAAATCAGGTTCATTTTTTTAACAAGTTCTTTAATTGAGCTCAAAATTTCACACATTACTCATTACTGCAGGTATTTGTTGGAGTTCATCTCTGACTTCACCAGCAGCACTGATGGTCCCTCTGCATTCGCAGGTCTGTACGTGGTCATTTTAATGTACACCATGGAATGTCGTCCAGTGTGAGTGGTGTAACAATTTGAGGTCCCACTAAGATAAATATTGCTTCACAGTGGAGGACTCCCCGGCTTTGAAAAAAAAAAAAAGTTAGAGCAGTGACTTAGGTTAGCTGGTGGCTAAAGTTGAAGTCTAGCTAGTGCAACACTGTTAGCTCAAAATTAGCTAATTAGCTAAGAAGTTTCTAGTGCACATTAACTGTTTAAGACTAAACTTGATTGCTTGTAGGAATAGCTGTTTTTTAAAACTGTGAGTCCTCAGTTTTGTTACCTTTAATTTCCTGCTGCCGTAGGTTTTGAGGACCAGGACCTCCTGATCTCAAAAAAGTTTGTGAATTTCACAGATAAACACGGTTGTTTTTTGATCTTTACCCCTGGACTGAGACAATCTAAACACATATCCTGTAAGACATGAAAGCAGAATGCCATCTGGAAAGGGAGAGGGAAGCACGACCCCCTTTTTGTAACTATAAACGTTGGAGGAATCTGACACTTGTTGCGCACTGTCTTTGTGTCTCTATGATGTTAAGAGAGTGCAACATTGGCCGATAATATTCTGCATGGCATAAAAAATTTTGTATTTATCTTTGTTTCTTCTTGACACCAGATAAAATAACACAAATCTTTTTCAACATTGATCCATTTAATTGTTTTTTTTTTTTTAAGTGCGGGGGGGTTAGCAAAGCAAGATGACAGTGCACAGAGAAGAGCACTGAGAGAAGTTCACCAAGTAGGAGAAAGTGAGGTAATGTGAGACAGTTTTTACACCCCCCCCCCCCCCCCAGCAAGCTAAAGTGATGTTGTAGTGTCTGAACAACATGATATATATCTGATATGTACACGATATTTACCTTTTTTATATAAAGCTTAACTATGACTTGTTAACAGTGAAAGGCCTGACAGTTTAGGCCTTTGTTGGGGTTCACTGAGTTCGTTTCGGTCCATTATGTGAAAACATGCCCAAGGACACGTTCCTAGGCTTACAAATTTGGAAGATCCAAAATTAAGAGAAAAAGGGAATAATATATTGTGATTGGTCCTCATCAGAAGACACCAGATGGTCATTGTCCAAAGGGAAAAAACATGTCAAACTATTGCCAAAGAAATAGTGATTGATCCCATGGTTGTCTGTAATTAGATCTGGCTATGGCTATGAGAACTGTCTCTTGATGTATGTTCTTGTTCTTCTTATCAAATTCGACCCGAGAAGTTCCCAGACCTGATCAAGTCTGCATTAAGCATCTTTTTCTGCAAATAAACTTTATATGCATTTAAAGACAGCTTTGGAGCCACTTCTCTTTTTATTTTATCACACTGAAGATACAGAGAAGATCGAGAGAAGACTTCAAAACACCTCAATGACAGAAACCACAATGTATCTCTAAAATTAACATATTTCCCATTAATTTAGGATGTTTCCTCAGAATTGAAATGATCAGAATGTATTCAGGACTAAAGATAGTGAAAATGTGTTGTCTGTTTAAAAAAAAGTGGTAAAAGTGGTAAAGTGTCTCATTTTACCCCAGCTACAGCGTAAACTGAGACAAAGCCCAGATTTCAAGGGGGTAAAGTGATCCTGCTAGGGGTAAAATGATCCACTTACTCACAATCTGGCTGTCCCTAAAGTGTCTGAAGATTTTCCAGTGTTCATCTCCCAAAGTCTCACAATTCAGACAACCAATCTGACCAGTCCAGAAATATCTTCAGTATGAACCAAAATTTGGAATGGAAGTAGATTTGTCATCTAATTTGATTATTGTGACATCACCTGCCCAAACCTGCTCGGTAATCCTCAGTTTCAGATTTTTCCTCAAGCCCCATGCACAATGAAAGCTTTCATTTCAGGGACAATCACACCATAAAGTCATGAAATCTGTTCAGTTTGGTTTCAATATTTCCCTTTCAAAGAACTGGTGCCCATATCTGTTTGTTTGATTGGTGATGAGGCTCCAGAATTCATCATTTGTAAAAGAGATGAAATCAATGGACTCAGAGTTTGTCAGATCATCTCCACAAACACCAACAGGCTCATTAAAATTTAGGATCCATTTCCGATACTTTTCCTCTTCTCTCAACTCCCAGCCACCACCATCATAATCACCGTGGTTTCCAGGGCACCATTAGGTGTGTTTTTTCCCATGGCTTTTCACGTGGTTGTTTTCATTCCCGCTACATTTTTCCATATTTGCAGTGTTATGAGCTCCTCACACCTCAACCTGCTTGCCGATCGCAGAATGCTTCCGCCCCGGCCACGCTGAGGTGAAGCATCCGATATACAGTGTGCTGATTGTGGACTATGGCGCACGGTCTCGCTGTCACTACTAATGTCAGTTTCTGCTTCACTGGACAACTGCATGTATTCGTCCTCGAAATCGGGCTTAGCCAGTATCTGACAAAGTACTTTGTGGACAGTAAACCAACCTCTTGACATCATGCGTGAATGAAAAAACACTCTTTTGCTCTGCTCTCGCTACAAATAGCACTGCTGCCACTGCTGCGCTGTGCGTCTCTGTGGGTGTTTTACAAACTCTTTTTATGCTAAAAAGAGTTGGGTTGAATAGCAACACCTCCAAAAATGGTTCTCAGATTATAGGCACACATGTCCTCCATCTCCTGGTAAAAAGTAGAAGTAAAAACTTCAGAATACCCAGGCCCAAATTGAAATGTGAAAAATCTCTGCAGCCCACGCAAACCGTCAAAAACCACTTTGATCAACATAGATGACTAAAAGCTACATTCCAATATTAATGTAAGGGGTCATCAAATAGGGTGACACTTGTCATATTAAGTTAAGATGACAGAAGAATAACACTTAACTGGTTTGTTTTATTATTTCTAAATATTTTTCAAATCATGTAATAAATATTTTACAGTAATTAAAAACATATTTAAAAAAAAATCAAGTATTTAAAACACATTTGTTTATTTCTAATGACCTCTCACGGCCCACCTGCAGTACCTCGGGGGCCCACCAGGGGGCCGCGGCCCACACTTTGGGAATCACTGGGTTAAAGGGTTAATATCACTGAGAAACAGGGCACGGTGACCTGACCCTATTTTTAATACAAACTCCCCAGTTTTTGTTTTGCACCCCATTTTTTGTTGTAAATGTGACAAGCTTATCTAGATCACAGCAGTAGAGCACACTGTTCCCCACTATGTGTACGCATTGCAGGATCAGATTGAAATTGGTTGATTGCCCGATTGAATTTGAATCAATCTTTTGAATCTTAAATTTTAGTTTAATTTGGATTGCCATATCCCTGAATATAAGAGGAACAACAAAAGATCCCTAGGAGGCTAACTACTCTAGACTACATAATTAGCGTAAATACCACCAAAACATCGGATGGACCAGGAGCCGGAGGTCAGCCAGGCCTCAACTAATACCTGTTGCGCAGGGACCGCAGAAGCAAATTTGAGATGGAAACCACATGGGAGATGTTAACATGATCGCAGCAGGCCTCACCTACAACAGACAAATGCCCCCCTCCATCCAGCAAGGAGCTGGTCCAAGACCAAGCCTTATGCAGGCCCACGACGCACAGGACCTAAACACCAAGTGAGAACGTCTGAAGTACTCCCAATTAACATCGTGGGTTGTTGCCCGGACGATGCCTGGCATGGAGGCTACTCGCTGCTGCTCTGGGGACTTATCCCTGCGACGCTGGACACTCCAGTTTGTGCCCGGTGTGTGGTGGTTTTGCGGTCTGGTGTCAACGTGCTGTCTGCGGGTGCAGATCGGTCCTCTTGCAGCTGGTGGAGACGTGCCGCCGCAGACATGGATGGTGTCCCTGAGGGCCGGTTCAGGAAGCTGAGTAATCCTGAGCTGCTGCCCGCGGCCGCCACCGCCACTGGATCCAGGCTGCAGTGTCGACTGAGCCGGGACGGGAGCCCCTGGCGGGCAGCGGCTGTGACCGGCGGGCGGCTGATGCCTCTGTCCAGCGGTCTGCACGCCGTGGTGAGTCAGCTGACCTGGCAGGGGCCGTCTGGAGACCTGGTGGGGCCTGGCTCTGCCGGCGGAGACGCCAACAACCTGGTCCGCATGATGAACCAGGTTGTTGGCATCTCGGCTCTCTCTCCTGGCCGAGAGAGAGCAATTCCACTGCTCTCTCTCGGCCGATTGTCAGTATGAAAACAAATTTAGAAAAACGTATTACTCACCAGGATCCGCATGGTGTGCTTCATAAATGCGTCACTCCCCCATTGCTGTCGGAGGTCCGTCATCCCTCAAAGTCCTATACGGGGTAGAACCAAGCAGCGAGCTAAATCGCCTTGCCCCAGGGCCAGAGGGGAACGAAGTGCCCAGCAGAAAAGCCTATAAAAACACTCAGGGATCGCTAAACTGTTGTTTGAATTTTACTTTTAGTGTATATTAGTTTACCAATAATTAGTGAGTTCTAGTGAGGCAATTGTACAACACTTAACAAAGCACTTGACAATCGGATAAGGGTGAAAGTGGATTCAATCTCCATTTGTATACAAGCAGAGATGGTCATTGTAACTCACATACAGCAAAAGACAGCCGTTGTCAGCACAAGACAATGAATCAAAGGAAATGCAGTCATTCTTAAACACTTGTTTATGAATACGTTGAGCCTTGAGCTAAACTCCTCCGACAGCTAGTGTCTCAAAAATCATGCCACGGCGCCTGAGCAATATCCCACATTGGATTAGATATTCTACATGGGATATTAATATCACTGAGAAACAGGCCACAGTGACCTGACCCTATTTTTAATACAACATGTACTCGAATAATTGATGCTTCTATGTGGGAGAATTTCACTATATATGTGAATTTATTTTATACAAGTCTGATGTATATTGGTGCTTAGTCAGAGACTAATTAACATTCTGCCCTCTGACTGGATTGGTGTTTTTACTTTTGTGGTTTCTTGTTGTTTTCCTGTTTGGAATATCTTTGCATGGCAATCGTTTGTACCTCCCGTCCGTAGGATTAGATGTAGTGTGTATAACCTCATGCAGATTCTCTTACTTATATTGATTTTATAATGATGTATCTAGGGAGTCCCTAATGAATATAAATTGGCTGGTGAGGAGGCCTCAGTCTATTAAGCTATACTTTTATCTATTACGGTGAATATAACTGTGGATCAAATTGATTATATTGATTTCTAATGTATAATGCTTAAATAATGTGATGAGGGATGTTATAGTTGTTTTTTTTTATAAACAACTGGCAGCAATTCCTTTTCTGATTTATCAAAATGATGTGGTGTTTGAACTTTTTCGTTCAAACACCACAGTTGTTCAAGGTTCACTCCGCTGATGGAGTGAAACATTTTTGGAGGAATTAAATGAGGTATATGATTTTTGTTCTTTTTTATTTTTTAACATGTACTGTAGTAAGATATAGGTCAGTATATGTATTTTAGTATTTACATGTGTTATAGTAGTAGTGTCGTAAAGTTGTGGAAAGATTGATGACCCGGAAGGACTGGTAGAAGGCGGATGTGTAGGTGTGTGCAGAGCTTTGTGCTGCAAACTTCCTTTTTTAGTTCACACATAGTTGCATTGGTTTCTGTGATGCCTGGACTTACCGGTGACCCCTGGTTAACAAGACCTCCTCCAAAGAAAACATCATTGAAACTATCTGCTGGACAAGATGCTGCTTGGTTCTTCAATATTGTCTGTCTTCAGTTCAGAGATGACAAGTTTCCACGAGACTAACTCTGCTGCTGGGTGATGAGTGGAAAATGTTGGCAAAAGCGAGGGAGGCTCTCGCACATGGACATATAAATAAAAGACTGTTGAAGGAACTTTTATGGCTGATACAAGGCTGGTATCTGCCACAACTGTGCTGGAAAAGACACCGACATGTAATGACACTGATGTCTGAGGAGACATGAGGGATTTTCATGGTTGACTGATGTTGCTGAGAGAAAGGGGTGGAATCGTGCTCTTTGGCATTTATATGCTTGCTGACATTGTACTGCTGGGTTGTTCTGCCTTTCTTATCCTTGATTATATGAATAGATTTTTATTAAATGGGACAATCTAAGGTTATCACGTCTTACTATGAAGGTGTCTTGGAATTTTTTTTCTCTTTTTTTGAAAGAGAGGAGAAAAAGGGAGATAAGAAAAATAAGAATGCATTATAGAAGGAGAGAAAGTACGTGAATAAATTATGTAATTAAAGGACGTGAGAGGAAGAGACTGGTTGATGGAGACAAGTGATACAATGATTTAAAGGAAGGATATTTGTAAGTGTGTGAAAAGAACTTATAAAGTTGGAAGAAGTGAATTACTATCCATATTTCTATTCACGTAAATTATTTTATAACAGGGTTAGGATTTATCACTTTAATGAGTTGTATATTTTTGACAAATTTAAAAAAAAATCTTTTTCTAACACACATACTGCATGTTTCTGCACAAAGCTTGTGAACTTAATATCATAACAGCATGCACAGTTTTTACTAATTGTTGTGGTATCCAGATATCGGAAGCTGAGGCGATTTGGGATCCACTTACTGATTTAATGCTGGATACTATTTTAAAGTCCTCCAGTTCATCACTTGAAGCATAGTCCTTGAAGATAAATTCCAACAGTTGGCTTCATTCACAGCATCTAAAGAGACAAAACAGAATTAATGCTGCAAGCAGCGTTTATCGGGCCCTCGCACCCATGGCCACCGCCCGCCCAGGTGTCCACCACCTAGAGACCTGGCCACTGTCCTGCAAGAGGACTGGCTTAAAATCACTCTGTGCAGGACTTGTATACGTCATTCTCAAGATGAATTGACACTGTATCGGCCGCTAAAGGAGGCCCTACACCATACTAATAAATTATTGTGGTCTAAAACCAGGTGTTTCAGTTTTATTGTCTAACCCCTGTAAGTATTTGCACTGTATTTTAACAGACAAATCACAAAATAAACGTTTCATATATGAGAATTTGAGAATTACCTTCTGCTGTCACTAGATGGTGACAAAGACCGTTCTTTAAAAGTAAACTCAACAACTGTCTTTCAAAAAAAAAAATAATGAAAATTTAGTGTTTTGGGTAAATATTCTGGAAAAATGTATCAGTCATGCTGACATATAAGACTATATTACTGCTTAGTTTGGTGACTGATTGAAATTTTAGGTGTCATAAAAAATATGTTAAGCTGCCAGAATATGACAATTGGTTATGATTTTAGATTTTGAAAAATATAGAGTGGTACCGTTTCTCAATATTACAGGTTCTATGTGTTCAGGATGGGACTATGATCATACTCATCCGTTTTGGACCAGATTAAACAATGTATGGTCAAGTTACAGCCCATTCTCTTTTATGGCAAGTCACAATGGACAATGCATGTGCAAGTTATAACAACTTACCATTTGTGAATCGACCTCTGATTACATTAATTCAGATAAGAGACCGATTGATTAATCATTTTATATCTTTCATTAAAGGAAGACATAGTTTGATAATGAATTCAATTCTACAATCAAATTCACTAATAACTTATTTAAATGTTTAGTTAGACTTTTCTCATAAGCACTAGTAGTTGTCTTAAGGATGCTACCGTCAATGAATTTGACCTCATAAATAACATCAAAAAAAGTTAAATCAATTAAGGGTCGAGTATCAAAAGTATTGCATTCACTTGAAAAAAAAAAAAAAAAAGCTGTTTTTCGGGATAATTTTTTTAGCCCTGTTTTTCTGTATAATTTTTTTCTGTTTTTTGTGGTAATTTTTTTAGCCCTGTTTTTTGTTATATTTTTTTCCTTCTTTTCTGTGTAATTTTTTTTCCCTGAGTTTAGAGAGCATCTGAAACAATCACATTCATTCTTTTATTGAGAGCTTGATTTAATGGAAGCAAACATGACCGGCTTGTTTAGTTTAATCAAGTTTTACTTTGACCTGGGTTTAAGGCACTAGGAGATAGTCCTTTTTTTAAGTCATATAGATGGTATTATAATTAGTTTAGTTTAGTTTAGACTTTACCCAGGCACCTGAGGACTTTGCGGTTGTTCAGAAGGAAAGCCTATTCAGATCCCCTCGACATTGCAATGTTTCTCTAGGATCAGTTTGACACATGTAGCATGCTCCATGGATATGAGATGATGCATATGAAATGCATTCAGGCTGGCTTCGTGGTGACCCAAGAGACGATCAGGAGACTGCTGAAAATATTGGATCCGTACGGTGTGCAGCTGAGGCGCCGCAGTCACCTTCACCGATGTATGTACCACAATCCTGGCCCAAAACTTTTTGTGGCACGTAGACTCATATGATAAACTCAAACCATATGGGATCTGCATCAATGGTGCAATAGATGGGTTTTCACGGATGGTGATATGGCTACATGCATTCTCTTCAAACAGTGATCCCAAAATAATCGCGCAGTACTTCATTGATGAGGCGTCATCAAGGAGTGGAACCCCTGTCCGAATTTGTTCGGACCTCGGAACCGAGAACTGTTACATTGAACAAATGCAAATGTTCTTGAGGCATGATCATCTGGACAACTTTTTGCAAAGATGTTTTGTGTATGGATTGAGCAATCACAACCAAAGAACAGAGAACTGGTGGGGCTTTTTAAGGAGGCAACACGCCCAGTTCTGGATGAACCTGTTTCAAGATTTAAAAGACTGAGACTCCGTTTCTGGTGACTTCTTGGACAAAAGTCTAATTCAGTTCACATGTCTTGAAATAAAAGAGGTAAGAACTCCAATACATTTATGCCCCCACTCAGTAGTGCTACATTATGTCAGAATAATTCTGACACCTGATTAATGGTGGAAGTATCCAGATTTTCTGCATAGTTTCTGTAACCACCCTGTTTACTGGGTTTAGGGTTGTTCTAATATCATAGAGCAGTGGTTCTTAAACTTTTAATACTGCGTGCCACCTGAGAAACTGTTCAGCTCTCTGAGTACCACCATGATGACTAATTTTAAAATATAGCCATATATGCCTTCTCAATTAGCTTTACACACAGGAAAGATGTTTATTTCTTATTGTGGTTATTTATTACCTGAATTGCTACTTTACTGAATCAGACATTTAAAACTCTGTCCAACAATTCTCACATACTCATACTCTCATACAGAGCAATTTTAATTATCTCAAACTACACATTGCGTTTGAAATGTTGTATTTATAATGCATTATATGTTCTCAATTTTTTATTTTTTTCAAGTGAAAATGTGGAAAAAATATGGAAAGTTATGACGTTCTCCACGTACCACCAGAGAGCGCTGGTGTACCACTGGTGGTACGCGTACCACAGTTTGCGCATCACTGTCATAGAGAAACAGCGCTCACTCTATGTAGGCTTTATTCAAAAAAGGAGGACAATGTTATCAGGAGTATACATTCAAATAACTTTAAGTATAAAAAATAAAGTGCAACACATTGTTTCCTGTCAGTGTTTTGATGTTTTTAATTGCATAATGCAGTTTAACCCTGTAAAACCCAAATATAGAAAAACACTAAAAAAAAATTTTTCAACCATTAAGTTGTTGTAGGAGGCCTTTGAGGCTGAAAATGAGGTGTTTTTCAAATATCTGTACTCATTGTCTGAACAACAATACAGAATTAAGGATTCATTCGCAGGGTTTTACTTTTGTCACAGAACAGTATAACATGAAAAATAATCTCAGTCATGTTGTTATGAACAGTCATTTATTGCAATAGCAAGAACTTTGACATTTATTTACAATGATAGTCCCAGAAACAGTTCTTGTCCTCTGAAAAACAGAGGCGGACATCACATTTGCTGCATTGGGTATTGGTATACCCTTTACTGCAATGTCTGCAGTGTCCTCTCTTCACTTTTATTGAGAAATGTCCAAAGTGTTGTGGCCACCTGGAAAGAGAAGAATCAATATTAATATTAATAATTCATTCATATATATGCCAAAAATGCATGATGATACAAGTCAAAGATATCACAAACATGGCAAATAGCAGAAATAGATTCTTACCAGAATGAGAGAGGATGCTAGTTGGGCCTGGAATTTTCTCATGTTCAGAATCTCCTTCTTTGGCATCTTGAGAGCTTGGCAATGTCGCTTGTAGAGGAGCCAGGCGTTGACCACAGCAAGGGTGATGGTGTGCCAGAAGATGTACATGTACAGCGCCGGGTTTTCAGGGCGAACTTGTATTTCGCTGTAATTACACATTGCACTGAAGTAATCTATTCACACATTTAACTGGCCACACAATAGTGTATAGATGACAATTGTAAACTCTGATTATCATACTAATAGATATGCAGGTAGCCTCCAACTTACGACAACACCTGACATTCCTGAACATCAACACCTGCTCCAGAACAATGGAAAAAAAATGCCCTCCCCCAAGCATCCTCCACAACTGATTTAACTAAGAATTGATAGGAACATTTTCTTATCAAAAGCCAAGACAAAGGGCAGACATGCACAAACAGAAATTCTTTGTTAGAAAGTCCTGCTTTCTGTGATAAGGAGAAAATACTGAGTGTTCAAGGTGGTTAGAAATTATTATAAGTAAATGAAAATGATTAGATATGGCAATATATCTTTGCACACTAGTTTCTAATATAATAATATGTAATCAAATATAAGGCTAGGCTGTAAATCATGTGTAGTTTAAAGTTATATTGTGAAAATTTAAATTGTTCCTCTCAAGACATCCCTCTCAAAACAGGGTTGTTTTGACTACCACATTCACCCAACGTTGTAATATTGCAACAATTACAAAACAAGCTCTAAATAAAATGTAAGGCACATTTTCCACAATGACTACATACTGACATGTTCTAGACACTGTAATAAACACATAAAAAAATATTTAAAGCACTTTACTTACTTCAGTCAGATAAATCCAATCCAGTAAATCGAGGGGATGATGCTCTCTCAAAAATCTGGAGGGGTGTGACTTCTGGACCTGAGGACAAGCCTTATATACAAATGTATGACCCAATAGCATTCTGAGACTGAACAATAGGACCATATGAGTATGTTAATGTGGTTGAACCAAAAAATAAAAAGAAAAAAAAGGTTTTTTGGGGGATAACAAAAATTGTTGTAATTCTGCAACAGTGGGTCTTACAGGGTTAATTATTGCGTATGTTTAAGTTGGAGCTGATTTGAAACAAATTACTGGCTAGTTCAATGATCATTAAATCTTCTACAGTTGGTATATGTGTGAACTGATTTTCTCATTTTCATCTTTAGAGAGAACTCCAGGAAGTTGTTCACCTCTGGAACACTCACAAAATTCGCCCGTGCAGAAATGCTGTGTCTCCAGGTGGGCGCCCAGTGATGACGTACACCCTACCCCAACTTTTTGGTGCCAGAGATTACCTGAAAGAAGTATCCCAACAAAAAATAGAAGTTTGCAGAGAGGACCATATCCCTGTGATGATACTGTGTTTGACATTTGCTGCCTTGACATGGTAGAAAACAATCTTCATCCACCCACCTCTGCAGAAGAAGCTATTGAGCTTTACATGTTCTTACGTGCTTACATACAAGCTCAAATTTAATGATCACAAAATGCTCTACTGGATCAACTTACTGAATATAAGCATCCACATAAAGTCTGAAAATCTTATGAACCATGAATTTCACTGTTAAGTGTATTGTGTTTTAACAGTAAACATCTGTGAACTCTGTACCACTGGACATCTCCCATTTGTCCATTGTACATCCTTTTTCTATTATGGAAAAAATTTAGACATAATAAGTGCTGGCAGTTGAATAGCAGCATATGAAATATTGCATCAGATGCTGCATGTGAAAAATGAAACATCTTGGGCGCGTATTGCAAAAAGAGCAGCCTACAAAAAAAGGCTGTCATTATCAATTATAAATCAATTATAATATCTTGTCCTTAACGATGTGTATGCTGAATTTCAAATGTCGCTCTTACAGACACAATACCTACCAAGTAAAACCTTTTACTCTTTCATCTTTAGTTGTTTATTGTATCATTTAGGAAAATACCCTCCTGTTTTTTGTTTCTCTCATGAAGTTTCTGATAAGCAGCCAAACACATGTAAAAATATGCTAAGTGTCTAAGATTGCTTGATGGTTTTCATTTAATCTCTCACACATTAAACAAATCAAATAAATTATTCTTACGTATTTGAATGAAATGTCATTACAAACTGAAATGCAGTTGTCATTCAACATTAACCAAACAAAGCAAATGATTACCTTTTATTATAGGGCATGCATCTTTCCTTAAAATTACATTTTAATAACGTTAACAATACAAGCATCTCATAACAAGAGAAACATATCCAATTTATGACTGTGGGTGGACACACATCATGTCTCATGAACTACGTGACTTAACAGTAAGTACACAATCTGTTTGAAGACAGTTGTACAAAACAAAACAATCAACCTTCTGATTCTATTTGTAAAATATAACAAAACTCTATATATATATATATGTTTGTGTGTGTGTGAACAAACCATCGTCAGTATTAAACATGTGACATGAGGTACAGATATTTAAATCAGATTCTATTATGATGTAATAGTATTTCTAATGTCTCAGTCTCTTAGTCTCATCGTAGACTGATAAGAAAAGTGTCCCAAATCAAATTAAACTGCACAGTGTTTCTTGATATGACAAAAAAAAAAATCCAAAATAAAAAAAAAATCTGTCTTGTCATACAGCTCCTGAGTTAATCACGTGTATTCTCATCCTCTGATAACAAAAAGTGTTTTAGCAGCAAAGTAAGTTGTGTCTTGAAATAATAGAACCAAAAACAAATCATTTTTCGTTATTCACACAGCATTTAAACTAGTCACATTTTCTCCTTACATACTCTATTCCGCATTCACAGTATAAACCTACAATGCTGCATTGATGAGGAAGAGAAAAATGTGTGTTCATGAATCACTCAACAACTCCTATACGATGTCGATCACATATGTGTTACTGGACAATATGGGCTCCATTTCAGCTCTAAGCTCAGGGTAACTGTTGTGGGTTGATGGGAGCTCCACATTTGGGCCACAAGTATGGGCAATTAGCCGCCGTGCTAGCCCTTCCAAAGAGGTGAATGTGACTTTAATTTCTTTTACACAAATGACATCTGATCCAGTCAGAAATCTCATCAGCTTCCGGAGACCTACAGTCGTGGAAAAAATGATTAGACCACCCTTGTTTTCTTCAGTTTCTTGTTCATTTTAATGCCTGGTACAACTAAAGGTACATTTGTTTGGACAAACATAGCGATAACCACAAAGATTGCTCATAAGAGTTTTATTTAAGAGCTGATATCTTACGTTTTTCCATGGTTTTCTTGATTATAACCTTAATCACTTAAGTTTTTACATCAATAGCTATGGCGTTGTACTGCCAAAAACACTGCTTTTATGCATTCAGTGTTTTCTTTTCTGTCTGTCTTTGTCACATGATGACGTTTAGTGGTACCAGGTATTAAAATGAACAAGAAAGTGAAGAAAAAATGGTGGTCTAATAATTTTTTCCATGACTGTATTTCATCCAATCCCCTTATGTACTGATGTTAAAATCACAAATTTTGGTTCTCTGCTGAATTAGCTGGAGAAGCTGTTATCTTAATCACCTTTCGTGTTGTTGGTTTAATGTCCTCATACAGTTTTTTTCATATCCTGTACACTGGGAAAGAAATTCCTGATTAATGGTCTTGCAACCTCTGCAATATTATCCAGTGCATATTTTGGTTGCTGGATCATTTGCTTGTGGGCAACCTGGATAAGCATGGCTCTCAAGTTATCTTGTGTTGGTACTGTTCTTACTCCCATGCGATCCATGAGATCCAGAAGTTCTTCTTCGTCATCACCGACAACAGCCTCTTTCAAAGCAGTGGACAAAAGATCACGCTCAGACTGACTAAGATACAACATCAGGGAGTCAAATAGTAAA
Organism: Hirundichthys speculiger; assembly: GCA_018398805.1. Classification (NCBI taxonomy): domain Eukaryota; kingdom Metazoa; phylum Chordata; class Actinopteri; order Beloniformes; family Exocoetidae; genus Hirundichthys; species Hirundichthys speculiger. Next base: position 275,276 of record JAGFBZ010000600.1, read on the forward strand.
TCAGCTGAAACAGAGTGTTCACCAAATGTGACTGCTGTGGTAAAGGCTTGTTCCAGGCCAAAAGGAAAATACCCATGGTCCTTCAATCCTTTGGCTAATATCCTACCCACAGACTTCCATTCCTCTTCTTGCCATTTTGGGGATAGTGATGGCACCCTCACATCTGCACCTTCTGCAGCACAGTCGAGGAGTTCTGTCCAGAAGGGAGCATATACATCCCTGGAGACACCATCAGCATCTGCACCCATTTCATCAATGAAGCTGTATTTCACTGAGTGGGTCATGAGTGCTTCATTCTTGAACTGGGCAATCAGTTCATCTAAGAGAAGCGCTCTGTGAAGTTTCACTGTCACATGCAAAAGTTCACTGGCAGGACTTAGATCTAGTAGAAGCTGTCTCAGCATCAATCGGAGTTAAGGTGTAGATGGGGTGTTTTATTTGTTCTTCTTCCATTGGAAGGATTGGCTCTTGTATGAGAGTATCATCAAGCTCACCTAAAAACGGTTCACCTGTCAAGGGAGCAACAATGACCTCTGATGTATCATACAGATATGTAAGATCAATAAGCTGAACAGCTCCAGCAGAGACAACAGCTGACTTTGTGGCAGTGTTTTGCTCATCTTCGACTGTGTGTATTTGATTTTCACTGTTGTGTTTTTTCTGTATCAGCTGGTCACCCTCTTCCTTTGTGACTTTGTCTCGCCCACATTCTGTTGTGTTTTCATGTTGCTTATCTGTCTGTATTTCGGCTTCTTCCTCTGGGTCTTTACCAGTCAGGGTCTTTGTGAGCAAATAATATTTCAACAACAGTTTGTGTGTCTCGTAGTACTCTCCCACAGTAACATTCTCATCAACATGTGCTTCCTGAAAGATAACTGTATCGTGACTAAACTCTTCCCAGTTTCCCATCATTGACTTCTCATTAGGGAAAACGAGTATTTTAACTTGGGAAAGAATCTCAGTTTTAGTGGCGCTCTTGTGAATATCAAGAACTCTGGTTCCCCCACCACTGCCTTATCTGACTGGTCTGTTGTCATGTATCCACCCTAATTCTATTTTTCTGGCTGTCTTCCAGGCTCTATTATTACTTCTTAGACACATATTTGTTGGTTGCACTGTATTCTCCCTCTCAAAAAACCCTGATCACTCTCCATTTTCTTTTTAATTTTTTAAAAATAAAGACAGTCTCTTTGTATCATCTCCAACTCTTGTCTGTTTTTCCATATAGAAACGCCTTGCGGCAATCCTGTCACCATAGGTTGGAATGTAAGAAGCCATAGTAATATCATTTAGCTCTCCAATTACAGAGCTGTCAATCTGCAATAAAAACAAAAAGTAAATCTCAGACATGACAAAGCTTAAACTCCATCTCTAAGACTATATACTTCTGTGCTAAATTCCAGGACAACCATTAATAAATGTCTAGTGCATATGATAATACAACATAGTATGAGACAGTACAAAACAGCTTTTAAAACTGTGACTTACATGATCCTGCTGCATTTTGTGAATACTCTCCTCAGGAACACTTCTGTTGCGAAGAAATGTCCAAAGACCATCATCTTGTGGAAGCCAGGTTGAGGATGTAGCCATTGCTGGCTCTGCAAAAATAAAGCAAAAAGGGAGAATCTATATAAATATTTGTTGCACCAACAATTATCGTGCTTGAACTGTTAATGCCAATTTTGATATATATATATATATATATATATATATATATATATATATATATATATATATATATATATTATATATGTATGTATGTATGTATGTATGTATATATTATATATATATATATATATATATATATATATATATATATATATATATATATATATATATATATATATATATATATATATATATAATTACCATTCAAATAGTCAATTAAATCCAGATTGGGTCTGAGCCACTCATTTACCAATAAGCTTGTGAAAAAACATTTTACATTTTAAAATTGATTGCATGCATATATTAAATACATAGTTAATAGGAAAAGAAATGGAGCCCATGAGCAAACCACAGCAGATCAAAACACTCGATGCTGCGTCAGTGTTGTCAGCAGTGACTAGTCTACTGACAACGTTCTGTTTGTTTACATGTTTACGTGCAACTTCTGTGTTAGTAATCTCATGTCTCTTTTGTTACCGTATAACTGGACGTTGAGTTCTACTTTAGCCAAACCAATATAGCTACTGATAGAAAGGCGATTCATTTTTCATGAGCAACAATATCCAGTATGATGGACACAAAAAGCTTAGCTTAGCTGACAACTAAAGTCATGCACATGTTCGGCTATCCCTCGCCTGCTACACTGACCAACAGGCTTACAACAGAACTCTAAAACATAACAAGACTATCAAACCCTGCGTATTCCCGGTAAGGTTGAAGATGGGGCAGGAGCATCGATTGCAGAGCATCGATCCACGCCAGGAGTTTCTTGCAGGTTGAAGGTTCTCTTGCGGGCTTTCGAAGTATCACTCTCGTTCAAAAGAAAATTGTACCGAAAAACAGAGAAAAAGATTATACAGAAAAACAGGGCTGAAAAAATTACCACAAAAAACAAAGAAACATTATATCGAAAAACAGGGCTGAAAAAAATACACAGAAAAACAAACAAACCAAAAAATTATACCGAAAAACAGAAAAAAACTATACCAAAAAACAGGGAAGAAAAAAATACCCCGAAAAACAGAACTTTTTTTTTTTAAAGTGAATGCAATACGCTTCCGTACAAAAGTAACCAGTCACTTATTTAAAAATAAAGAAACTTTTTCTTAAGTTGAAGAAGATTCATGAGCTAAGTGAGTAATTAAGTAGGCTGATTGATTGTTTTTCAGTTTACATGATTTTTTCTTTGAATTTGAGGAGACTGATCAAAAGTTTTTATTGCTTTCCAAAACTTACAAAATATTGTTCAGTCTCAAGAAAATGAATGATTTTTTTGTTCATGTATTTATTTGACAGGCTTTGTTCATTAATCTTTAAATTACCGTATTTATTTATTGTTCATTCTGTCCACTGATGTTATTAATATTAATTCAGTTAATCTCTTTTGCTTTTGTACTGCCATTAAACAAAGGAATGAATATGAAAGAATATCCAAACGCAGATTTTTAAACTCCCTCAATTTATCATCTTAGATGTTTTTTAAAGCATAAAAAATCTGTTTGTGAAAGCTGATAAGCGAATGTTAAATTACACTTATCTGAATTCGCTGAACCAAATTATAACAGTGTCAACTTCAGTCTTTGGGTTTCCATGTCTTGTTCATCTTTTGAAACTGTGCACTCATGTTTAATGACTATTTTGCTTATTTGAATGTGTGGAAGTAATTTGTTGCCTCAGCTGATGTTCTTTCCAACTTTCCTTTGTGACTTGCGTAATGTTCACCTGCTCCTTGAGTTGAAATATGTTTGATACATTTTCTTTCTTAAACTATACTCACAGTGGACTTTTTGTGCTTTGTGAAGTTCATGTCAAATTAAATTAAATCAAGCCAACAGAAAATCAAATGCCAAAGATCAAGGGTAGCCTTGATCTTTGGTTCTGTTCACTTGTCTCAGATCTCTTTTGAACAGGAATCCACTGGGCTTCACAATATAGGAACTTGTTAGTACATTATTTAAAAACTGTGGTCTCTGCACAGTTTAATACCTTATATGGAAGACGTCTTGTTCTTTTTCTGGTCTTGTCCTTTTAAAAAGGATTTATAATGCACCTTGTGATTTTCACCCAATGAACCTATTGTTATTTGTTGCGAAAACCCTCAGTCCTTTTTATGCTGCCTTGTGAGTTGTCTACAGTGGTGAGTCTTGAAAATTGATTCGCTTCTCTGTGTGTCTGTTTTAAAGGCCAGCCCATCTGCTCTTTGCAACTTTATATGGCTTCCATCCAAATTATGCAGGGTGCTTTTACAGGGTAAACCTGAGATCTGCTTCTTTTATGTCATTCAACACGGCAGAATAAAGGGCTGCTGTATGTACTGAAGAAGTATGCACTGACAAAATGAATCACAAGAAATCATTGTTATGATACGAGGTACATGCAAAGTTCAAGGATTGTTTTGTCATTCCAGCTAATAGAAATAAAAACAAAACAAAGTACTCAGAATTTGGTAGTCAAAGAGATAAATAAACGAAAATAAAAAGCAGAAAAAGAAGTTATCACGAATTGATTATTGATAAAATGACTACAACATGGAAACCAAGGGCATTCTCTGAGTGGTAAGGGGAACAATATATTCAAATTCAAAAATTCAATTCAAAAATACTTTATTAATCCCCCAAGGGGGAAATTCAAGTTTCAGTACACCAGGAAAAATCTGGTGTACTAGGGGAGCTGCTAGTGTCCAGCGTTCCTTTTCATGCCAGGTCCCGTGGTCCGAGTGCTAACTCCAGTTAACAGCCGTTAACAGCCGTTAAAACAGTTAACAGCCGTTAGAACCAGTATATCTCCATAATGATGACCAGTGAGATATCTCCAGGTCAGAGGAGGAAACACCGATGAACCAGACCTTCTCCTCTGGGAAGACTGAGCTCCTTCAGTCCGGTGAGCGACGGAGCCGACCGTCCCAGAGCCCGGTTCATCACGCGGACCGGACCAGGCCGTTGTCGTCTCCCCCAGCGGTGCTGGGCCCCACCAGGTCACCAGACGGCCCCTGCCAGGTCAACTGACCCATCCGGCGTGTAGACTGCTGGACGGGGGCAGCATGCCGCCGCCGCTACGTCGGGGGCTCCCGTCCCGGCTCCGTGACACTGCAGCCCGGATCCAGTGGCGGTGGTTGCCGCGGGTAGCAGTTCAGGGCTACTTAGCTTAGCTTTCCCGAACCGGCCTCCAGCGACACCGTCCATGTCCATGGTGGCAGGTCTCCACCAGCCACAAGAGGACCGATCCGCCCCCTGCAGACAGTATGTAGACATCTGACCGCAGATCACCACAAACTGGAGCGTCCAGCGGCCAGCGTCCAGCGTCGCAGGGATAAGTCCCCGGAGCAGCAGCGAAAAGCTTCCATGCCAGGCGTCGTCCGGGCAACAATATAATAACAATATAACAATATAGTTAGAAACGAAAGACCTAGTCAAATGTCATAACTAATAAAACATTGTGAATGCATCCATCCATTAACGTCGGCTTACAAGAAGCCAGGAACCCTGTAGATCACTGATTTTTCACTCTGTACTTCACTTATTCTGTAAACCCAGATAAGTCCAGGGGCAATGAGTCAGCCTGGATCTGCTGTGTCTGCAAGACTTCCGGACTGCACAGCAGGATCAACTCTCCCGACTCTGACAGTACAGCTAACATGCTATCAGCTTGAGCAGCAGATGCTGATGTCAGGATAAGAGCATGACTGTGCAGAAGGAGTGCAAAACATGCAGTTAGAATAAATGAGGGGAAGCCTGTAGAATAGCTCTGTTTTCATCTAAAGTATCGTTAAGGTGTGTGTCTATGGACCGTGGTGAAACCACAGATTCCACATAATCAGGTGACTCAATGGATTCATTCACACGTTTTCCCAAAATCAGAAATCATCTCCGCATACATGGGCCCTGATAGTAATTTAGGTCAAGAATGAAAATGAATTTATGGATGGACATTACAATGGACATTTATAAAATGGAGAAGATAACAGCATTTGTTAATCACAAAATGGAGAATTTTGCTTCACACTGGGAAAACTGGGTCAAATATGTCACGCCCCATAGACCTGATTTTATTTTCACAGACTAGTGACTGTATTGTATGGAAAGGATCACTCCCTACCTGTACATATTTTTACTTTTTTTCTTTTTGTTTGTTTTGTTTTTTTTCTCTTGTTGTTGTTGTTTTGTTGGTTTTCTTTTCATCTTTCAGATACAAAATTTAAAAAAAGCTATTTTGGCATTTGGGGCAGACAACATATGTAAGATGTAGGTACATAAGATGTATGGGAGGGATATGAATGTATGATTCTGAATGTCAATAAAAAATGAATTAAAAAAAAAAAGAATGAAAATGAAAGCGATCAGCTTGATTGACAGATCATCAACAAGTGTGAACATTCTTGTAAAAACTGGCGTGGAGCATTCAGGTGTATTTTAACTCAATGCCGAGTAGAAAAGGCATCAACAAGAATCTTATAAGCAACATGGCTCATTAATCTGGGAAGAGTTATAGTGTCATTGTTATTTTAACTCAGTCAGCATAACGAAGTGATCTTCAGCCTTCATCAACCCTGTCACTTGTGTTAACAAGAGAATTACTGACATGATGTCAGTTGGTGCTTTTGTGGCACGTTTTTTTTTTTTTTTTTGAGGGTGGGAGTGGGGGGGATTAAGTTCTTTTTAATGGCAAAGAGGGACTTTGCAATTAATTTCAGTTCATCTGCTCACTCTTCATAACATGTTGGAGTATATGCAAATTGCCACCACAAAAAGTGTGGCAGCAAACTGTGAAAATTAATATTTCTGTCATTCTTGAAACGTTTTTCTACGGCTGTAATTAAAGCACTGTACTGTGAGTGTTTGTGTGTTTGTAAAATGAGAAACACCATGTAAACTGTTTTGTAGAACCGGGATAAGATTAAAAGGTGCTATTTGAGTGGAACACCACGTACTTCCATCAGGACTTTCAATTGTCAGCACTGTTGTTATTGTGCTCAGGAAACCTGTTAAATTGGTTTCAAGATTTGACATCTTTCTGTGTCTTTTTTAACGGAGGTTGTGGGCATCATTGTAATTTGCTGCTCTGGCCATCTTTAGGATTTCTTACTGTCTCTTCCTAAACTCAGTGCAAACATCAGTCAGTTAAGTTGCTCCTGTTTCCAAACACTGGCTCTTATGCAACTGCAGGTCTTAGACTGATGTTTAACTGATTTCATGCCATGACATTGCCTGTTGCTTTTAAGCCTTTAGTGACATTAATCTTAGGCAGTTATGGGTGTTCTTGTTGAGATACTACATTTTTGAATAAACTGCAATATAATTTTAGCGTGTAACTTAAAATGTGCCTGAAACGATCAGAGCACGTCAGTGGTTTGTGATTCAGTCCAGACTAAACTGATTCAATAGCTGAGCTGAAATCATGCCAGATCCCTTTCAAAAGATGACATGATTCATTTGAAGTCTTTTATTTATCATTTCTTATTTGATGTGAAATTGCTTTTGTACATAAAAAAAATAGAATTCATGTGGGCTGCAGCTACTGACTCTGTAAGATTAAAGTTGACATTGTGACTTAATTCCTGTTGGTTTAACTGCTTCCACTTCAAATTTAGCTCCAGGCTAAACTTGAAATGTTGTGGTTTAGGTAGTGAAACGTTAAACGAGAGTGGCATTAGTTACATGCTGACTAGTAGTGCAGCTGGAACCGAGTCTTTTGGTACAATGCTTAATAGGCAGCACCAATGTGACGATGTTTTGTCATAATGCACAGCTTCACTTTTCAATAGAAGCAAAAACAACATATCAAAACAATCACCCCATACCGTTATGGGGTGATTACCATCAGACCTGAATTTGACAGAAAATGGATTGTGCAAAAACGCAATAATCACTCTGTTGTGGACCATTCTGTCTACAACAGAATGGCTGAATGTCTCCCTGTGAGAGATATTCTGGGGAACAACATTATTGTCGAGCCTTTCTGACACAGTGCTCCATATAGTTTGAGCTACAACCATTTTCTTTTCTCACTGAACTTTCAAAGGTGGCTTATGTTATTTCCTTGTTCTCAGGCAAAGCTAAATTATTTGAAAGGTGGAGTGGGAGAAGGACCCTGACATCTGTCATTCTTATAAAAAGTTTTCTCAACAACTATGCCAAATTTTGGATCCCATTAGACCAGAGAGAGAGGCCGCTTGTAACTTGCTCACCTTAAAGCAGGGCAACAGGCCCAGGCAGTTTCAGACTACATTATAAACTTCCATATCCTTTCAGTAGACAGTAATTGGAACAATTCAGCCTTATTTGATTTTATCAGGTGCTTATGGATATTATTAAAGACAAAGTAGCAGCCAGAAACTCACCGAAGAGCTTGGAAGAGCTGGAGAAGCTGGCCACAAGAATTGATCTTCCATGAATTCCATGAATGATGTCGTGAGAGGGGAAGGCCGATTTCAGCCTTCACCAGATCAGGGATCCCTTCCTTACCCACTTCAAAGTCTGTGACCCCAGTATACCAGAGCTTTTTGGACCAGTCAGAACCCATGCAAATTGGGAGAACCTGACTGACTCCAGAGGACTGTGACCACAGGTTCAGAAAGAGACTCTGTCTGTACTGTGGAGGAGAGGGTCACATGATCCAATCCTGTCGGTTAAAAGGGAAGACTCTGTAGTGGTTGGGAGGTCACTAGTGAGTCACTCCCTACAAAAGCCTTCCTCCTCTCGTCCCATGCTTTTAGTGGAATTCCTGTTACCTTCACAATCTGACCCTCTGACGTCTTTGTGGATTCTGGGCATAACACAGAGTTCATTGGCACTGCCTTAGTTGACCAAATCTATCTTAAAAGACAACCACTGAGAGGACCGTTATTTTTCTGGGCCCTGGATAGCCATCTACTTCATCAGATCACTGAACAGACTGAACCCACCCAAGTCCTCACCTCTGGCAATCACTAGGAACGGGTCAGTTTCCTTCTTATTTGGCTGGAAAAATGCTCAGAAGGACGGTTCTTCAACAACTTTTCCAAAATCAACTTTACATCAAGGCAGACAAATGTGAGTTAAACCAAACCTCTGTGTCTTTTTGGGCTATGTTATTTCCCCTGGTCAGATGAAGAAAGGCTAGAAAAATGGCTGTGGTGAGAGACTGGCCAATCTGTGAGACATGGAAGTAACGACAGCACTTTCTTGATTTTGCAAATTTCTACCGTCTCTTCATCAACCATTACAGTACTGTAGCTTCTCCTTTGCATAAACTGACAAAGTAAACTGCCTTTTACCTGGAACACTAATGCCAATCAGGCATTTGCTGAACTTAAGTCCTGCTTCTCTAGAGCTCCATTTCTCACGCTTCCTGACCATCAGCTTCAGTTCATGTTGAGGTTGATGCTTCTGGCACAGGAGTTGGAGCAGTCTTCTCACAACGGCCTCTCTGAGACAAAAGCCTCCATCCATGCGCCTTCTTCTCTAAAGGACTCTCTCCAGCAGAGAAGAATTGCACCATCAGAGACAAGGAGCTTTTAGCAGTTAAACTGGTCTTAGAGGAATGACTTAACTGACTGGAGGGTTCAGCTCAGCCTTTCATTGTCTGGATGGATCATAAAAACTATAATATCTCAAGGGTGCACGCAGGCTAAACACTCGACAGGCTAGGTGCATGTTGTTTTTTGGAGGGTTTAATTTTTCCCTGGCTTTTCACCCAGGGTCAAAGAACATAAAACCCAATGCTCTATCCAGACAACAGTCTAGAGGGGAAAGGAGACTCAGAGATGACCAACCAATTCATTCTTCAACTGTCAACTCACCTCTGCTTTTCCCACCTAGACACTGAATCTGAGGCAACACAAGCACACAACACATCGCCGTGTCTCCTGATGACTCAGGACCAGTTGATGCTCATTTTAACTGTATTTTAGATATCAAGACATGGATGGCAGAAAATTTCCTACAGCTCAACCAGGACAAAAATGAGGTCTTAGTGATTGGTCCTGAAGGCAAGAGAGAGAAACTTTTACTAAAACTACAAGATTTTACTCCTCCATGAGTCACCACCTTATCGTGGTGGAGGGGTTTGCGTGTCCCAGTGATCCTAGGAGCTATGTTGTCGGGGGCTTTATGCCCCTGGAAGGGTCACCCATGGCAAACAGGTCTCTAGGTGAGGGACCAGACAAAGTGTGGCTCACAAAGGACCTCTATGACGAATAAAAACGATGGACCAAGATTTCCCTTGCCCGGACGCGGGTCACCGGGGCCCCCCTCTGGAGCCAGGCCTGGAGGTGGGGCTCGGAGGCGAGCGCCTGGTGGCCGGGCCTTTGCCCATGGGGCTCGGTCGGGCTCAGCCCGAAAGGGAGACATGGGCCTCCACTCCCGTGGACTCACCACCTGCAGGAGGGGCCATAGAGGTCGGGTGCGTAGAGAGCTGGGCGGTGGCCGGATTCGGGGACCCTGGCGGTCCGATCCTCGGCTGCAGAAGCTAGCTCTAGGGACGTGGAATGTCACCTCTCTGGCGGGGAAGGAGCCTGAGCTGGTTGTGTGAGGTCGAGCGGTTCCAGCTAGATATAGTTGGACTCACCTCGACGCACGGCTTGGGCTCTGGAACCAGTATCCTTGAGAGGGGTTGGACGCTTTTCCAATCTGGAGTTGCTCCGGGTGAGAGGCGCCGAGCTGGTGTGGGCATACTTATTGCCCCCCGACTTGGCGCCTGTACATTGGGGTTTACCCCGGTGGACGAGAGGGTAGCCTCTCTCCGCCTCCGGGTGGGGGGACGGGTCCTGACTGTTGTTTGTGCTTACGCACCAAATAGCAGTTCAGAGTACCCACCCTTTTTGGAGTCCTTGGATGGAGTATTGGAGAATGTTCCATCTGGGGACTCCCTCGTTCTGCTGGGGGACTTCAATGCTCACGTGGGCAACGACAGTGAGACCTGGAGGGGTGTGGTTGGGAGGCAGGGCCCCCCCGATCTGAACCAGAGTGGTGTTTCGTTGTTGGACTTCTGTGCTCGCCATGGACTGTCCATAACGAACACCATGTTCAGGCATAAGAGTGTCCACATGTGCACTTGGCACCAGGACACTCTAGGCCGCAGTTCGATGATCGACTTCATAATCGTATCGTCGGATTTGCGGCCGCATGTCTTGGACACTCGGGTGAAGAGAGGGGCGGAGCTGTCAACTGATCACCACCTGGTGGTGGGTTGGCTCAGATGGTGGGGGAGGATGCCGGTCAGACCTGGCAGGCCCAAACGTGTTGTGAGGGTCTGCTGGGAACGTCTGGCAGAGTCCCCTGTCAGAAGGAGCTTTAACTCACACCTCCGGCGGAACTTCGATCATGTTCCGAGGGAGGCAGGGGACATTGAGTCCGAGTGGGCTATGTTCCGGGCCTCTATTGTTGAGGCGGCCGACCGGAGCTGTGGCCGTAAGGTCGTTGGTGCCTGTCGCGGCGGCAATCCCAGAACTCGCTGGTGGACACCAGCAGTGAGGGATGCCGTCAAGCTGAAGAAGGAGTCCTATAAGGCCTTTTTGGCATGTGGGACTCTGGAGGCAGCTGACAGGTATCGGCAGGCTAAGCGGAACGCGGCTTCGGCGGTTGCTGAGGCAAAAACTCGGACATGGGAGGAGTTTGGAGAGGCCATGGAGAACGACTTCCGAACGGCTTCAAAGAAATTCTGGTCCACCATCCGGCGTCTCAGGAGGGGGAAGCAGTGCTCCGTCAACACTGTATACAGTGGGGATGGGGAGCTGTTGACCTCGACTCGGGACGTTGTGGATCGGTGGAGGGAATACTTCGAAGACCTCCTCAATCCCGCCGACACGTCCTCCAATGAGGAGGCAGAGTCTGGGGACTCTGGGGTGGACTCTCCTATCTCTGGGGCTGAGGTTGCCGAGGTGGTTAAAAAGCTCCTCGGTGGCCGGGCCCCGGGTGTGGATGAGATCCGCCCGGAGTTCCTCAAGGCTCTGGATGCTGAGGGGCTGTCTTGGTTGACACGCCTCTGCGGCATCGCGTGGATGTCGGGGACAGTACCGCTGGATTGGCAGACTGGGGTGGTGGTCCCCCTCTTTAAAAAGGGGGACCGGAGGGTGTGTTCCAACTACAGGGGGATCACACTCCTCAGCCTCCCTGGGAAGGTCTATTCAGGGGTCCTGGAGAGGAGGTTCCGTCGGATAGTCGAATCTCGGATTGAGGAGGAGCAGTGTGGTTTTCGTCCCGGCCGTGGAACGGTGGACCAGCTCTACACCCTCTTCAGGGTCTTGGAGGGGGCATGGGAGTTCGCCCAACCAGTCTACATGTGTTTTGTGGACTTGGAGAAGGCGTTCGACCGTGTTCCCCGGGGATTCCTGTGGGGGGTGCTTCGGGAGTATGGGGTGCCGGACTCCCTTGTACGGGCTGTCCGGTCCCTGTACGACCGGTGCCAGAGTTTGGTCCGCATTGCCGGCAGTAAGTCGGATTCGTTTCCAGTGAGAGTTGGACTCCGCCAAGGCTGCCCTTTGTCACCGATTCTGTTCATTACTTTTATGGACAGAATTTCTAGGCGCAGTCGAGGTGTTGAGGGGATCCGGTTCGGTGGCCTCAGGATTGGGTCTCTGCTATTTGCAGATGATGTGGTTCTGTTGGCTTCATCGAGCCGTGATCTACAACTCTCGCTGGAGCAATTCGCAGCCGGTTGTGAAGTGGCTGGGATGAGAATCAGCACCTCCAAATCCGAGACCATGGTCCTTAGCCGGAAAAGGGTGGAGTGCCTTCTCCGGGTTGGGGATGAGGTCCTTCCCCAAGTGGAGGAGTTTAAGTATCTCGGGATCTTGTTCACGAGTGAGGGCAGGATGGAGCGGGAGATCGACAGACGGATCGGTGCGGCATCTGCAGTGATGCGGGTGCTGCACCGGTCTGTTGTGGTGAAGAGGGAGCTGAGTCGGAAGGCGAAGCTCTCGATTTACTGGTCGATCTACGTTCCCACCCTCACCTATGGTCATGAGCTTTGGGTAGTGACCGAAAGAACAAGATCGCGGATACAAGCGGCTGAAATGAGCTTCCTTCGCAGGGTGGCCGGGCTCTCCCTTAGAGATAGGGTGAGAAGCTCGGTCATCCGGGAGGGGCTCAGAGTAGAACCGCTGCTCCTCCGCATCGAGAGGAGCCAGATGAGGTGGCTCGGGCATCTGGTTAGGATGCCTCCTGGACGCCTCCCTGGTGAGGTGTTCCGGGCACGTCCCACTGGGAGGAGACCCCGGGGAAGACCCAGGACACGCTGGAGGGACTATGTCTCTCGGCTGGCCTGGGAACGCCTCGGGATCCCCCCAGAGGAGCTGGAAGAAGTGGCCGGGGAGAGGGGGGTCTGGGCCTCCTTACTCCGGCTGATGCCCCCGCGACCCGACCTCGGATAAGCGGAAGAAGACGGTACGGTACGGTACAAGATTTTAAACCTACACAACGTATAAAGAACCTGGGTGTAATTTTTGACTCTGAGCTCAATTTTATTTGTCACATCAAAAATGTAACAAAGATAGGTTTTTATCATCTTAAGAATATAGCCAGAGTCTGCCCGTTTCTCTCTCCGGCTAACATGGAGGTGCTGATGCTTTTATCTCTTGTCGTTTAGACTACTATAAAAAAAGACCGTTTCTAGTCCGCAACTATTCCAGAACTCAGCAGCTCATGTGCTGATGAAGACCAGGGGGCGGGAACACAATACACCAGTTCTAAAATCAATGCATTGGCTCCCCATGTGTTTCAGGATCAACTTTAAGGTTCTTTTATTGGTTTTTAAATGTCTTATTGGTCTTGGGCCATCTTATCTATTTGACCTGTTTTTATCATATCAACCCTCGTGGACCCTGAGGTCCTCTGGTTCTGGCCTTTTAATCATCCCAAGAGTTAGAACAACAACCCACGATAAGGCTGCATTCAGCCATTATGGCCCTCATCTGTGGACCAGCCTGGAGGTTCTGGTCCTGGCTCTGGCCCTCATCTGTGGAACAGCCTGCCAGAGAACATCAGGACCAAAGAGACTGTTGAGATGTTTAAAAGGAGGCTCAAGACTCACCTTTTTAATCTGGCTTTTACCTGATTTCTTTTACTCTTTTATCTCTTTTATTTTTACTGTTCTTAATCTGTAATGATTTTAATGATTCAATTTATTTTTGAGTCTTTGTGCATTTTATTATCATTATATCTTTAAATTCTATTTTTAAATCCATGGCTTTTACATCTCCAGATTTTATCGTCATTGTATCTATTGTTTATTTTTATTCTTTTTTACTGTCTTAATTTTTTAGTTTTAGGCTCCAGTGTTTCCGCATGGGGGCCCTCCACACTGGGAGTTGTGTCTGGTTGTGTAGAGTCTACCCTGGTCTATCTGGGTTGAGGTGGTCTCTGGGACGGGGCCATTGTCATGGCCTGGGTCGGCCATGGCAGTCCTGTGTGTGTATGTCTGTGTCAAGTTGGTGTCTCTCCCTGTCTTTAGTGGTTCCTGTTTTACTTTGAAAGGTCTGTCTTGTCTCCGTTGTTTTCTGCTTTGCTTCCTTCCTCTCGTTACCCTGATTCCCTGCACCTGCCTCTCGTCTGATGCCTTGTGTATTTAAGTCTTGTCATATCCCCTTGTCCTCCGTGGGTCCATTAGTCACTTTACGTGTGTTGCAGGCTTACCTGTTTCCCTCTCATCATCCCCCTGGACTTTAAGTTAAGTGTGTTTTTGTATTTTGGACTTTTGTATTTTGCATTTTGGATTTTGTGTTTTTGGTAATAAACGCCTTTTCATTTTGATATCTCCTGCTCTTGGGTCCTCCTTCATCCATAGCTGCAAACCATGACAGCCATGTTACTTTACTTTTTACTTTGTGCTGTGAGGGTGCTTGTGTGTGCTTTGTGTGTGTGAGGGATGGGTTTTTATTGTTTGTTTTATGTCTTATTTTATTTTGTGAAGCACTTTGTATTTTATATGTATAAAAAGTGCTATATAAATAAAGTTTTTATTGATTGATTGATATTGTTTTTGACCGCGGTTCCCCAGTTTATATCTTCTTTCCCAATAAATGACAGGAATTCTGTCATTTATTGGAATGGTTTGGGTTGATATCTTCTGGTTTCCAACGTCAATCTGATGGGCAGACAGAGCAGTTCAATCAAGAACTTGAGAGTAAGTTTTGTTGCTTGTGTTCAGGCATCATGGTTGCAAAACTTTCACTTGGTTGAATACGCTCAGAACTCCTTACCATCGTGCTCCACAGGGATGTGACCCTTCATGGTTGTATATGGTTATCCCCGTCTGTTTTCTGGACTGAGACTGATGTCTGAGCAAAACCAAAATAAACAAACAAAAAAAAAAAACCAATCTGATGACTCAGTGATCATCACTATATTATTACATTGTCACGTGAAAATTTAGAATATATATGTTTTACTGGTGCTCAAAATGAACCAGTAGACATATAGACATTGAACACAAACCAGTAAAATTTTGTGACAAGATCTTAATTGTTAGAGCTCTGAAAAGCCCTTTATTGTAATTTCCACAGCAAACAAGATCTTTGCTGAGGGTGATAAGATAATAAAACAAAGTTTTTTTTCTGAATATGTTAATTTGCTAGAATAATACTGTACCCATGGTTTTAGAATGACAGCTAAATGGTAACATTTGTCAGAAACTAGAGAAAAACAAGTTCAGAAAAAAACATTCTGATCCATTTAATAAAAGATTAAATTTAAACTCCAACTGACTGTAATTATTAGGACTATAATTTCATACTACATCAGTGAATCATCAGTCATTAAAAAGCCATTTGCAGAAATACAGAGACATAATCACTTAGATGTCTCAAAGCAGAGCAGGTGCTATTACACATATTAATACAAAACTTTAACAAGTTGTCAAATTGGCATCCATAGACTGTAATGAGCTTGTGCTGAAGGTACAGACAGTTCTAGAAAAAAGGGGGCATACACTGAATCCAGTGAAAACATACACAAAATTGTAATGTTAAAAAGTTCATCACTTCCCACAAATTAATTAATCACTTCTCTCTATTCAGAAACTGGTTTAGCTATTAGCTATCTGGTAAACTTTTACTCCGCTGGTGATCACTGCCATTCCAAAAGCTAAGCAACACTTGACAAGAAAATCCAGGTTGCATGGAAACAACTCAGTGGAATTTTCGTTATGTTTAGCTCATTGGTAGCTACTAGAGGGATGGAGTTTTAGTTTGTTGAACGATTCTGTCCAGGACTACTATTGTTTGGTCTCTTACACGGCAACTCTCCAGTCATTACGTTCTTGAGTCACTTAATCATCTCTACCATGATGTCCACTATGTGAGCAAAATTCATGGTTTTATATATATATATATATATATATATATATATATATATATATAATATAAAATGCATGTATTTCAGGGCTGTCAAAGTTGATGCATTAATAATGTGTTAATAACACGTTAACGCATATTCTGTTTAACGCCACTATTTTTTCAAATTTAATTTTAATGCCAGACATTTCACAAATGTCATCAACCCTCCAAACTCAGTGAGTGTGGCAAAAACTCTTAGGAACAGCGCTGAATGTCCTTCTGAGTACCTCACTGCTGCCATGGAGCTTAGGGACCATCAGCAAATTACTGGGGTCAAGCAGCAGCCTGACAAAATACCCAAAGAAGCTGATGAATTAAGGCCCAAAAAAGTACAGCAGCATTGATGGACTTCTGGTTTTCAAACTAAAGGCTTAAAAAAAAAAAAAAAAAGCAGATCCTCGCGACCCTGTATAGGACAAAATGGGTATAGATAATGGATGGATGGATGGATGGATGGATGGATGGATGGATGGATAAACAGAACATTAAATGTGATTAATGTGTGATTAATCGCGGGTTAACTATGAAAATCTTTTGATTAATCACAATTTAAAAAATTAATCGACTGACAACTCTAATATATATATATATATATATATATATATATATATATATATATATATATATATATATACTAGGGATGCAACGGTACTCAGTAAAATACCGAACCGTTCAGTACGACCTGCACGGTACAATATGCTTTTATGTCCCGCGGGATTTATGTTCCAATAGTTTTGCATTGGACTTGCACGTGAGCATGTGTGCCTTTTAGGCAACAGGCCTGCCACTGCATGTCAATGTGCACTCGCCTCCGCTCACTTACAGTGACCAGCCTATCACACTTATAGATGCAGGAAATGGGGGAAAAAAAAAAAAAAAAACAAGCAGGTATGGCCAGCGGTAGCAGAGAAGTTGGGAGAAAACGTATTTAAATCGCCGGTGTGGGAGCATTTTGGTTTTTCTGTTGAATACACTGACGAGGGAGTGAAAACACTTAACAGAAACTTCATAGTCTGTAAACGCTGCTTGAGACATATCCTGTACTCAAACGGAAACACAAGCCATATGGACAAGCATCTCCAGCGTAATCATCCTGATATTATGCTTTCCGTACACCCCGGAAAGGAAACGGCAGCAAAACAACAACTGTCCATAGAGACAAACCTACCGTGCCACCTCGGATAAATACAAGAACATAACCCGAGCAGTGGGAGTGTTTAGAAGCCATGTCAGAGCCTTTTTATGGATTGATTTATGTATGTATATGTATTAATAGTCTACAAAAGAGCACTACGCAGAGCTAGAACATCTTATTATTCATCATTAATAGAAGAGAACAAAAATAATCCACGTTTTCTGTTCAGCACTGTAGCCAGGCTGACAAAGAGTCACAGCTCTCTTGGTCCATGTATTCCTGCTACTCTCATTAGGGAAGACTTTATGAGCTTTTATAGCGGGAAAATAAACAAAATTAGAGATGAAATTGGCCAGGCCCAACTGTCGACGGCTGTGGACGTCCCTGCAGCTTCATTAATTTCTTTTGGTCCTGATTTGACTCTGGACTGTTTTTCTCCTGTGGGCCTCTCTGTGTTGACCTCAACTATCAGCAAAGCTAAACCATCTACATGTCTGTGGATCCCATCCCAACTCGGCTGCTCAAAAATGTCATGTCCTTTATTGTTATGTCAATTTTGGATCAGATTATCCTATCTCTAAAATCAGGATATGTAAAACAGGTTTTTAAACTTGCAGCTATAAAACCTTTGCTTAAGAAACCATCTCTTGATCCGGACATTTTGGCAAACTATAGACCAATATCCAACCTTCCATTCATCTCTAAAATTCTGGAAAAAATAGTTGCAAGCCAGTTAGGAGAACACCTGCATAGAAATGATCTATTTGGAGTTTTGCAGTCAGAGTTCAGAACACATAATAGCACAGAAACGGTGCTGATTAGAGTCCCCAACAACCTCCTCATGGCCTCAGACAATGAATTAGTTTCTGTCCTTGTTCTGCTGGACATCAGCGCTGCTTTTGATACCGTTGATCACAGCCTTTTGCTGCATAGATTAGAGACACTGTTGGAATTAAAGGGACAGCATTAGGCTGGTTTAAGCTGAATTTATCTGACAGGTTCCAGTTTACTATGTTAATGATATTCCTTCTGCATGGACTAGGGTCTGCTATGGCGTCCCACAGGGTTCAGTGCTGGGACCAATCCTTTTCACTTTATACATTCTGCCCTTGGAAAAAATTGTCCAGAACCACGGCAAAGACTTTCATTGCTACGCTGATGATATGCAGCTGTACTTATCTATGAAACCAGAGGTAGCAAAACCGTTGGCAAAACTTCATTCATTTCATTTCATTTTATTGATTCATTCCAGACATGTCAAAACAATCTTTTAAAGCATAGGCTTCTAGGGTGTCTTAATGACATTAAATACTGGATGTCCTCTAACTTTTTGCTTCTAAATTCAGATAAAATAGAGGTTATTGTCTTTGATTCCAAACACCTGAGGAATGGATTAACTGGGTTTACGCTGGCCGTCTGTGCCAATTTTACAAAACGTTCTAGCTATTGATATAGTAACTGTGCTCTTCTTAGTTGAAGTTGCTCGTTAAAGTGGGTGTCAGAATGATGACAGCTACCTGTGGTGCTGAACTGCTTTGACTTTGAGTTGTTATATTATTAGGGGCCAAGTAGCCTAATGTTCTTGTTGTTCTCTTGGTTTGTTAGACTTCATGACGGTTTGATTGATTTCAAAATGACATGGTTGCTCTTTGTGGTGTTGATCTCTTCCTCAAATGCTTTAAGCTATTTGTCAAAAATGTAGTAATGCTTGTAAGTCCCGCTGTTGCAGGCATACGTATGTTGTAAAACGATGTAATCACAAGCTTTACCGGGTTTAAAGGGGCCCGGTCATGTGCCCCGCCCCCGGCCCGGCAGTGACATGTTCCGCTACTGGACAGCACCACTGCTAAGACACTGGGGAGGCCTATTCACACAAGTTCATTTAATGTTACATATTTCAGCACAAGTAAAAATTAACAGACTTTTCAAACTGATGATGATGAAATGTAAGGCACAGAGATGGAAAGGGAATACTGTGAATACTCTACCAATTATATTACAGAGCAATGCAAACAAAGATAACATAGGGCTCATGCCTGGCCCACGTGCACATGTGCTCCAGAGAAATATAAATCAAGCTTCACTCTATTCACTTCCCGATTCCTGTGGTCAAAAAGGAACAGGAGGTCCTGGAAGAGCTTCCTGCGTTTGAAATGCAGCCAAAGTCAAATAGAGATACTGTATATGTGGAGATACCACTATAATACATAGAATTAATATGGTATATATCTTAACAGATGTCATTCACTGCCTTACTCTTGGATGTCTGGCAGCAAGCAAGAGCTCATTATTTCACACTTGGTCACACTTGCCTTAATCACCTTGAGGTAGGCTAAAAGTGAAACTGTGGTTTCCTAAAAGCAGATCAATAATATAGCAACAGTCTCCTCTAATAAAATAACGGGATCTCAGGGAATTGGGCGACATGTGCAATTTAAGTGATTCATTAAATAAAATAAATAAATAAATAATTAGTCATGAGGACACAAGAGAACATTTTGCGTAGATGAGTTTGGGGGAAAAGCATCTCCTGTCTTTATCGTAGCAGAATAAAACCATCATAATTTATACTGGAGCAACTTCTTCAAACGTTAATTTTACATGCGATCGACATAGAGTTTAATCTTTGGAAGAGTCTAACAAAAGCAATGAAACAATGAACATTCAGACATTTTAACGTATTTTTCTCCATTTACACTTCACCAGTGGAGCAGAAGAGTCTCCTCAGCGAGCAACACCCTATCTGGAAATCACATCCAGCGGGATTCTAAAAATAGTATTTAGTCAGAGGCTCTGTCTCATTACACCAGATCTGAAGGCTAATGTGCTCTTTCTAGACACACACACACCCTCTCTGACTAAAGTACTGAACATTGCAATAATGAAGGTTGTGTTTCAGCCTATTTACATGACAATAAAATTAAGGTTGGTAGTTCTGAATAATTCATGTGTTGTTTTTCCTCAGCAGCTGGGGGTATGCGAGTCTGATTATGCAGGTCAAATTCAAGACAAGAACATTAACAGAACGGTCCAGAGTCTGATAAACATTTTAGCAGGTCACTACTGGCACTGTAATAATTTAAAGTCTTGTCTCTTATGTTTTAGCACAACATGCAGTGTTCAAAATAACAACAGTGTGTTTAAAAAAGTAAGTAAAGCTCAAAATCCCTATAACCACTTTTATTTCCAAACACACTAATTCATTGGGAACATTGCACATTCTATTTCAAATGAAAACATTAAAAAACTTTTTTTTTTTTTTTAAATATAATGACTCTGAGATGTTTCAAGTATTAATTGTTTTAGGTGGATATGTTTTCTTATGTTTTTTTTTTTTATTTTTTTTTTTATTTAAACCTTTATATCAAAAACAGGGACAGGATGTAATTATGAAATAATGTATAACATGTATCACCTTTGTTCCAAATAAAAATTTGAATTAAAAAAAAAAAAAAAAAAAAAAAAAAAAAGAAAAAACATTTTTATCAGTCTTGTAATGACTTAACAGAAGTGAAGAAAAAAAGAACATTAGCCTTTTAAAACATGTGTCTGCATTTTTCTTTTCAAACTCAAAAAGTTACTGTGTAAACTGAGAAATGGTTGATCTTTCCTGTGAATCTCTGAACTCATATTTAGTTGTAGTTTGTTGTTTCTGAGAACAGTTTCTGTGTTCATGGAGTCGACCAGCTTCTGTCACCTGTGAACTGGTATTCCAGTCCAGGACCACACCACTACAGTCCACAGTTCTTCTATATTTCTTGATTTTTCCTCAGAAACAGAATTTTTGATGTCACCCCTCCAGTTTTCGACTGGATCGAGGTCCAGGGATTGGTCTGGCTACTCCATAACGTTAATCTGGTCGGTCTGGAACCAGGATGCTGCTGCTTACTGGTGTATTTGGGGTCGTTGTCTTGTTGAAACATCCATTTCAAGAACATTTCCTCTTTAGTATCAGACAACATGACCTCTTCAAGTATTTAGACCCAACACCACAGTATGAGAAACATCCCCATATCATGATACTTGCTCCACCATGCTTCACTGTCTTCAGTGTTCTGTGGCTTGAAATCAGTGTTTGGAGGTCATCTGGCAAAGTGTCTCTGGTCCCTAGACCCAAATAGAACAATCTTGTTTTATTTCAGGTCACAAGATATTGTTCTATTTCTCTTTAGTTCAGTCGGTGTGTTCTTTGGTAAACTGTAATCTCTTCCACACATGTCATTTTTTCAACAATTAGACTTTGCTGATATCTTGGCTTCACATAGACATCTTCTAACTGTTCCAGTCCAGTCTGATTGGTCAATTCTACATCCGCATAGAAAAAAGCGCGTCATTGAAGAAATGAGGAAGTACCCACATCTGTACGATTCTGGTTCTCCACACCACAAAGACAGCACATATTCTAGTAATTCATGGAGGGAGATAGCGATGAATGTGGGTCTGGATACGGCCGAGACGGTGAGGAAGTGGAAAAACACAAGAGATACGTTTACTAAGTTTAGCTAGTTCGTGATTGTCGCTCTTGCATTGTGGCGTGGAATAACAAAGCGGAGACCGCGCTAGTATAAATCAAAAGTGATGGCGGCATCTCTGCGACAAGCTGACGGCGACACATTGACGCGAGAGCATACACAGCCCTTAAGTCTTGTCCTTGTGCCCTGTAAGTGTCTGCTTGTGTCTTGTGAGTTTTTTTTTTTCTTGCTTTGGCCCCCCTGGATCCCTGTTTTGAAGCATTTTTAAAGCATTTGAGATCATTCTAGTTGAGCAGACCATCATTTTCTTCACTTCATCAACTTATGCAGTTTTTCTGAACAATGGAACGACCCATTTAACTCAGCTGTTCAGATGGAAATGCTCTATAACCAGCATGTCGATCTGCTGCCTTTATCTTTAAATAAGAGTAACCTGTTTTTATACATTGTCAAAGATCTCACTAACTGAACTCCACACATCTTAATTTTCTGTAAAGAAATAACAGATTTCTTCATGTTTTGATTTGCGGTAGAATGTGCAGTGTTTCCCAATGCATTTGTGATTCTGGAAATAAAAACTATTCTAAGGATGGTATATTATAACACACTGCTATTATTTTGAACACAACTATATTTCATAAAGTTTCAAAGTTAGATCATTTTGTTGTGACCTCAGCTTTTCAGGCCACTTACCACTAAAACACTTACTGGTCGTGATGAGCAGCACCTTCGACCGTCTGTACGACAGGCTGTCAGTATGAATTAAGATGATTTCAAATGAGCGACAAAAATCTCTACATTGTCACTCACACCTTTTTCAGACAGACAGCTGAAGCCGCTGATCTAATCTAAAGGATGGAAATGGCTTTTTGTTGTGGAAAAAATTGTCTCTGTTCTGGTTTCTAAAAGACTAAGGATTCTGAGTAAGATTAACAATTAACCCTAAATAACAAGACTTAGCGATGGCTGGATTTTCAGTAAATTTATTTGCCATACTTTACACCTCAGCAGTCGATGAGGTGTATGACAATGAATGACAATTTGACAATAACAGACAGTAAGCTTTAACAGAATGTCTAAGACTATATACTATACACTATATATTCTCTGCTTGTCTGTTGTTTAAAATTTTACTATTAATGTATGTTAGTTTATCAATAATTAGTGAATTCTAGTGAGGCAAATGTACAACACTTAATAAAGCACTTGACAATTGGACAAGGGTAAAAGTGGATTTAGTCTCCATTTGTATACAAACAGAGAATGTCCAGGCGCTCACAACAGCACAGCCAGCTGCTGCCAGCACAAGACAACGAATCAAGGAAATGCAGTCATTCTTGAACACTTGTTTATCAATACGTTGAGCCTTGAGCTAAATTCCTCTGACAGCAAGTATCTCAAAAATCACGCCATGGCACCTGAGCAATATCCCACATTGGATTAGATATTCTACATTAGATACTGAGAAACAGGCCATAGTGACGTGACCCTATTTCTAATACAACATTGTCAGAGGTGTAAAATGCTGTTTGTTTAGTTAATTCAGATTGAATACAATAGAACTATGTTAAAAGACATTAAGGTTAACATACAAGTAATAAGAGTGACTGATTTAAAGAGGATGAAAAAGTGGTTAAACACAGTTATTAAAAACTGTAAAATCATAATCACAGTTCATGATAGTAACTGCTCATAAAGAAAAATACTTTTTGATGACTTAGTCAATTCATGCAAGCGATCTATGTGGATATAAAATTGTTTAAAATTGAGTATAGAGACAGTAATGTTGCTGATTGTAGTAGGAACTGTTTAAGTACTACTGTTTCATTATTTGGTTTGACTGTATGGATATATTGTGTTACTGTTTGTGTAAGGCATCAGAAGTTGGCCAATACAACAATACGCAGTCACAGACCACACACCAAGCAGCTCCTGTTACCTGGTGTTTTCTGTATTTCACAGTTCCCAAAAAATAATGAATATGTTGCACAAGAGTTGAGCTGGCCCATCATTTCCAAAGGTGTAACACGATTTAACGTTAACTGGAAAAACATTTTTTCTTCCTGCACAGTTTTGGTGCTGCTAAAAAACAAATCTTCTTCTACCTCTCATGGGATAGCAGGGAAATGTGCATCCAATCACACTAGACATATGTGTTTAGGAGGAAGGGCTTAAGAAGAGAACAGGATTTAACCTTTTGTGAACATGTAGCGTGATGAGATACAGGGCGTTACTTTTTTGTAAGGGGGGAAAAAAATCATTGGTGGGGACACGTCCCCACTGTCCATGCTAATTCTACATCCTTGTACAAACATAATTCTTCTGACAACCTTGTGAAAAAAGTTCAGCAAAAACAGAACAATGACCTCTCCAGTCACAATTTAGTTTCTGATAATATTTGCTAAAATGTTGCTCTGCCATGGCTTAGACCTTTGAAAATATTTCAGTTATTTTGTCAAATGACTGCTGACAAGGGGAAAAAAATCACTTTAGTTCAAATCAATATCTATAGCGCCAGTCCATAGCTCAATGCCAACTCAGGGTACCTAACAATTCCACATTGGAACAGTGGAAAGAAAAAAAAAAGACCTTCTTACAGAAAGAAACCTCAGGTAGACAAATCAGGAAGGATGGCCTTGTTGTTTTGATGTACAGTTGGCTTCTGCCGACTGTAATCTGACTATCGTGGTTGGGTGTAGCTTCAGTTCAGTTGCAGGGTAGAGAGGTGGGGCACAGTGTCATAGGACAGTGACAGAGAATTGGATTAATGCAGTGGTGGAGCATTAACCAGAGGTCTCACCGGGATTGGAAGTGCTGCTGTTTTCACGCAGCCTCCACAAGTTAATGTAATGTCAATGTGTGACTCAGACATCACACAACATTTTGTGGCTGTGGATGGAACACCAGCAGCAAAGAAGTCATATAGTTTTTGACAAGAGAATCTGAAGGAGAGACAGCGAGTAGCTCCGTTATGGAACTGGCAGTATGAACAGTTCACTGCAATGCCTGTGCAACGGTGTTGTGCCGAGAAGTGCATGATCTTTTATGATCTTTAATAAGAACATCACACCGTCAACGGTAGAGAAGGCAGAATGTTCAGTAGTTTTCCCAGGAACGAGGGATGCACTTTTTCAGAAATGATAACGGACATTGTAGGGAACACAACATTTGTGTCACATTCAACCCCCCTTAAGCTGTGAGAGCTTAACAAACCACAGTGAGAGAGCAAATAATAAATAACGGCATGACAAATGTTAGTCAAAGAATGACTGAAACACAGACATGATTGTTAAAGCTTTTGTTTGTCAGGATGCTGGTAGCCGTGCAGCTCAGTAGGCAAAGGTGCGATTACAATTGTGAAGGAAGAGCTCACCTTCACCAAATTCAAATCCAATGTTACAGTTTAATGAGGAAAAAAGAAATCAACATGACATACGCAGATTACAAGTCATGGGTATCAGCAAAGCTAAACCATCTACGTGTTTGTTGGATCCCATCCCAACTCGACTGCTCAAAGATGTCACGTCCTTTATCGGTACATCAATTTTGGATCCGAATAACCTATCTCTACAATCAGGATATGAACCACAGGTTTTAAAAGGTTTTATTCAAGCAAAAAGGTCTCGCTGACCTAAATCACCATTTCCCCATAACACTGTTCCTACATTTTTAGCGTTTTTTTTTATTTATTTTTTTTAATTAGGGACACGAGTTCTACTAAATCTAAAAGTTAATTGAGAGGATTGTAATACATCTGCTTATTTAAGCTCAAGATGGCAAAATCGCCTGAATCGCCACCTTAACGTGGTGGAAGGGTTTGTGTGCCCGAATGATCCCAAGGAGCTATGTTGTCGGGGGCATTTGCCCCTGGTAGGGTCACCCAAGGCAAACTGGTCCTGGGGAACAGGGCCAGACGAAGCGCGATTCAATGGACTCATATGAAGAAAGTGAAACCAAGAACTCAATGTCCCTCGCCTGGGCTAGGGTTACCGGTGCTCCACCCTGGAGCCAGGTCTGGGGGAGGGGCTTGTTTGCGAGCCCTGGTGGCCAGGCCCATGGGGCCTGGCCGGGCTCAGCCCTAACCCAGCTACATGGGTTTGCCTCCCCGTGGGCCCACCACCTGCAGGGAGGGTCATAGGAGTTGAGTGCAGTGTGTTTTGGGTGGCAGGGTAGATTCCCTGCACCTTCGGGTCGGGGAACAGGCTCTGACTGTCATCTGCGCTTATGCGTCAAATGACAGTTCAGAGTACCCAGCCTTCTTGAAGTCCTTGGCGGGGACTGCTGGAAAATGCCCCTAATGGGGACTCCTTTATTCTGCTGGGGAACTTCAACGTGCTCACGTTGGCAATGACAGTTGTACCTGGAGGGGCGTGACTGGGAGGAACGGCCTCTCTGATCTGAACCCGAATGGTGTTTTGTTGTTGGACTTTTGTGCACGTCACAGTTTGTCCATAACGAACAACCATGTTCAAGCATAAGAGTGTCCATAAATGCACGTGGCATCAGGACACTCTTGGCCGTAGATCGATGATGGACATTATAGTCGTATCATCGGATCTTCGGCCGTGTGTTTTGGATACTCGGGTAAAGAGAGGAGCTGAGCTGTCAACTGATCACTACCTGGTGGTAGGGTTGGATCAGATGGCGGGGGAGAATGCCGGTCAGACCTGGTAGGCCCAAATGTGTAGTGAGGGTTTGGTGGGAACGTCTGGCAGAGGAACCTGTCAGAAAGATCAACTCGCACTTCCGACAGAGCTTCAATCACATTCCAAAGGAAGTGGGGGACATTGAGTCTGAATGAGCCATATTCCTTGCCCTCCATTGCTGAGGTGGCTGAGGGGAGCTGTGCCTGTAAGGTCGCTGGTGCCTGCCGTGGCGGCAATCCTCAAACTCGGTGCTGGACACCTCGGGTGAGAGAGGCCGTCAGACTGAAGAAGGAGCCCTACCGGGCTTGGTTAGCTTGTGGGACAGGTATCGGTGGGCCAAGCGGGCAGTGGCTTTGGTGGTCTCTGAGGCAAAAACTCAGGTGTGAGAGGAGTTCGGTGAGGCCATGGAAAAAAACTTTTGATCGGCTTCACGGAAAGTCTGGCAAACCATCGGACAGCTCAGGCGGGTAAAGCAGTGCTTCACCAACACTGTATATAGTGGGGGTGGGGTGCTGCTGACCTTGACTGGAGATGTCATCCGGCGGTGGAAGGAATACTACAAGTGCTTTTTCAATCCCACCAACATGTCTTCCAGGGAGGATGCTGAGCCTGTGGACTTGAAGGTGGACTCGTTCATTACCTGAGCTGAGGTCGCTGAAGTAGTAAAGAACCTGCTCAGTGGCCGGGCTCCAGGGGTCGATGAGATCCGCCCTGAGTTCCTGAAGGCTCTGGATGTTGTAGGACTGTTTTGGTTGACACGTCTCTGCAACATCACATGGAAATCGGGGGCAGTACTTCTGGATTGGCAGACCGGGGTGGTGGTTTCCCTTTTTAAGAAGGGGGACCGGAGGGTCTGTTCTGATTACAGGGGAATCACACTCCTCAGGCTCCCTGGTAAGGTCAATGCAGGTCTACTGGAGAAGAGAGTCCGAAGCGATTGTCGAATCCCAGATTCAGGAGGAATAATGCGGGTTCCGTCCTGGTCGTGGAACACTGGACCAGCTCTAGACCCTCACTAGGGTCCTGGAGGGAACATGGGAATTTGCCCAACCAGTTCACATGTGTTTTGTGGACTTGGAGAAGGCATTTGACCGTGTACCTCAGGGAGTCCTGTGGGGTGTACTCCAGGAGTATGGGGTGCTGAGCCCATTGTTATGGGCTGTCCAGTCCCTGTAAAAATGGAGTGGGAGCTTGGTCCGCTTTGCCGGTTGTAAGTTGGATTCGTTTTCAGTGGGAGTTGGACTCCACCAGGGCTGCCCTTTGTCACCGATTCTGTTCATAACATTTATGGACAGAATTTCTAGGCGCAGCCAAGGAGTGGAGGGGTTTCAGTTCAGTGGTTTTGGGATCTCGTCTCTGCTGTTTGCAGATTATGTGGTCCTGATGGCGCCATCAAGTGGGGATCTTCAGCTCTCGCTGGAGCGGTTCGCAGCCAAGTGTGAAGCGGCAGGGATGAGAATCAACACCTCCAAATCGGAGACCATGGTTCTCAGTCAGAAAAGGGTAGAATGCCTCCTCCGGGTCGGGAGAGAATTCTGTCTCAAGTGGAGGAGTTCAAGTATCTCGGGGTCTTGTTCACGAGTGATGGGAGAAAGGAGCGGGAGATCAACAGACGGATTGGTGCAGCGTCTGCTGTGGTGGTGACTCTGTACCGGTCCGTTGTGGTGAAGAGAGAGCTGAGCCAAAAGGCAAAGCTCTCTGTTTACCGGTCGATCTTTGTTCCAACTCTCACCTATGGTGACGAGACGAGAGGTGTTTCGGGCATGTCCAACTGGGAGGAGTCACGGGGCAGGCCCAGGACCCACTGGAGAGATTATATATCTCAGCTAGCTAGCTAGGAAGGTAGGTCTGGGTCTCTCCGCTGAAGCTGCCATGACCTGACCTGATCAAGCGGGAGTTAATGGATGGATGGATGGCAAAATTTTATTTTTATTTTTACTCTATTTTTACATTAGAGACAATTGGATATTTGCTGACATCTACTCTACATCCATGTTCTCTCAGGTTCAGAGTATTTACAGCAGTAGAGATGAGACAAAACTTGAGAAATCAGAACAGATTAGCCCAATGACAAGGAAATGTGCATTTAACAATCAGTGGCTTCCCTTGGATAAATATAAAGGTATGGCTTGAGAAAGTCCAGGACTCAGAACTACCAAATTTGGTTGTCATTTCGTTATAATTTTTCTAGTGTGGATGTTACATCAATTAATACATTTGGTTTTTGGTTTTGTTTTTCTCTGCATCAAGTGAATTAGAAATTCAATAATTTGGTTTCGAAGTGGTAAAACAAATTGGTAAAGCTTGGAAAATAAGTCTTAAATTTGACGTATTAAGAAAAGATAAAAATGGTTAAAAAAAAAAACAGAACATGCAAACTCCACACAGAAAGGCAGAGTCCCACTAAACTGTTTCTCCATACTGTTGTATGCCAGGGAGAGTTAGTCAGTCCCAAAGAGTGCAGGCTAACTTAGCTTGGCTAAGAGCCGTCTGCTGCCAGGTTAAATGGCCAATGAGCCAATGAGCTGGAGACCTTTCTCTGGTAGTAGCCATTTGTCCATGGACAAAGGTGCCCTCTGCTTAGTTATGCTTCATCCTTGGACCCTTCCTGGTAAATCACAGCCGGTCTATTTGTACAAATAGCAGCACAACAAAACAAATTTGAATCACCATACACAGCCAGGTCTTTCGTCACAGCTCAGAAGTCAAGTCAAGGCAGTCTAACCTCTGTGTTGCTGAATTCGTGACAGCTAGCCATTAATCAAAAACCATGCCCCCAATTATGCATATATCTGTTGCTTTATATAATTTTTACATCACGTTACCTGATGTGTTTCGTAAAAATACACCTCTAAGTTGTCATGGACAGGAAATCTAGCTATGGAAGCCAAGACCATTTTTACATTTTTATTTCTGCTGCAAAGTTGGACATTTTAATATGGGGTCAATGGAGACTGACTGGCTTTTTGAGCCAGTCTCCAGTGGTCATTGAAGCAACTCTTATTTTTCTTCTTTCGAATTTGAAATCAACTCCAGCAGCCAGATGTTGCCTCTTGTGCTGCTGCAAGATCCACGTCCCTGTGCGTCTGTTTCTGGACTAATTCATAGTAGCTGGAGCTGAGTTACACTGACTTGGGTGCATGGATTGGATCATTGTCTTCCTGGAAGGTCGGAGGCCCTTTTTTTCAAAATACAGAAAAGGATACAGAACAAAACCTCCCATTTTAAGCATTGTCTTAACTGGAGTCAGCTATTTAACTTCCCTCCACCCTCCTCTTCTGTAGTGTGTGCCTCTACCCTCTTCAATGATACAATGTTAAGTGGACATAAAGATGGGAAATATGTATAATTCTACTCTGATTTGGGTCTGCAATGTCATAATACTGTGCAACTCTGAACCGTTCTCTGAATTACATATATTGCAGATTCAGGGGAAAGTGACAGGGTTGTGTTGTGTCAAAGTCTTTGAGTCGATATTGGCTTCAAACAGCCAAAAACCTGGATAAAAACAAAGGGCATAGTTCCAGAGGCAGCATGATCAGCTGACTAGAAGGTTAAGAAGAAAAGACAAGACCAAAACTAACTAAAGAAGAA
This sequence comes from Hirundichthys speculiger, assembly GCA_018398805.1. Lineage (NCBI taxonomy): Eukaryota > Metazoa > Chordata > Actinopteri > Beloniformes > Exocoetidae > Hirundichthys > Hirundichthys speculiger. The sequence goes on from JAGFBZ010000600.1 coordinate 305,102, forward strand.
AACCGAACAAGACTAAAAAAACTCGAGATTGAAACTCCTAAACCATGGCATTTTACATGTACTTATGTGTGTGTATAAATAAATATGTGTATCTGTGTATGCATGTTTAGAAATGTCTGTGTATACAATCATAAGTTAAAGATCTATCATGAAGATGGCTTACACTGAAATTGTGCAAACTAATGCAAAAATACTTGTAAAAATCAAATTTGTGGGAAACAAATTAAGTCTTCTAATGCAGTAAGGCAAAGTGATATTTTATCTGATTAGATGGATCACATTAGTAATGTTGAGCAGGAGACTTTTGAATGTCTGTTTGTGGACTGTTCTGGCAGGTCGGAGATATGATGGTGCTGAAAAGGTCACTGGATAAGTGCAAAGCACTCAAGCATGCAGCACAGCACAATACCCTTCAGAAATCTGTGCGCGGTGTAGAAACAACACTTTTAGCAGGTTGAATGTGTTATTTCCTAAGCAACAGTAGCAACCATCTTTGATACTTCTGATGTACTAACAACCTTACCTAACCCTCACATGCTATGATTTTTTTCATTTAGTTTGTTTTTTATCCTCCAGTTGTTACTCAGGAGCTAGTTTGCTGTCTAATGATGAGCAGGGACTTAGAGAAAGCAAACTATATTGTTTACATGATTTTTAAATCTCATGGCAGTGATTCAGTTTTTCTACAAACAGCGAAAAGCTTCTGACTTGAAATGTTAAAACCACCAATTGTGGTTTTCAAATGACAAACCCAAATGTCTAACAAACTGAATGCAAACCTAGCTTTTAAAGGCAGATTGAGCTGGATTTAAAAGATGCTTTTGAAAAAAAATTGGTCTGACAAATTCAATTTGGGCTTATTTGGGATCAGTCTGGCATACAAAACTAATGTTCCTTTCAGGTCTGAATCATCTCCCCTTCCTCAGATGCTCAATAACACGTTCAGAAGCAGCACTATAATGTTGGGGATAGTCATGGGTTGAGTATTAGAGAACCATTTCACTGACGTTGCCATATGCACACGCTACACTTATAACACAAACCACGGCACAAGAAGACAGAAAGACAAAATAAGAACTATAAGCTTTTATCTGCAGTCTATTTACAAGTGTGTTCAAGCTGTACAATGACTGACAAACATAGAGGACTATCCACATTTCCATGCTTTATATGGCTGGCCCAAATACGATTTTATGGGCTCTGGATCTTTGGTTGAGGAATGCAATAAATATCAGGAGCTGGTTTTAGGTAGCTTTGCTACAGTTTTACAAATTTGTTGTTTTAACACTTACATGTAATGTATGACTGACCAGATACAATATGATCTGTTATATCTGACAGCAGCCAAGCAACTATTTCGGTTAAAAAAATTAAAAATAAATAAAAAAGCATTTATAGTAAATATAATAAACTAAGTTATTTAGCACAGTGTGTACTGGTTTGCTGAAGATAGACCCAGAGTACAGGACACCAACAGGTATTACAGAGCGATGTTTGTTGTAAAGACAGCTTGAGCAAAAGTCATGTGCATTCAGTAGCGTATAATCCGATAAAGGTTGTCTAAATCACTCAGCTCATGTTCTGTTTCAGTGTGGTCTTATAACTACCTGTATAACTACTCCTGTCTTTTTTAGCTCATGTTCCCTTTCTTATAGCCCACTCAAGGTGGATCTGTTGCACCTTGCTGTTCAATTTGTAAGGTAAAAGGATTTTTGTGTCCGGTTCCGACCTACTTTTGAACAATAAAAAATAAAAATCTTCATCAGCAGAGAGGATTGGACCATTTTCAAGTATGCAGATGATACAGTTATTGTCAGCCGGCTGAAAAACAATGAGACGAGAGATGGCCCATTGTTGATGATTTTCTGGACTGGTGCAGTAAATTTTTCCCTGAGATGATCATCTCCAAAACAAGACATGATAATTGATTTAAAAAAAAACCAGGGCTTCCAATCAAGAGGCCACAGTTTTAAAAGGCCAGATAGTGGAGTGTTCCAACACATACTAATATCTTGAACTATCATCGACAACAAACTGAACTTTGAGGCAAACTGTGAAGCAGTGTACAAAAAAGGACCCCTGCGCCTGTTTTCTCTGAGAAAACTGTCCATTTTTAACATTGACAGGACCATGTTGACCTTGTTTTTTTGTGCTTTTATTGAATGAGTCTTATCTTTTTGTGTTGTTTCATGGTTTGGAAAGGTGTCCTTAAAAAACAAAAACTCCTTAAACCAAATCGTGAACTGATTGAGAGTCTCAGCTTCACCCAGATTTCCTGTATACCAAACAGTTACAGAGGATAGCCAACTCTATTGTCAGAGATGTTTCCCACCCTCTTAATGGTGAATTTCAGCCGCTCCCATCAGGTCCAAGGTTCATGGTACCTGCCTGTAAAACCAGATGCTACAAAAACAGCTTTGTACCAGCAAGAGTCCGTGCTATCAACAAATAAAAGAAACTGAAATATAAATAGTGTATTTATTCCTTGTATTGTTTCCTTCATCCTGATTTCATGCATGCCACATTTTTATCTTTTCGCCTGGTCTGACACATTTTTAGGCCTTTTCATTTTATTTTATCTCATTTTTCTACTGATGTTTTAACCTTATCTTGCTTTTACTGTCCTTTGTTCTTTTAGCCAAAGCACTGTCGTCACTTTGTCTTGTCTTGTGTTGTTTTGTGTTTGTTACAAACACGAGAGAATTAATTCACTGTGAACTGAATTTACCTGAAGGGTACAATAAATAGTCTGAAGTCTGAAGATGATGACATAAAACTCTTCAGCTACAGCTCCTACCAATCAGATTGCACTACTCCTACTCCTACAAGTCTGTTTGAAAGCTGTCCATGGACAGTTACAGGGACCAACCAATCAGAGGATCCAGATATTGTTACTGGTACAAACATGTGCAAGATCCAACACACAAAACCCAATCCTTTCAGCTGCTGTGGTTTAAATAATTTCCCTGTTTGAGACTGCATGAAACTTGGAGGAAAAATGGTCTGCAGTCTGTGTTGGTTATGATGTTGTAAAGGACTAAAATCAGGTTTAGGAAAAGCAACATGTTCTGTGTTCAGATTCCAAAATTGGAAAAGTGCTTTGAGTTCGTTTTAGAAACACAAAAGCAGCAAATATCACAGAGATGCTGTAGCTTGCTGCGATCTGCTTTTATTCCAGCAAACGACTGCATCCCAGCTTGATGTACTGCTTAAGGGTAAACAACAGTAGCATTATCTATCTCATGGATCAGGGCATGGCATTAGATGTAAATGATTAAAAAAAAGAGCAATTTCTACACGTTGCTAGAATTATATGTTCAGGACTGTTCTGAAATTCACCTATGATTAGCTGACAGAAACTTCATGGGCCATGAAATAATAATAATGAATTGATGATTTGTTTGATTTCTCACTCGATACTGAGCCATGTTATCTCACCTATTCATGTTAGTATGTAATGTTAGTGGATAAGACCAAAGGCATTTCAAATAAAGAGCATCTTGTGGTTCTGGTCTGCTTGATTGACAACAGATATGTGCCTCTCATTTCATCAGTTTGTTTGATCTATCTTTCTGACTGCACTAAATTAAACTAAGTTGTCTGGTCATTTGAAATAGACTTGCAAAACAATCCTGCAGGTACTTACAGAGCCTTGTGAAAGTATTCGGCCCTCTTAAACTTCTCAACCTTTTGCCGCATTTCAGGCTTCAAACATAAAGATATTAAATTGTAATTTTTTGTCATGAATCAACAACAAGTGGGACACAATCATGAAGTGGAACGAAATTTATTGGATATTTTAAAGTTTTTCAACAAATAAAAAACTGAAAAGTAGGGCGTGCAATATTATTGGCCCCCTTTACTTTCAGAGCAGCAAACTGACTCCAGAAGTTCAGTGAGGATCTCTGAATGATCCAATGTTGTCCTGAATGACTGATGATGATCAATAGAATCCACCTGTGTGGAATCAAGTCTCCGTATCAATGCACCTGCTCTGTGATCGTCTCAGGGTTCTGGTTAAAGCTCAGAGAGCATCATGGAGACCAAGAAACACACCAGGCAGGTCCCAGATACTGTTGTGGAGACGTTTAAAGTTGGATGTGGATACAAAAAGATTTCTCAGCTTTAAACATCTCTGGAGCTCTGAGCAGCAATCAGACTGAAATGGAAGGAGTATCAGACCACTGCAGATCTACCAAGACCCGGCCGTCCCTCTAAACTTTCATCTGGAGCAAGGAGAAGACTGATCAGAGATGCAGCCAAGAGGCCCATGATCACTCTGGATGAACTGATCTACAGCTGAGGTGGGACAGTCTGTCCAGAGGACAACAATCAGTCCTACACTGGACACATCTGGCCTTTATGGAAGAGTGGCAAGAAGAAAGACATTTCTCAAAGATATCCATAAAAAGTCTTGTTTAAAGTTGCCACAAGCCACCTGGAGACTCACCAAACATGTGGAAGAAGGAGCTCTGGTCAGATGAAACCAAAATAGAACTTTTTGTTCACAATGCAAAACGATATGATTGGAGTAAAAGCAACACAGCTGATCCCTCTGAACACACCATCCCCACTGTCAAACATGGTGGTGGCAGCATCATGGTCTGGGCCTGCTTTTCTTCAGCAGGGACAGGGAAGATGGTTAAAACTGATGGGAAGTTGGATGGAGCCAAATACAGGAGCATTCTGGGAGAAAACCTGTTGGAGTCTGCAGAAGACCTGAGACTGGGACGGAGATTTATCTTCCAACAGGACAATGATCCAAAACATGAAGACAAATCTACAATGGAACGGTTCACAAATAAACATATCCAGGTGTTAGAACGGCCAAGTCAAAGTCCAGACCTGAATCCAGTCCAGAATCTGTGGAAAGAGCTGAAGACTGCTGTTCACAAACGCTCTCCATCCAACCTCACTGAGCTCCAGCTGTTTTACAGGAAGAATGGACCAGAATTTAGTCTCTGGATGTGTTAAACTGATAGAGACAAACCCCAAGAGACTGGAGCTGGAACTGCAGCAGAAGGTGATGCTACAAAGTATTAATGCACACCCCACTGCAGTTTTTTATTTGTTAAAAAAGTTTAAAATATCCAATAAATTTAATTCCACTTCACGATTGTGTCCCACTTGTTGTTGCTTCTTGACAAAAATTTAACATTTTACATCTTTATGTTTGAAGCCTGAAATGTGGCAAAAGGTTTGAAAAGTTCAAGGGGGCCGAATACTTTCACAAGGCTCTGTATGTTCAATGCTTTGCACACTTCCCTAATTTATGCTCGAAAGAGATTGGGGGAAAAATGGAAAATCATTAGAGATGGACTGGACTTCATGCAAGAAAATGTACATGACATGAATCAGCCGTCTATGCAATAACTAACAATTTTCAAGTACTAAGAAAATGAAAAAAACAACCTGTATGGCGCTAAATCAGGGCCAAACCTTTTGTAACTCAAAACAAAAACTTAAAGCTGAAAAACAAAAATCTGAGTTTTGATATTGAACTTTGGACTCTTTTTTTTTTCCACTCTTAGATTGTATTTTTTCAGGTTCAGATCTTTTGGTCCTGATCTAACGTGGGGGGCAGGACATCATGATTGATAAGGCTGAGAACCTTTCTGAAACACGTTGCCTTTAGGGACTGTTGTACTGTTAACCGTTCCGAACAAATGGTTTCTTCATACCACTTTCACTTGGTTGACAGTGAAAACCCGACATACATTTAGTAAGCTGCTTAGACTTGCCACCGTTTGGTTTAAAGGTTTTTTTTCTCCCATTGTGGGAGTTTTTTTACTTGCCATTATCCTTGTTTAGGATTTAATATTATAATTTTAGTTAATATTTGCTCGGGGGTCATGCTCTGGGTCGCTGTAAAGCGCCTAGAGACAATTGACATTGTAACAGACTATACTGCAATTAGAGCAGCCAAATTCAATTCAATTTTATTTCTATAGCGAGATGATCTTGCAATTCAACAACTATGGTTAACACTTCAAAACGTCCCACTTCTACATGCGCCTATTGAACACTGTCATGATTTGCAGTTGACGGAGGAAGGACCCAAAAGCAGGAAGTTTAAAAACAAAAGGGTTTATTCCACGAAAACAAAAACACAACATCCAAAAATACAAACTTAACTGAACTTCCAGGGAGATGACGAAAGGGGCAACACGAAACATCGACAACAGACTATAACTATGACTAATGGACCCACGCAGACAGGGGGAAATGACAAGACTGGAACCAGGAGCTGGCAAGGAGGGCGGCAGCGAACTGGAACCAGGAGCTGGCGAGGTAGACGACTGCAGCAGACTGGAACCAGGAGGTGACATGGAGAACAGCCGCAGTGCCCCCTTCAGGGACGACGTGAGTCGGTGGTAGATGTTTTCAAAAGTCTGGATCTCCTCCTGAAGGGGTACAGGACCCTTCCCGGCCACAATGGAGACAGGGTCGGGAGACGAAGGTGGGAAGTCCTCCCGGATTACAGCCGAGACGGGGGCCAGAGGTGGAGCATCCTGCTGGACCACCTCGGCAATAGGAGCCCCTTGAGGAATCAGCTGCCCGTGGGGTAGCCCCCGACCGCGTGCGCCTGTCTCGCCTCTTTCTCGACGTCCTCCCAATCGCCTCAGAGGGGAGCTCCGCCAGGAGGCTGGCTGGACCAAGCCCCGAGCTAAGGTCCGCCCGCTGGAGGCTTCTAGGTCCCCCCAATGCCAGCTGGGAGCCCCAGAACGGGGAAAGTTCCTCTTCAGCATGAGGGGCGTTTTTGGCTGCCTCCCTGCTTAAAAAAGCCAGCAGGGAGATCAGCCAGTCTCCTGCTGGGTCCATAATGGCTGGTCTGTTCTGTCATGTTGTGAGGAAGAATGGAGGACCCAGGCGCAGGAGTGCAAAAAAAAAAAATTTATTCAACAAAACAAAAACCAAAAGTCGAAAGAAAACTAAAAAAAAAAACACAAAAGTAATCCAGGTATCCAGGCAGGGGAACATGGAGGAAAAACAAGTGACCAAAAACCAACAGAGTACTTACAGGACACGAGACAACGGACCAGCAACCGACAGGGGAGATGACAAGACTTAAATACACAGGGAACCCAACGAGAGGCAGGTGCAGACAATCAGGATAACAAGAGGGAAGAAAGCAAAACTGAAAACAACAGAGACAAGACAGACCTTCAAAGTAAAACAGGAAACAGGTAACACAAAAGACAGGGATTGATGCCAACTTAACACAGAACAAGGAAAAACGCAAAATGGCCGTCATGGCCACCAGACCATGACAGTCACAATCATTTGACTCTTTCTTTAATGACAGTGGTCAGACCAAAATTGTAACGGAACAGAGGACTCCAGAGACAGATACCTTAGTATCACCCAAGCAACAGAAAACACGCAAAATTGGATGCTGAAAAACCTGTACACACATTCTGAAGCCCTGCGGATTAGTACAAGAGGTTTTACTTTGAAATTTTGGATTTGCTTGATGGAGAGCTGGAAGGCCTTTTTGAGCAGAGACCTTCATGTGGCAGCGAATCTCAAGAGCCCAATAGCATCTGCAGCTATAAGGGAAACCTTTAGTTTCACATCTTTTGTAATGGTGCTCTGTGAAAAGGATTTTGAGCTTGCCAGCCGGTGTACCAGCTTGAAATGTTGCCAGAATTCAGGCTTTGAAAAAAGGCCGAACAGTATCTGTTGGATCATTGACATCAGCAATAAGTGCAGCACTTGTGGCAAAAGCGCTACTGCCAGAGGTGCACGAAGTGTCGACAGCCTTTTACAACATCCTTGTATCAACAGCAAGGGCTGGGAGGTCATTGCCCTGCCTACATCAGATAAAAACATATCGGAGGTAGACTATGACCCAAAACAGACTTGACTGTTATCTGCACCCATGTGCACAAGGATGTACTGTCAATGGTGGATGTTTCAGCAATAGTCTGGGAAATTATGCAACACGACCACAGACAATTCTTAATTTTAAGACCAGTGTTGAGTCCTTCTTTTTTATATTTTGTATAAATGTACATTCTTAAGTCCTCTAAATAATCTCTTAGATTGAATTAGTAAATACCAAACACAAATGCAGATTTACAAACTTCCACACAATCTCTATTCTCTTATTCTATTATATATTATTTCTGAGCAGATCTGCAATCTGTACTTTCAGTCATACATGAGAGACTGAGACAAAGTGACAGGGGATTGGAGTTATGAAAGTAAAACTTGTCATTACTACCGTTCTAAACAGAATATGATGATGGGAATGCTGCACTATGATAGCTAAGTTTTTTCAATGACAAATGAAGCACAGTTTCTGTTTGTTGCTTTGTTGAGCAAAGAGCTGCAATCAAAAGTCAAGCTTGACCTTTTGCAGCCAAGCAAAATGGGGAAAAACATGAACTGTAGAACTGTAGGAATTATGTGTTGATCTTGCCTGTCACCACAGGGCCAGTATCATTGAACAAAACAATGTTCTGCTGTTCATCTCAATTTTCTAAATGCTGGACCCTCGCCTTCTTGTCAACAGCAGGGTTAGTCTTTTTTTTTTCCCTTTTGCTGCTTTCTTGCATCTACTTTGCAAACTGGGAGATCTCTGCTGTACCTACAGCAAACCAAAAAAGCTTAATGCTTTGAAAATGCTTTGAAAAAGCCATTTTTCTCTGTATAGTCTACCACACGGCAGCAGTCCTTGTTGTATTATGTCCTAATGCCATTACAACAGAGTAAAAATAGCTATCCCTACTTAAAACATTTAGCAATATTTGGACCTTACAAAATTATACTGTAACTTAAATGCTAGATTTAATTCAATTCAATTCAATTCAATTTTATTTATATAGCGTCTGTTACAATGACAATTGTCTCTAGGCGCTTTACAGAGACCCAGAGCATGACCTCCGAGCAAATATCATCAACTAAGATTATATAATTAAATCCAATCAATGAAAATGGCAGGTAAAAAACTCCCACGTAGGGAGAAAAAAAACCTTTATACCAAACAGTGGCAAGGAAAAACTCCACTTTAAGAGGAAGAAACCTTGAGCAGGACCTGGCTCATATGGGGGGACCTTCCTGCCGAAGGCCAGCCGGGTAGAGAAAGAAAAGAGGGGAGACAGGACAGAGAGAGGATGTAGGACAGAGAGAAGATGGAGGACAGAAAGAGGATGTAGGACAGAGAGAGGAGAGCACAGAAAAAGTAAAAAATAATAATAAAGAAGTAGTGGAATTGTTGTAGGGTGAATGCAAGCGAGCTATGGAGGGCCCTTGGGCGTGTGGTCAGCGTAATGAGCCATGATAGGCTCTTGAGTATCAGTAATGTGCGGGTGGGGTGTAGGTGAGGTGTGTGAGAGAAGGGGGAGGAGGGGGGAGGAGGAGGGGGTTTGGGTTTAAGAAAAGAGAAGGGTAGGATTTCAAGCAAAAGGATGCAATATATAAACATAAACAGATGGAGGCAGCAGCACTGGGATGAGATGGCCAGAGGACCAGGTCGCCGATCACCACGCCAGTCGGTACCCAAACACAAGTGGAGGAGAACCCCGGGATGGACAGTGGATGGAACTGCAAGTCAGCATGAAACCCAGGAAACTCTGGCCTGCAAATACACAGAAAGAAAAGGGGGCAGAAACAGCACAACAAACACAGGAAAGCAAAGAAAATGGAGCACAGTTTCAGTAACAGGGTGCTCCCAAATAATTATAAATGAGCTGGAGGAGGAGGAAGGGAGGAAGAAAGGGAAGAAAAAGGAGAAGAGCAGTGGAGACACCACTCAGCAGATCATGTTGGTGTCCCCCTGTAGCGTAGGCCTATAGCAGCATAACTATGATGAAGCTGTGATTAAGACGAGCTACTCTAGTCTTACTACTACAACTATAGTTATAACTATTAGCCCCTACACACTATAGATTAGACTAGTTGTAGGCTTTACTGAACAGAAATGTTTTCAATTTAGTTTTAAAAATGGAGATGGTATCAGCCTCCTTAACCCAAACTGGTAGCTGGTTCCATAAAAAAGGTGCCTGGTAGCAGAAGGCCCGTCCTCCAAACCTACTTTTAGATATTCTAGGAACGACGAGTAATCCTGCACTCTGAGAGTGGAGAGCTCTATTAGGAGCATAACATGCTATCAAGTCTTGTAGATAGCGCAGAGCTAGGCCATTAAGGGCCTTATATGCGAGAAGCAGAATTTTAAACTCAATTCTAAATTTCACGGGAAGCCAATGGAGGGAGGCTAACACGGGAGGATTACGGTGGAGTTTATCCATAAACAGTTAAATTAAGCTAACTTTTGCGCTGATGTTCATAATAAACTCAAAATAAAATTAGAAAAGCACTCGGAGAGCGCAACTATTATTGAAAATTTGAAAGTGATCCAGAATCCAGGATTTCTTCCGGATCACACCCAAAATGAAATCAGTTCTTCCTTTTCACATTTCTGACAACTCCTGAAAATTTAATCAAAATCCATCCATAACTGGATCCATCCCGCCCCCCCATATGAGCCAGGTCCTGCTCAAGGTTTCTTCCTCTTAAAGTGGAGTTTTTCCTTGCCACTGTTTGGTATAAAGGTTTTTTTTCTCCCTACGTGGGAGTTTTTTACCTGCCATTATCATTGATTGGATTTAATGATATAATCTTAGTTAATGATATTTGCTCGGGGGTCATGCTCTGGGTCTCTGTAAAGCGCCTAGAGACAATTGTCATTGTAACAGACGCTATATAAATAAAATTGAATTGAATTGAATTGAATCCATAAAATATTTCTACACAAACAATTCCTATCAGCTACCTGAAAGTCCCAGATAGTTAGTGCGCTCCCAGTAAACTCGCTCTGGTCGTCTATTGTTTAACTGGCGAGCAAGCCGTTTAAGACGATCTCTGCTATTTTCTCAGGGGTTCAACTGAGGCCAAAGCACGCTTTTTATATAAGAGTTAATTCCAGAGGTGGAGACGTTTGTGCACGTCTACATGTCACCAGGTGGACGCACATTGATGCCATTTGGGCGTGCTCTTGTACGCGCTGACATGACAAGACCACCCTAAACCCATGATCACATGATACCAAGTTTGCAGAAATGGGACGCCCATTGCCACACCTACAAAGAAAGTAAGGGAGTCGGCATAATGGATAGCTTTAGCGAGCGGAAGATTGCATTTGCAGTTAGCGGAGGTTTCCTGTACCCGCAATTTGCGGCTAGCGGCTAGTGTTAATGGATAAGGGGAAGTGTACAATCGGGGCCTTTGTGTCATAATTAGCTTTGATTTTTGGTGCTGTAATTTTTGAATAGGTAAAGTATGTTTCAGAAATGCATTTTCTTAAAATTTTCAGGATTTAGAGCAAGAATTAGAAATGAGCAAAGCCAAAAAGGACACAAAGACTTCTTCAAAAAACATCAGACATTTGCCAAAGGCATTTGTCTTTTGAAATATTTTACTTCTTCAAAGGGTTTTCAAGTTTAGTGAAAATTACTGAATCTCTGAAAGTCATAGAAAGCTATTATAAATTTTAATTTTATATGTGTTTGTACCCTGCATATCTTGAGGGTTGTGCGATATAACTTAATTCCATTTTATTGCATCTATTAAAAACTGATCTATTCATATTTCAACATATTATTATTATTATTATTATTATTATTATTCTCTCTTCTTGTAATAACCTCACCACAGTTATAGTTAATATAAAATACAGTGGTACCTCAACTTACGAAATTAATTCATTCTGAAAGTGTTTCATAAATGGAAAATTTCTGAATTACATGTTAGGATTTAATTATTGCCCAATTATACTAATGCAGTGGTTCTCAAACTTTTGATACTGCGTACCACCTGAGAAACTGTTCAGCTCTCGGTCTGATGACCGATTTTAAAATATGGCCATATATGCCTTCATAATTAGCTTTAAATTCACAGGAGATGTTTATTCCTTATTGTAGTTACTTATTGTTACCTGAATTTTGTTTGAAACGTATTTATAATGCATTGTATGTTTCCGATTTAATTTTTTTTTAAAAAGTGAAAATGTGGACACTCCTGACGTTCCCCCACGTACCACCAGAGAGCGCTCGTATACCACCAGTGGTATGCGTACCACAGCTTTGCGCACCACTGTACTAATGTAAAGAATAAAGAACAAAGAATAAAGTACATTAAAGAATAAAAACTGTTTGTTTACCTGGGTTGCTGGTTATGCTCATACAGACAAGGGGTCCTCCTCGCCAATGGGATCACAGGAAGATGCTGAGCGATAGCCAATGGCAGAGCAGCTTGGACGCACCGCTTTCAAACCAAGATACAGGAGCCGACAAGTATTTTTACGCTTGGTGGACTCTGGGAGCTGTGAGTAGCAGCGCGTATTTTGAAAATTTTCACCTTCGTAACCTGCAATTTCTTTCATATAAGGATGCAATATTTTTCCGAAGAGTCCTTTCGTTAGCTGGAAATTTTGTTAATAGATACGTTGGTAAGAAGAGGTACCACTGTAGTGCACATAGAGAAAGACTTAATTACTACCAACTTTGCAGACTGCCAACATATTTGCCAAATAATCAGTTCTTGCAGTCTACGAGGACACACGTGACACACCTATTGTTGTAAGAAATATTACTAATAGTGCATATTAATTTACCAATAATTATTTGAGGTTTTAGTGAGGCAGTTGTACAACAATTAAACAAAGCACTTGACAATTGAACAGAGGGTGCAAGTGGATTTTAATCTCCATTTGTATACAAGCAGAGAATGGTCATTGTAACTCACAGACAGCACAGACAGCCATTGTCAGCACAAGGACAATGAGCAGAGGAAATGCAGTCAGTTTAAACCCTGTTTATCAATACGTTGAGCCTTGAGCTAATTTCTTCCGACAGCTACACGTCTCAAAAAATCATGCAATGGGGCCTGAGCAATATCCCACAATGGATTAGATATTCCACATTAGATATTAATATTACTCAGTCAAACAGGCCATGGTGACCTGACCCTATTTTTAATACAACACCTATCATTTTAAAACATATCCTTCACCTCTTCATAACAAATCGCCTAGGTACCCCTGTGTGAAAATATGTCTACTGATGTTAAATGCAGCTACTCCTGCAGCAGTAATGGCAGATGGATTCTGACCTCCATCTCTGAGTACACTGGTTCTTCATTTGTCACTCTTCCACTCAGCTGTAAATGTCTGTTCTCCACATTTCCTTATGTTGTGTTACATTTATCTTGCATGTACTGTCAAGTCATATATAATAATTCTTGTTGTTGATTTACAGGAAATAAAACATATAATAGGCTCATCAATGTATTGCTTGAAGTTAATTGAAATTCATTGTGAGTTTGTCTGTCACTTTGTGCATGCACATTTAAGCATTTTCATGCTTAAATTGCTATAAGGGAAATTGCAGTGAGTCAGTAAACATAATGTAATCCACTGGCCTCATATTTTCTTAAAGGCCAGCATCATGTGTTGAAGCACGCCAGCGTCAGTGTAAGTGAAGCTGTGAGTCATATGGGATGCCTTAGTCTGATTCAGCCATCAACGTCAATAACACGTTTTTCTTTTTTTCAAGAGCAGCATGGTTCAATGTTGAGCCGTCGACAGAGAAAGTGCTTTATCGGGAGAGGATCATCAGTGGTGGCAGGCTTAAATGGGCCAAAGATCACAGACCTGCAATCCAAAGCATCCACACAGCATCTGAAGCACATCTATCACCTGACATCTGTTGTATGGAAAGACTTTCACGATAAGGCATAAATCGCATATTGTATCCTTAATTCTAATTTTTTTTATACTTGATCATCATTTATAGCCTGATAATCACAGTTGCATCTTTTTTGCGTGGCAGTGTCAGAAGCACATCCCTTAATTCAAGTTGATGAAATTAAATCTGTTTGGTGAAGTGAGAAGAGTTTACATTGTGACATAATTTTATATACATGTAAAATAATACAAACACTTTATTTTAAAATTACTCTTAATAATGGTATTTTTTAATATATATACAGTTTATACAGTGAACAGTATTTTTGACATTCCATATGAGACTGGCCAAAATTCCTCCACAACAATGGAAAAGATTGCTTTTGTCTTTTTTTTAATTCATAATGACACAGTGTAACAGACTGCTTTTTGAGGTTGTTATTTTCTTTAAAGTGAGATTGGATGAGGATTTATCCAATTTTGCTTATAGTACTAAAATGTTTTAGATCTGAACTAAACCTCCATAGTAGTGCTCCAGCAGCCCCTATGCTCTGGAGGAAAGGATCAATAAGACCTTTCAGAAATAGGGTTAATCTCAATTTAAGAAAAAAAAGAAAGAAAACCATACAAAACCATACATAGCTCAGTTGGTAGAGCGGGTCGTCCAGTCACTGTAAGGTTGGTGGTTCGATCCCGGCTCCAACTGTCTACATGCCAAAGTGTCCTTTGGGAAGACACTGAACCCTAACTTGCCCCCAGTGGGTTGGCAGCACCTTGCATGGCAGCAGCCACCCACTGGTGTATGAGTATGTGTGTGAATGGGTGAGTGAGAGGCCAATGTAAACCTCTTTGATGGCACCTTGATGGTGTGGATAAAGCGATATATAAGTGCAGTCCGTGTACCATATATCAATATATGTGTGGAGCGGCCTGTTTTTGTGCAGCCATGATTAGTGCCTCAGTGCTGTCTTTCGGTACAGCTCTGTCCAGCCATTGGTATGTTTCTCCAATGTCGGCCACATCTTCTAATAGGCTGTTGTAGAATTTTTATTATTAATGTATATTAGTTTACCAATAATTAGTGAGTTCTGGTGAGGCAATTGTACAACACTTAACAAAGCACTTGACAATCAGACAAGGATGAGAGCAGATTTAATCTCTATTTGTATACAAGCAGAGAATGGCCAGGCACTAACAACAGCATGGACAGCTGCTGCCAGCACAAGACAATAAATCAAGGAAATGTAGTCATTTTTAAACACTTGTTTATCATACGTTGAGCCTTGAGCTAAATTCTTCTGACAGCTGGTGTCTCAAAAATCATGCCATGGCGCCTGAGCAATTTCCCACGTTGGATTAGATATTCTACATTACATACTGAGAAAAAGGCCATAGTAACCTAACCCTATATATAAATTAGGGCTGGGCAAAATAACGTTATTATCGCATTAACTCATTAATTTCATTAACGGCGACATTTATTTTATCGCGCATTGACGCATGTTGCTCACATGCTTTTGTTTTGAAAAGTCTGTTACTGGTTGCTGCAGAATCGGGAGAGAATTTTTTTGGCTGTTTGGCTTAAAGGTTTTTTTCTCCCTCTGTGGGAGTTTTTTACTTGCCATTATCCTTGATTTGGATTTAATATTATAATTTTAGTTATGCTCTGGGTCTCTGTAAAGTGCCTAGAGACAATTGACATTGTAACAGATGCTATACAAATAAAATGGAACTGAATTGAATTGAATTGAATTGAATTGGCGGAAAAACATGTGGGAAAGTTTAAACAGACATGGAGAGCGGTAAAGGTAGAGAACTTTCATATGGACATTTTCATTTTAAAGTTCTCCCAGATGGCGGATTCGACAGAAACAAGGTTATTATTATAATATATACGCTTACTTTTGTTCCCTCAGAAATTGCCTGTTTTAACCTTTGTGTCGTGTTCGTTTCTCCCCCCTTACTTTAGTGTTCCCGGTCAAATTTGACCGGCCTGTTTTAACTGCTCCTACATAAACAGAAAAACCACTGATCTTCACCAAATTTTATTTAACTCCTTTTTAAGCTGTAAACAATGTCTCAGACCACTGGTTTACATTAATAACTGCAGTTAATATACATTAAATAGACACAGAAATAGTAAATTGTATTCGAAAATGATCATTTTTTGTAAAAAAAAGTAACAAAAATCAAAACAGTGACCAAATTCACACAACATCAACATGAGCCTATCATTTGTATGTGTGTGTGTGCTCTGCCTGCCTCCTCTTTCCTGGGTGGATGAATACCAGAGCAAATTGCCATCCTTTGACTGGAATATCACAGGTGCCTCTTCCTCAGGTGTCTTCTTCTGGAGCCTCTTCCTCACCATCTGTTGACTGGTCGGTCTCACAACGGTCTGGATCAAAATGAGGATCAATGTTGTCTTCTATTTCTGATACATCCTCCTCTATTTCTGGTTGAACTTCTATCCCCTCTTCATCAGGTTGAAATAAAAGGTCCAGAGCCTCTCTGACAAGAAATCTTCTGATGGGGCGTCTAGTCAATGTGTTCATAGTAAAATGAGGGCAATGCACACAAAAAAACTATATATAGGGGGTCTCTGAGAAGATATGATACATTTTGTATAGGAAAGTGCGGTTCACATGGGGGGATGGGCACATAAGCCTTGGAAAGGGATAATTCCCATAACAAACACCTAATTGTTGACTTTGAAATGTGGAACAAGTGTTATTGTTATACATTTAGTTTGGAAAGTGTTGTTCATGTGGGGGGATGGGCACATAAGCACCGGAATGAAGTGGGAAGAGGAGACACCTATTTGTTCAGTCTGAAAGGGGTTCAGGTGGGGTGGGGTGGTGTATGTGTGTGTGTGTGTGTGGGTGTGTGTGTGTGTGGTAGTGTATTTGTGGTTGTGTACAATCTGATGGATGAACACAATCCAGTGTCATCCTTTAATTTCCTATGGCGGTCATTTTTGACCGGGAACACCACAGGTGTTACAAAGTTAAATAAACTATTCAAAATTCAGAGAAAGTGGTGATCAGCAGTTATACATGTTCAAATGGCTAGTGTGGAGGATATCATAAGGCCCTGAGACAATCAAATGTAAAACACAATATTTATGATTGATGAAAGTAGGAAATTGGTCAGATTTGACCCGAACACGACAGAAAGGTTAATGTTATGATTGTGGGTCAGGATTTTGTTGGTACACTTCTTTTTATTTTTCATAAAAAACAGGATGACATTAATCAGTGGCAGTGGCAATAAAATTTATTTTATTTTTCATTTTTTAAGATGAGATTTACACAAAATATGTGTTACTGACAAGTGCTGATGTTAAAAGTGTTTGCACAGCAAATGTTATAACTTTCATTCATATGGCAGCAGAACATTTAAAAGAAATGTACTTTACAATACTTTTGAATTCATTATTTGATTTTGGGTGTACAGTATGATTAATCATGATTAATCAATCGTAGCCCAGCCCTAATATATATATATATATATATATATATATATATATATATATATATATATATATATATATATATATATATATATACATACATACATATATTAGGGCTAGTTAATGCATTATTATCACATTAACTAATTAATTTATTAACGCCGACATTTATTTTATTGCACGTTAACACATGTTGCTCACCTACTTTTGTTTTGAAAAGTCTGTTACTGGCTGCTGCGGAACCAGAAAAGAACTGGTGGGAAAAACATGCAGAAAAGCTAAAACAGAGATGGAGAGAAGTGTAAGAATCCAAGTCTGGTACGGGCTGATGGCCTGCTGTGACTGGTTGGATACTGGTCCTCCACATTACACCCCTCCCCACAAAAAAAGAAAAAAAAATTAAACTGGGCCATCTGGATTGAGTCATAGGAGATTAAAATCTTGCAGCTTCCTCATCTCCGCACCTCCTCCTCCCCAAATTCTTTGAAGCCAAGAACAGCAAATGGCAGATGGGCAATCAAAAACCAAACCAGGCCTCCTAGATTGTGTTGGAATGCACTCAGACAGCAGAGGGTTGATAATCTTCACTTGTGAGTCTCCAGAGGGGGGCTCTGAATGGGTCATAAAACCCTGAGGGGGGCGGCATATGTCTGTGTTGATCTCCCCTTTCATCCTGCCCTGGAACGAACTCCAACGTGTGGCCACGGCGCCTCAAGCGGGCAAGAGGAGTAACGATGGACAATGGCATCTCTGAATGGTGGCAAACAAATTAAGTTTTCTGACGTAACCATATGTATGTGAACATATTTTTTTTTTTGTTATGTTTTGTCTTACCATGTTTAACACATTCGGATATTAAGTTTCACTGTCTAGATGCTTTTAAAAGTGAGGAAATTAAGAGACTGGCATCTCTTATTTCTCACTCCTAAACTGCGCTGGGCGGGGAGAATTATTCGTCCTGCCAGCCCAGACTGACTTATCATTTACATAGGAATCGCTGAATATTCAGTGATATATAAGGAGAAATCTCCTTGGATCTGTCTCTTTTGCTCTTTTGCTTTTTTTGCTCTTTACTTCTTTTCTCCGTCCCTTCGCTGCTAGATGCTCCCCTCCTTTGTTGTTTTGTTTTTCTTAATTTGATTTTAGTTGGCCCGTTGCCAGAACTTTGCGTGTTTTTCCCCATTCTCATTTTTTTAAGTTCTGCAGTCTCGCCGTATTGTTCTCTTGACAGAACAATCATTTAATAGTTTCAGCTATCTGGAGTTAGTTATAGCGGCCCTTTGTATCGCACCCCGTGCGGTGGAGAGTGTCTGAAGTATTCCCTGATTTTGATGTTTGAAATCCTGAATCCCCCTGCTCAGAACTTTGGTTATGTTTACCAAATTTTTTGTATTAGTTTTAATATTTTTATTTTATTATTATAATTTTTTTGGCTCATGTCAATCTTTGGCGGGCTCAATCAGAAGTCATCTAACTTTTAACCCCTTAACATTCCTGTATAATTTGCATAAAACGCCTATCCAAGACATACCCAAAGTAAATTGAAAGCTGTTCTTGAACCGTTTATAGCACATGGATGGTTTTGGTCTCTTTTGAAAGGTAACACTCTGAAGTTTTTCCTCCAACTGTCAGAATCACTGTAAGTGCTACTAGCATTGAGTAATCTAAGTTGGAACACACTGAAATATAAGTTTTTTATTTCCGCCTGAATTTTTTTTGTAAACAGATGTCTGCAGATGAGTGCAGCTGTGACTTATTAGCTGGAAAACACAATAGGACCACAGCATGAAGCCTTACCTAGTGCAAGTTCAAATTTGATAACAATACCACTAAAAATGAGTATTTTACACACGTTTTTGTAAGAGTATGTCTAGGCGTTTCCAAAAATGGCACATTTGGAGACTCCAAAATGGCACTTGGATAAACATGGCCACATACCTCGGATAAAAGGACATAACTCTTGAACGCTTCATCGTACAGTCATAATCTTGGCCTCTAATGAAAGGTGACACTTAGAGGTATCTTATCCCACATTCAGATTCACTATCAATATTGCTGAAAAAAAGTTACTGAACCATAAAGCTAAACTTTGCATATAAAAAGAGTCAAAAACAAGTGTTGTTGTGGAAAAATGTAATTTATATAAAAACACAGCAACAACACAGCAAACTATTCACATATTTACAATTATAACCATTTATAACTGTAGCAATTTCTTGTAGTTATGAAGCACAAAGGCACATCACACGAGGAGCATTTCAACTGTGTTTTAGCATGACAGTGCCTGCACTTCAGCCTACCAGTAGTCCTCTGCCCACTGATAAAAAACCAGTATGTGATGTGCTCCACGCAGAGCAGGAGGTGGGACAGGTCTGGCTGTGGAGGAAGACCCTGCTTCTGCCAGCTGCACGGCGAGGGTCTCCCGGAATGCCTTCTGGTGCAGAGGGACCTCTCCTCTACCCTTTGCAATGTCTGTGTGGAGGAGGAAGGCATTCACGATTGCGATGTCCATGAAATGGTAGAAAAATGTCTTGTACCACTTCCTTGTCTTGTGAAGTACTTTGTAATATCCGATCAGAGCGTCAGACAGGTCCACTCCACCCATACACCTGGAACAACAATGAAAAAAATATATACAAAACATAAATATGTGCAACACCTTTCGATGTTCTGGTGCTGGCAGAACCTCTCTGGACAGTTGGAGGATGGGCTCCTCACCTGATGAGCTGCTATACTCTCTCTGTGGACTGCTTGCTGACTGGCTCCCAGTCCACACCTGAATCCTCAGATGGCTGCCTATTATGTGAAAATAAAGAAATAAGTCATCACAAAACTTTCTATCTTTTCTGTATTCTACTGCTTTGCACAATGAAACACAGAGGGGTCTGGGAGGTAGAGAGGCACACATTCACACACCCCCACCCCCAACAAACACACACGCAAGCACACCCCCCCAACCCCCCCCACACACATATCACACCCTACCCCCAACAAACACACACGCAAGCACACCCCCCCCAACCCCCCCACACACATATACATACCCTACCCCAACAAACAAACACGCAAGCACACCCCCCCCCAACCCCCCCACACACATATACATACCCTACCCCCAACAAACACGCACAACATCACACACCCCAACCCCCTATCCCCCACACACGCACAAAAAACAAAGGCATTTGTATCTATTTTTCAAAGTGATGCTTTTTTTATGTCGAAATATACAGTAATACGTAATAATATGAAGAATACTACCAATTATGATATAATATATACGTAATAATATAATATAAGCTGATCAAATACTTACTTATCCAGAGCAATGTCCTCTCCGACGGCAAACATATCCTCTGCGCAGGAATCAACAAATGACATGTCGCTCTCTTCCTCTGATAACTCCTTTCCTGATTCGTCACTGTCCCGACGAGCACATTCTTCCATTGCTTCTTGGACTGTAAATCTAGTCTTCTGCGTCCTTTTCGCCATTTTCTACGCTCCTAGAGTCAAACACGCTGAGAAAAACAGTCCACACTGTGATGCGCCTTGCTGTTACGCAC
Source organism: Hirundichthys speculiger (assembly GCA_018398805.1). NCBI lineage: Eukaryota > Metazoa > Chordata > Actinopteri > Beloniformes > Exocoetidae > Hirundichthys > Hirundichthys speculiger. The sequence continues at coordinate 325,824 of JAGFBZ010000600.1, forward strand.
CTTTTGCGCACGCAGCCTGAATGAAGACAATTTGCATTACGCATCGGTCCCTTTGTTTCCCCGTTATCTCCACCCCTTCAACCGGCACATCGTTGTTTTCAGAATTTCATTGGCTATTCAATGCGTCAGTCATCAGCATGATTGATTCTAACTGGCTGGTTTTTTCATCACTCAAAAGTAGGAGATGGCTTCGTTTCAACGTTGGCCCTTATTGGCTATTTTAGGCTGTGGAAAGGGCAGCGAGGCTCCTATATGGCTGTATGAGGTGTGTCAATCAAAAGATCACAAGCCCCCCTCCATTTTGAGAGCAGCCACACGTACGTCAGCACAGGAAGAAGCGTTTTATAAGGAAAAAAACACGGAAGTTACTGAACCCTGACCAGCTACCAGTGGCGTTTTTGTGGATACTTTCTGGTATAATAATGCATTTTGGACTAAATACTTTACTGAATTGGATCGACTGGACCTTTGTGAGTTCAACCAGACCATTTTGGGAATATTTTTGATCGGACGACTTTTATAACGCTCATAAGGTGAGTTGCGTCGATTTCGTAACTCCCTGTTTGTTTGTTTGTGGTGTGACAAAGGCGTTGATTGTACCTGCTGTTATGATTATATCCTGAAATGGTTTACATTGATTGAATCACAAGAATCTTAGCTTTCCAAAGATATGTTGCATGAGTGCCTCACGTAACATTTGAGCTGTGTAAATTACAGTTTAGTTTCGGAAACTACAGAAATTCGGACTGACGGCCCGCGGGCGGGCCGTCGGAATGTTAACGGGTTAACTGCCGACTCCCGTGACTTGGCAAAGCCGGAGTGCAGAGCCTTCCACCGAACCCGAGACGAGCTGATCGAGATCCAGGACACCGGATCCAATTGGGCCATGGACAACGCGAGACCTCCAAGGTTCTGCTGGCAGAACTTTCTACAGCTAATCGGACCCCCCAGGTGGCCTGCGGAGTTTCCACCGCGAGCCGTTTCTTCACCCTCGCTCACGACTGCACAGGGCTGTAAGGTCTCGCTTGGGTTAGATCGGTGTCTCAATTCCATGTCTCCGGCTTAGTCAGACATTGCACCACGGACCGACGTCCGGGCGCCGCGTCACCATTACTCAGCAGTTAATTACTTCGAAACTTGTTCTTTTTTTTTTTCTTTATTTACTTTATTTGCCCGTTAGTTTTAGACATCCCGTCAGGACCCGCCATCTTGTGTGTTATGGTTTTCTTCCTTCCTGTACCCTCTGAAATCACTTCCTGTCTGCGCTATAGTCAGCACCATAAGTGCCACCCATCCAGACCGAGACGATAGGAATATGTAGATATATCTCTGTGACCAAATATATTTGCATTTCTGATGTCTGTGTCTTGTGTATGCATAAATAAATGTTAAAATTTATTTGAGACTCCGAGATTGATTTTTCCAGCCAATCCAATGCCGACAAGAACTTTCGTAATTGAGTGACTCATTCCCTTTTGATTTTCCTTTTTTTTTTTAGAAAAAAAAGATGGCACCCTGGTATTATTTAAATACTAATAAATTAAGAGAGTCCCTTTACAGCAGTAGCAATAATAACAATTCTGTTTGAAAACAAAAATTCTGGACTGCAAAGAAATGTTCGCGTCATTCCTCCATGTTCCATCAGATCTGCTCCATGTGTTCACTGTCCTGCTGTTCTCTTACTGGTTACTTCAGTGCGGCACCATCTAGTGGCACAGATGTGTAATGACAACAGAAAGTCCAGTCCTCGATTATAAAACAAAGTCTAAAATTGAAATATAAAAAAACAGGCCTTTTTTCTTTTTTTTTTGGTGTTAGATTTAAAAATGAAAAACGTAATAAAATGTCACTTTTTTTATTTTTTTTTTATTTTTGATTGACAATTGAAAATGGAAAGAATGAATGATATACGGATTGGTAAAGTTAATGAACTTTAACATGGACATTTTCATTTTAAAGTTCTCCCAAACGGAGGATTTGGCAGAAACAAGGTTATTTGTAACAACTGCCAAGTTGAACTCCCCGTTAAAAGTTTCTGCTGTTACCTCAGAAATTACCTGTTTTATTGTTCTGATTGTGCTGAGACACAATCATTCTGTTGGATTTTGTTTGTAGACTTTTTTTTATTTTTCATAAAAACAAGATTACTTTAATGCCCTGGCAGTGGCAATAAGCTTTATTTTATTTTACATTTTTTAAGATGAGATTTACACTAAATATGTGTTACTGAAAAGTGGTGGTGTTAAAAGTGTTATGTTATGGTACTTTAGTTCATATGGTAGCAGAACATTTAAATAAAAGTGCATTTTACACTACTTTTGAATTTATTATTTGATTTTTAGTATACGATGCGATTAATCGTGATTAATCAAGGAAATAATGCGATTAATCGCGATTAAAAACGTTAATCTTTGCCCAGCCCTAATATATATAAATAAATAAACATACATAAACTTTACACAGACAGTTATTATTATCAGTAATTACTGTTGTACCTTACAGTCATTATGCATTTCCAGGATCACTAAGTGGTTATAGATTTCAACAGCATAGTGTTTTGTCATGTCTCTTGAGTGTCACCTTGGTGTTGCATGCCGGATGATAATATAAACCAAACCCATTAATGTATTTTTCTATTTCGATTTTGTTTCTACATAATTCCTTCTTTTCTCTCCTCTGACACAGTTTTTCTAAGCACTTCACTCTGTGTTTGTGTGTGTTATGTGAGATTCAGCTTTTTCCTTGATGGATTTGGAGAGACTACCTCCATGCAGAGCAAATCTCTGTTGATAATGTTGGCACATTTTAAAGAGTCTTTTTCACTCTGCAACAAACTGCATATCTCTCTCTTTTTTAGAAACAGATGACTAAAAGAACACATGAATGTTTCCTGTACTTTATCCTAGTTTGTTGACTCATATGAGGTTTGCTTTGTTCAAGACACATGGATATACTTGGGGTTGTAGATATATTTGTGAGCGACTTTTTTTTTTTTTTAACAACTGCAGCAGTTTGAGACAAAGAGTTACATGGCACAGGTATTTTCTAAATTCCACCGTGTAGCAAATTACAGACCTAGTTTACCTCTGTATGGGGTACATAAGTGTAGAGGTTACTTATGGTATCCTTTCTTTGCAAATGTCAGATATAAGAATTGAAATGGTGGTCTTAATATTAAATGTATGGAATTGTGTTTACTGATTATGTACTTGAATTCCCTTTAAATACCACCAACGTTTAACTTTACTCTCAGCATGAGAATATACTAAAATAATATGGGGTTATGATGTGAATGCCAGTTTACTTTTTCATTTTTGAAGTTACATCCTGCATATTTTATATTCCTCATCCTGCTCTTCTCCTCCAACAGAATTTCCGTCCACCACTGCATCTCCCTCCTTCCTTTCCCCCTGTTTGGTCGCAGACTTTAGCATATGTTTCCAGTGTTCATTCCCAGAGCTTATTTCTCTTGTTTTGAAGCCTGCCAGTTTAGTTAATACTGTTTTCTGCTAAACCCTCAACTGATTGGGCAGCTAGTGTAAATAGGATTCTTTTATATCTTTTTTTTTTTTTTTTTTTAACTATTTGGAAGTATTTTTTTCTAGTGTGCTTTGGGTGCTGTGTGGCCACAAAACAACCCTAAATCATCACCATCACTACCATGGTTGGCAGTGCTGTATTTGGTATTTGTCAAACATAGCACTGGACAATAAAACCAAAGAACTGCAATTGTATCATCTATGAAATGAACATTGTTCCAGAAATGTTGTAGTTTCTTCAGATGCAGTTTTGCAAACCTGAGTAATGCTTCCATGTTGATTTGAGAGAGAAGTGTCTTTCTCCTGGCACTCCTTCCAAACAAACCACATTTGCTCAGTCTTCTAATTAGGCTGTTGTTTGTTTTTTTCTTTTATCATTAACATTGAATGAGGCCTGTAGGGGCTGAGAAGTTTTTTTTTTTTTTTTTTTTTGTATTCCTCTGAGTATTGCCTGACCTTGGAATAAAGAGGGCTGTCCATTCCTGGGAATATGGGTAACTGTCTTCAATGCTTTCTATTTGTAAATAATCCTTCTCACTTCCAGAATGGTAAACTCCAAATTCTTTGGAAATAGTTCGATAATCCTTTTCAAACTGATATACAACAACACAGTTGCATCTAAAAGACTACCGCTTATGTAGTTCCCCTTTGGCATGTGTTAACACACATCTGAATGCTCCAAAACCAACAAACTGCATGGGGAGAATGGTGGTATTGTGGGTAATGTGAGACATCCCCTGTATCTAAGCAATAGAACACATCAGAACAGGACTTTAATGTGCTGTGGTGAGCATGTGTTTTGTACAAAAAAATATTTTTTAAATGTAAAAGTAATTTTTTTTTCAACATAATCAACTCTTGTGCTAAAGATAATTGGTTCAAGTGGACAAACTCATATCCCATATATTGTGGAACTATCGACTTTTGAAATGATGTGACAATGATAGCTAAAGATTAGCCTGAATTGCACAGAGAGGTTGTTTTTTTTAGTAAAAAAAAGTGGTGGTGGGTTAAAGTGAGACAAATGCCATGGGGCTAAGTAAGTCACTGTCTCACTTTTCCCCCAGATGAAAAGTAAGACAGATGTTTTTTGGGTTTTTTTTACCATGTTAAAAACAGTTTCAAAAATCCATCATGCCAAGGAAATACAACAAGAAGATAACCTGGGGAAAACCTCCCTTGAACATATGGAAAGTGCAGCCACTGAGGTCAAGGACTGGAAAAAGTCTTTAAGAGCCGTGTCAAGGGATTAAAACAATTGACAAGTCAAGCCTCCTAGAATTTATAAGGAAAAAAGAGAAAGGAAAGGTAAATCAGTAGCCTGGGGTGCAGTGGCTCAGGCAAAGAGAATTTTCACTGATGAGATGGAGGAAGAACTGTCCAAACACCTGAAAGAACTTGCTGAAGAGTCCGATGGCCTCTCTCCAGCTAAGTGCCGCCAACTGGCATTTTATTATGCACAGAGAAACCATGTCCTTATTCCTGCCAATTGGAAAGAGACGCATTATGATCAGCTGATTTTTATTACTTTTAATTATTATTTTTTTTTACAAACATTGGATTAAAAGAGGAGGTACTTATTCTTGCACTTCATTAACTTTGTTCTTGCTGTGATACCCTTATATGAATTGTCAAGCGTACACAAAAATACAATAGATATTTGTACTTTACGATGTAAAAAATAAAATGCATCTCTTTTTTTAAAAAGTCTTCAGTATTACAACACTACATAAAACCATTGAAATACAATCCACAGATGATATCACTCAGGGCAGTAGAACTCGCCAGGAGCAATGGTATCTTTATGCTCACTCTCCCACCTCACACATCCCATCGTGCAGCCTCTGGATGTGGCTGTGTACGGTCCATTCAAAGCCCAATACAGCCGAGCTCTCGATGGGTGGATGCGATCGAATCCTAGCAAAACAGTCACCATCTACCAGGTTGCAGGACTTGTGAGTCAAGCCTTCATGACAACAGTGACACCACAAAACGTGACTTCTGGGTTTAGGTCCACTGGGATTTTCCCAGACAACCGTGACATTTTCCCAGATGAAGCGTTTGCACCATCCATTCCATCAGACCGACCAAACCCTGAACTACAGCCTGCCACCATAGATGCTCCACCTCCAGGAGTTATTGAAGGCCTGCACCCTGCAGATGATCCGCCTGAAGATGACCCTCCCGCTGCAGATAACGCAGCCTCCCGTATGAATTCACCCGCTCCAGCGCCAGCTGACACGGATCCAGGACCTTTAACTAACCTGATATGTCCCTCCACAGGAAATCATTGCACTTCCAAAGTTCACCCCCAGAAAACAAACCAGACGGAGGTGTGTGAAGACCGCTATCCTCACCGACACCCCTGAGATGCAGGCACTCGAAAGGGCTTTAGAAGAAAGACGTAGCAGCTGTAGAGGAAGTGCAAGAGAGGGGAGAAAAAGGTGAGACGATCCAGAGCTTTAGAAAAGACACACGTAAGAGAAAATGCAAAGGAAGGGCTAAAAATCGGAGCTAATCCTGAGGACGTGAGTGGATGTAATCTGAGTTTCCCCGACTGTGGAAATGTTTCTCTTCTCTAAGTTGAATAAAACATTTTTTTGAATGATACTTTACATTATTTGTGTTTATTCAGTCACCTCCAGAGTGGTGGAAAAAGTAAGGGGATCACTTTACCCCACGCTGGCTCGCTTTACCTTCTTGAAATCTGGGTTTTGTCTAAGTTTACCCCATAGCTGGGGTAAAATGAGACATTTGGTCTATTTTTATAAAAACAATCCCATTTTCACCGTCTTTAGTCCGGCAAACATTCTGATCATTTCCGTCCTTGGGAAACATCCTAAATTAAAGAAAAATGTGTTAATTTTATAGACACATCAATTTAGCTTGCTTCGAGGTCAGGGGTGAGTAAAGACTGTCTCACATTACCTCACTCTCCCCTATTATTCATATTCAAATATAGTATCATTCATATACTGTGAAAGGATACATCTTTTCTACACCTCCTGCTTAATGCTTTCAGGCTGTATGGAGATCTCTTATGGCAGTGTTCCTAACCTTTTTGTACCTGTGGACCGGTCAACGCTTGACAATTTTACCACGGATCAGGGGGGCAGGCTTCCTCGTTACATTACGCCAATAATATAACATGAGTATAACATCGAAAGTCTCTGGTAACATCCTCTGTACCCATTAAATACATTAAAAAAAATTTTTTTAAAACTCACGCAGAGCGGGCTTGGTATGTGGGAGTCACCTTTCGTGATGAATCCATATTTCAAGTGGGACTCCAGGTTTATTGTCTGTTAAAAGCTTTCTTTTTTTGGAAGTCGTAGGCAGTTCTTTCTCTTCACTGCATTTTTCCCTTCACAAGGAAACTTTCCAAAAATGTTTGTTTCTTACTCCATTTTGCTAGCTGGGATTAAATTTTGGCGCTCAAGAGAATCCGGTCATCTTTTAAAATAAAAGCTCATTCAGTCTCACATAATAAATAAAACTTAAAAAAACAAGTTTTTTCTTGCGTGGCCCGGTACCAGTCCGCAGCCTGGGGGTTGGAAACCAATGTCTTATGGGAGACTTTGGACAATCATGTCTTTTCAGAAAAGGACTTTCAGACTGGTATTTCTTATGCAAATATCAAAGCACATTAACAGTAACATTGTGACATTGGTGGAGAAATGAAAGTAATAGTGAACAATGTTGCAAGGAAAGTTATTCAGAGGCTTTTCAAAATAAGGCTGCACTGTAAGAAAAGTCAGTAAAATTAACAGTAAAATTCTGTAAAATCGTGACATAAAAGTTCTGTAAAGCAAAATACAGTGATTTTGTGTTTATTTACCAGTATAATGTTGTATATTGTTGAACCGAAAACTATTGTAAATTTTACAATAGAAAATTGCAAATAATATTGTATTTTGTTGTAGCAAACACACATTTTTGTATTTTTTAAAGTGAAAAGTTGTATCCTTCATAACAAAATAATTTCTTTTTTTTACATTTTAGCAGTGTAAAAATAACATTTAAGGTCTGATTATGAAATACAGACAAATCAATAGCTAGATTCAATTAACAAACATATTTTGAATTTTTAGTTTTAAGAATTGGAGCAATTACAAAGTGCTAAGCGGTTTTAAAAATCAATAGATCTTTAATAAAATCACACAATTAAATCTTACCTTACCTTATTCTTACCTTATTTTTAAGTGCAGTAAATACAACACATTTGTCAAACATGATTTTGTCCAGCTATTTTTAAAATATTTAAAATCATCAGGTGTGTCAACTGTAACCTTAACTTTATCCAATATAGAAAATGCATTTTAAAAAGTATAATCCTGATATTAAGGAATGATCATGGAAAAATAAAAAAAGGATATATATATATATATATATATATATATATATATATATATATATATATATATTATATATATATGTGTGTGTGTGTATATATATATACATATATATATATATATATATATATATATATATATATATATATATATATATATATATATATATATAAATGCTTGTGATATGGTTCGTAGCTGTAGGTTTTTATTGCCCACACTGTATTTTTTCCCTCACTTTGGCCATTATAAGCACAAAGGTATTACTTCTGCAGTGACCTGAGGCAGAGATCACTTTGCATTGTGCTCCAGCTCTCCCATAGTTCTTGAAGCGGTGCGGTCTGTTCTGTTCTCCTATTGGTCCACTAAATTTTCGGGTAACAGCGGTTTTTGACGAAATTTGAACTAACGGCTCCGAGGCTGGATTCCGCTCAAACTTGTACGGACTGAAAGACGCTGTGTGGACCACGTCAACTTCCAGCATCTGTAAGTAAAGTTTTATTTTCTTCAAACGCAAAAGGCGCTGTAGTCTGTGTTTCCAGGGTGATTTTATTTTGTTTTTAAGTCATCATACGGCTTCTTGCAACAACATAGCATCATTTTTGCAACGCCAGTAACACGCACAACTTGCATTATTGGTTAAACATTGTTTAAACATGATTACATGTACGTTTTGCAGTAAAACACTAGAATCATTGAGGGGCTATATGTTGCATAGCAGAGTGCACAGAAACGAGCCTCGCTGTTCATTCAAATGCATCGGCACCGAATGCAAGCGGACATTTTGCACATATGCAGCGTTTAAAACTCATTTTTATCGAGTTCACAACGAGACTTCACATTCTGAATCTGCCAAAGCCGTTGTTGTAAAATTGAAGTGCGCCATTTCTTTGTGTGGCACCAAAGTCAAACGGTGAAAGAACTAGTTGCTCATTTAAAGGAGCATTATGATGGAGGGGCGGCCTGTAGCATGTCCAGTAAAAGCCTGCAAAAAAGTCTTTATCGTTAAATCATCATTCACAGCTCATATGTCCCGTAAGCATGGGAATTTTTCTGTGCATAAAATTGATGTTTTGTACAAGGAAAGTACATGTCAGAGCTCTAGTCTGTCAGAAAATGACGGACCTGATGAGAGCCTAAATCGTGGGGGGGGGGGGTCTTAGAAGTTTCCCTGATTCTAATGAATGGAACAACATTCCAGGTCTGCACAGGACCATTAACGACCCATTCATTAGAATCAGGTGTGCTGAAGCAGGGAAACGTCTAAGACCTGCAGGACAGCGACCCTCGAGGACTGGAGTTGCCCCCCACCCCCCCGACCTAAATGATGCTCTGACAAATGAAAGTCACGAATTGTCTCCAAATTACACTAAGGATTACCTCAGAAATTTGTGTCTTTTCTACCTAAAACTTCAAGGACAACTGCTTCTTCCAGCTTCCACAATACAGACCATTGTTGAAGAGATGCAAAACGCGCATGAGCTGGGAATGGATTACACCTTGAGTAAACTAAAGTCACTTTTAAAAGATGGCATGTGTCTAGCAGATGATGCTATTGCTAAAGTTTGTGATTGTGTAAGGGATTCAGACTTATTTTCTGTTTGTCATCAGGGGCCACTGAGAACTGGGATGCAGAATTCCTGCCTCTTGAGGAAACTGCAGAAAGTCAGCAGCAGAAGAAGGACAAGCTCAAGATGATGTGTGGGCAGAAGATGGCAAATCCTGAGGAGATGAAACAATTACTGAGGACAACTTTCTACACACAACGCAAAGATGTTAACCAGGGGAAAAGCATTGGAGATGTCTTGGAAGAGTGGCCAGTTTTATTTCATGACATTGGGATGACTGTACACTATAAGGAACTCACTGGACTTGGACTGAAGGAAACCTTCATGCGGAACATGGATATGAAAGGAAAAAAACTGCTGAACTACATGAACACTGTTTGTGTAAACAAAAACAAAAGGTTTTTCCAGGCTCAGACAAAGTTATAGATGGTAAGAGGACAGCTGGATGGTTACTCTAAAGATGTTAAAGAGATGGTGCTGCTTCTTCTCTGCTACTTCAATGAAAATGAAAAAGCAATGTTTGTCTGTGTGGAGGACACATGCCTAGCTGAAGAAGTACAGATGGATAACGTCTCCTTGACTCCCACCATCATCGTATGTGGTGAGTTAAGTTTATTTTTTTTATTTTTCAGTTTCCTTTTCCTGATGTCTTGCTCCCTTTCTTTGCATTGATGTATTGCATGTTTTTTTTCTATATTGTTTTTACTCCTTTTTAATTGTCTTTTCCTCTTACTATGTCAAATGTGTTTTTCTTTGTATTTTTTATTTCATATGCATATGTATAATGTAGGGATGCCCCGATCACGTTTTTTGGGTCCCGATCCGATTCCGATCTTTTAATTTTGATGATCGGCCTATTTCCGATTTTTTCCGATCCGATTTCACTTTTTTTGAGTGGGCAAACAGAGTTTAATTTCCTGTGCATTTTATTTCCTGTGTATATTAATAAATAGGCCTGCATCCAAGCTGAGATTAATAGCTTTTATCATCTCATAAAATAAACAATAACTTATTTAAACACTCTTCTTTCTTAACAGTGACTGTTCAACAGTCTCAGTACCAAAGAACAAAGCACTTCCATTTAAATAGCAGCAGGTGAACTTGGCTAGCAGTTTAAGGCAATGAAAACACTAGCAGAAGTCTTTGCAATCAATGAAATCACATCAGAATAAAAATAACATAAAATATTAACTTAACTTCATTCAAGACCCGCTGCACATGTTCGCGCACCTTTGTGTCCTTTGTCGTTCATGTAATGAAGGAACGAGGCTCGAGGTAATTAATGAGCCGGTTAAATGCCTTGTAAATGTGCTGGTCGTCCTCAGTAATACATTCCGCGATTAGCTCTGTGATTTTTCTGTATTTCTCCGAGTCTTTCGGGAGTTTCTTTCTTTTAAAAGTTTCACAGAGCGTTTGCTGCCGAAGCTGGTGCCGACGGCAGCAGCTCTGAAGCTGCAGCCGTCGGCACCACGGCACCTGACAGAAAGCTGCGGTGATCGGTGCTGCGTGCTTTTTTAAGTGTCTGATTAAATTGGTGGTGTTGTAAACTCTCTTTTTACTTCCCCCTCGTGATATATCAGCCTTCCACACGTTTCAAGTCGCAGTCGAAGCGTCGGTCTTTGTAATTTTATAGCGCTGCCACACTGCTGATATTTTTGCTAAAGTTTATCCTGACGCCGCCGGTCTTGAAACTTTTAAGGTGGATACAAGACAGCGCTGCTGGGAAACCTCATTTCAGTGCAAATTATTAAATGTATATAGTTTAAAAAATATTGTTGTTTGTGTAATATGATTACTTTATTAATTTGTGTTAATCAGGATCACTTTTTTAAGGAAAAAAATAATGAAAAAAAGATCGGCGTGTTATAATAATGTTGATCGGCCGATCCGGTCCACCTTAAATTTTTAAGATCGAAGGCCGATCGCTGATCGGGATCGGGACACCCCTAGTATAATGACATATAAATGTCATTGTTTTGTTCTATCAGGAGTCTAAATGTATTTTTCTTTGTCTTTAGGGCAATCCTGCTACCATGCTAGTCGATTCATGTTGAGTGTGGATAAACAGACTGGACACAACAACATCTCCTGCTTCATCGCTGCCGTTTGCATGATGTTTGGGAGCTATTATTGTTTCAACATTCATTACCCATCGGGTCTTGCGTCCACACTGGAGTTTCTGCAGAGGTATGAGATTTACCACACACACATATATATATATGAAATGTAGAGAAAAATAATTCATTTACTTTCACAGAGTTAAATGTGACTTGTCATTCTTTTACTTTTATAGCTTGAATCTAAAGTTTATTGCTTCATGAAGCAAATGTTGATGTAGTTTTCTGTTTGTCTTTTGTATCTTAAGGTGTTTCTTCTCAATCAACCCAGAGAAGGGCAGTAAGGTGGAAGAAACCTGCAAACCCAGACTCCGTGTGAACCCCCGGGTCCTCACCTTGATCCCGGAACTTTCGGATCACGAGTGGCGTGATGTCTGAGAACGGACTGAAGTCAGTAACAGATAAAGTTTTCTTTAGGTGGCTTAGTCTTTTAACCCTCTGATACACCTTCAAAATACTTACACTAACACACCTTCACACAAAAATGTGTGCTTGAAAATTAAAGCTAAAAAAAATTGTGAATTATCATTTTGAAAATCTTTTTTTATTTTGGAAAGCAACTTCTGCCCTAACCATACATATCAAACAGTATTGTTTTTTTTTAACCCTTTAATTGCCCTTTAATTTTTTGATCTAAAAAAGCATTTTATTTGATTTATTTTCATATAATTGATGCAAACTGGATCATTTTTTGTTTTATTATGGCAGCCTGGTATATGTGAAAGATTAGCAGCAACATTGATTTTTTTTTTTGCATTATTTTTATAATTATACATTATATACTACCTCCTTTTGCATGCTAATCAAAATAAAGCTGTTCAATATTCAAGTGTCAATTAAAAAAAATCAACATGATTTTTCACTTTCAGTTTATTTTTAGTTTATTCAAACTTATTCATGCTGAGGAAGGTCCTGAGTTCACTCATTTTAAAGCAGTGCAACGCGCACACAGCAGACACGCGCACACACAAATATTGTCACCTCAAACCTTGTGTGGCACATAAATGTGTCAAGGTGTAACAGAGGGTTAAGCTTTAACAATAAACGTTACAGATGAAAATATTTGAAGTTGTGTCAGAGTTTGCGTTTGTGTGCCTATGAGTGTCTGCCTCTGTTTGTGAACCTGTGTGTATCTGTGGGTCTGTCTGTCTGAGTCTGTATGTCTGTGAGTCTTAGTGCATTCATTACATATTTGTCAGTATTCTTCTGTTTCCCAAGATGCTTTTCTACCATCAACACAGAAGGCACCGAAGTGGAGAAGAGCGACAGTTCCTTTCTACAACCCCAAAATCCTCACCCTGATTGAAGAAGGTTTCTTCATGCTTAGTTCATTAAGCTTTATTTGTAAATGTTACAGATAAAAATACGTTATAGACTGGTTATAGTTGTTGCAATTGAATTTTTTCATATTCGAGGCATTATTTTAAATGTTTGTTTGTTTTTCCTTTGAGGAAAAATGGAAAGGAAATACTTAATTCCTTAGTTTGATGTTGAGACAAACAAAATACACACAACTGTTCAAAACTGAAAATATTTTTGCATAACTTTGCAATAATTAATAAAATATTAAAATAACGAGTTGGTATTGTTGTACTTGATTTTTAAAGGTCTAATTGCTCCATACCACAGGGTATAGTTCTCTACACATTTCTGGTAAAAGTCAAACATAAGAAAGTGCAGTTGTAACCATAAAATATAGAAGTGGTCAATCAGTCGTCAAAAAGTTTTCTTTAGGTGGCTTAGTTCTTTTAGTTTTAACAGTAAACTTTTATTAACCTTTATTAACTTTAATTAACCTTTTAATAAAATTAGCAGGAAAAAACAGTAAAAATTACTATCTTATAATGAGGCCTTTACTGTTTAATAATGCCTTTTGTCTGAAGTTTTTCAGTGAAATTTAATGGGATTAGATGTAAAATAAGCAACCACCACATGTAAATTGTACAGAAAAAAATGGCTTTAATAACGGCATGGTCATGCTAATTTGACTTAAAAGGGATGTTGAATTTACCAGTTCAGCATGTCATTTTTAAAATGTTATTTTGTAAATGATAACAGTTTTAAGTTGTGAAATTTACAGTTGCTTCCGTAATGTGGTTTACACTCTGCTGTATTTTTTACAATATTATTCTGGCAACCACAGCTGCCAGTTTTTTTCCGTAAAAACAACGGGTTTTTTTTTACAGTGTGGGGTGATTTGGTTTAACTTCATGAATATTGATGTTAAGACAGGACATGATGAGCAGTTGTCAGAATTATCACAATAGCCATTTTTATTTTTATTTTTTTTCTCAAAATGCTTACATCACCAACAAGTACTTTGGCAAAGAGCACACTAACAGAAAATTTTTAACCATGCCTGGAGCATTATGTTACTCCATTTTCATCCAACTTTTTCCAACTCTCCACCTTACTTTTCAAAGCGTAAACTGGCAAGGGTTTGTCAACTCACGTTAAAATCTTCCCTTATTGGTCCTGAACACAGTTGTGCATTCCCATCTACCTGCTTCTTTGCAATACCATAGAGATCACAATCACAACTGATATTAGCTTGATGCATCATAATAATGCAAAAGAAGGGTGAATTCCAATTCCTCCCTTAACTCTCAATCTCAACCCTTGCCCTAAACCCTCAATCTTTAGTAAGTGTAAGGACTGTCTTGTAAATTAGACATGGGACACCCCTTGAGTGCAGTTCTGTCTTCAGACTGTGGGAGACGGCCTTACACCAAAGCTACGTCCTGTCTGTCAAGAAGATGACGACAGCGACGAAGAAGGAGCAGAAGAAGTTGAAGAAGAATAAAAGGTATTTATATTTTTATTTAGAAATAATCTTTGGAGATATTTTTATCTCCCAACATAGAAACACCATTCTTCCTCATCCACATCCCACACCAGGGGCCCCTCAATAATCTCTTGAGGGAAAGCTCAAAGAACACAAAGAATTTAAAGTGTTTGTTTGGTTTCCAAACTCCCCAGATACCAGTCTCATGGGACCTGATCATCTGTGGGAAACACCACCAATCCACAGAGACCCCACCCCAACTCACTTTACAGCACCAGACACTCCAAGACAACCCAGAGATGTTCTCTGTCCAGACCGATTTTTTGGACGCACATGGACCTGCTCACTATCAAGATTCACCAATCAGACCTGTAAACTGCCAAAACCTCTGCTTTTATGGAGATGATCACACTTGCTGAATGGTTAAAACAATACATTTACAGTGTGAAATGTCTGAGGTTTGATTTTCTATCAATCTGTCTGGTGTATGATTATTCTTTTATCATAAATAGACTTGCATTCTTAACCACATCAAGTTTAACATGAGTGTGCTCAAACTGTCTATCACACAGTCCATCAGTTTCTCTGAACAACAGTGAAAGTGCAAGGCTCCTGGATTCACCCTTTTAGCAGACTGGAAGAAACTCTCTGGAAACCTATGAGAGAAAGAAAAATGAGTGCGTCTTTAGAAGGAATTTGCAGAAAGTGATTCTGTTCCTAAGATGTTTCTGCAGAAGAGTAAATCCTAACAGGAACTGTCCACGAGTCTTTTTCATCCACAAGTTAGTACTCTATGATTAAAGTAAAGTGTTTCCAAACCTTTTAAAGTCAATAGTGTTACGTAAGAGCTAAAGCTTGATTGTCACTCAGATAGATTTAACTTTCTCACCTGCCTGTTTAGTTTGCTCTCTGCCCACACGACCTCTTTGTCCTGTCCTATCTAAGATAATTGTGAGAGGCTTTTTCCCAGACTCTGTTGAAATGTATTCTTCAAAATAAATCTAAATAGTTTACACTATGACTCTGACTTTTCTAACTTCTGTGGTTTCCTTCTTGTTCTCCCATTTTGATTCAGTGAATGTAATATGTTTGTTTGCTGTAATTAGATTTTGTTCATGACTAACTCAAACGATGCCGCCATTTTTACAAAATAATTAATATACTGTAAGACCTATTGCTTTAATAGTGTTTTCATTCATTTTATGTAACTTTTTTTTCAATGAAACACTTGATGAACTTTTAAGAAATGCACAAGAAGTGGTATTTCACCTGTAATTGTGGGGTAATGGAGTAGACGTAGCCCCACAGCAAGGCATGGGCCCGGTCAGAATGCAAGCTTGTATTATTTCAATTAATGCACAAAAATTGGAACAGGGGTAAGGAAGAAACAACAACATTTGAGCTAGAAAAGCGTTGAAACATCACGCATCTGGAGGAAACATCCTCCCCCTGGTGCATTTTCAAATAACCAACTCATGTTTCATGCACCACTTTCTGTTGTTTCCTGTGTCTTGTCACTTCTGGCATGTGTGCTGATGACAAAACATGATTTGGAGACAAGACAGTGGACTTCATTCATGAAATCTTCATAAATCTGTGTGTGTATATAATATGTTTAAACATTAAGGGAAAAAAAAACTAACTAAAAACCAACGTATCCATGAGCACTGCATAAACAAACAAATGTGTGATCATGAATGGAAACCACCCCACCATATACGGACCTACGAGTCTACCTGTGGACATGGAGCACATTAAAAAAGAGAGAGGAAAGGAGATACATTTCCAACATGGCGATAGAGGTAACTATCTGAAGGAAATCTTAACTGAAGAGGAGCAAAGAAAAAAGTATTCAATATTGATCTGTTAGCCAGTGATGGATGTGACAGGGATTAGCGAGGCACAGTCCAAGCAAGGTGACTTATGCAGTTAATGCCTTCATTCTGTGCAATGAAGCATCCATGAGGTGAAGCATGAACGGTATAATATAAAGTTAGATGCACCCAAAAAAAATTAACATTGACAAAACTGCATTACCTGTATAACTCGATCAGGAATCATACCTAATAGGGACAGGAGACAAGCACAAAATCAAAAGGTAAGCTTGTACTTGTTATATTATGTGTATATATGTCTGTTGACATTGAATCAGGGGATCCATTGCTTTTAACACACATTTTAAGAATATGTAGGAATAAAATTTATTGTGCAATCACTTCCTTAATTAGAGTTTATTCAAAGTTTATCGACCCATTAACTTGCTACTTTCTTTGTAGTGCCAATAAATCAGTCTGCAGACAAAGCGGATGTTTAAAACGATTATACCATGCAGTTTATTTCTTTTTTTATGTATTTATTTGTGCAATGGGATCAGTTCCTGCTTCAGCTGCTGTCTGCTTCTTCACCTCCTTCTCTTGAACTATGTGAAATTCTCATCAGAGATCACGTCTCTCCCGTGTTCGCCTCACTCCACTGGTTTCCTGTAAAATTTCAAATCAAATTTAAATTTCTGTTACTCACATATAAGGTCAATAAAGGCCAATGCTCCTAATAGAGCTCTCTGCTCTCAGGGGGCAGGTTTTCTTGTAGTTCCTAGAATATCCAAAAGTAGATTTGGACCACGGACCTTCATCTGTCAGGCACCTTTACTATGGACTTTACGATGGACTGACTGCGCGATGCGCCCAAGGCTGGCTGCGTGCGCACAGACTGTCAAAACTGGGTTATCCGCCATCATGTTTCTATCAATGTCCTGTGTTAAGTCTGTACATGCTTAATTAAATGTGCTGAGGTGTTTTTTTTTTCCCCTCTCACGACGTGTCCTTTTGACACGTAGTGGGAGATGTTCTTTTTTTAACCTCCACCCCTCCTTCCCAAATGTTATCTTTTTCAATCTAAGTTAGCGCGGAGCGACACTAGTTGCTTAGCCCCAGTCATCATCGACATCCATGTCCTAAATGTTGTTGTTGTTTTTTATATGTTTCTTGGATGATGTACTGGAATGCAATTTCGTTGTACTGGGACGCTGGTTCAATGACAATAAATGCTCTTATTCCTCTTATTCCTTATTCCTTATTCCTATGAAACCAGCTACTAATTTGGGTTAAGGAGGCTGACACCACCTCCATCTTTAAAACTAAATTGAAAACATTTCTGTTTAGTAAAGCCTATAGTTAGTCTAAACAATTGTGCGTTAGGGCCAATAGAGTTACAGGAATGACTGAAGTCAAGACTAGAGACTATGACTATGACTATGACGTAGCCTTATCAAGCTATGCTGCTATAGGTCTACACTGCAGGGGGACACCAACATGATCCACTAAGAGTTGTACTCATCTCTCTCCTTTTCCTGCTTTTCCTTTTCTTCTTCAGCTCTATCCATAGTTAATTAGGAACACTTCATAAATGTAACTGCACTTCATTGTTTCTGTAGTTTTTTTTTTTTTTTTTGCTGTCCTGTGCCCCTCTTTTTTTCTTTCTGTATGTTTGCAGGCCAGAGTTTCCATAGCTACATACTAACCTGCAGTTTCATACTTTGACCAGCCCAGTGTTTACCTCCACCTGTCTACAGTCATGGAAAAAATTATTAGACCGCCCTTGTTTTCTTTAGTTTCTTGTTCATTTTAATGCCTGATACAACTAAAGTTACATTTGTTTGGACAAACATAACGATAACCACAAAGATTGCTCATAAGAGTTTTATTTAAGAGTGATATCTTACCATTTTCCATGGTTTTCTTGATTATAACCTAAATCACTTAAGTTTTTACATCAATAGCTATGGCGTTGTACTGCCAAAAACACTGCTTTTATGCATCCAGTGTTTTCTTTTCTGTCTGTTTTAGTCACATGATGACGTTTAGTGGTACCAGGTATTAAAATGAACAAGAAAGTGAAGAAAAAATGGTGGTCTAATAATTTGTTCCATGACTGAATATTGATGTCTCTGGGATATCAACTAACACGCTGACCAGCAGTCTAATCGTCTGACCACCTCAGTGTTGCTGCCTACATCTGTTCATATAGCCATCTCTGAGGTTTATGTACTAAGAATGTGCCAGTCAGAATATATGTGCATGGAATTCTTAGTTCTCCAGCTAACAGATAATTACTATCAGGGCTTGACGCTAACTTTTTTGCTTGCCAGCCACTGTGGCTAGTGTTTTTCCTCAGTCATTAGCCATTTAGTCTTTATGCTAGCCACAGTTTTGCTGTCAGTTTTTTTCTTCTTTACAATATTCTTGCATTTACATTTTAAATACAAACAATTGGTACAACTATTGTGATGTGTCATATCAAAGAATAAGTTACCAGTTAAAGTTGCTTGTGAGACAGAAATAGTTACTAGCCACAACCATATTTTACCAGCATTTGGCCAGTTGGCTGGTGTCAGTGTCAAGCCCTGATTACTATTAATATATTTTGTCCTATATAGTAATGCCAAGATGTATTATGTTGTGCATATAACGTGCTCATTTAGTTATGAAGGGGTTATTACCAACTGTCTTAAGAGATAGTTGATAATAACAAGAAATGTATTAGCAAAGTTAATAAATTGAAACGGGGCACCACCTGATAATCCGGAAACAAAGACTAAACAGCACAATCAGTCTCAAAATAGGTGTTGTTCTATGCGTGCCAGCCTGTGACCAGGTGTGGCGCTATAGAGCAACAGAGAAGGAGTGAGTCTGAGCACAGACTTCTTCAACCAGCAAATGTTACAAACCTGTGTAAAATAACCACACACAACTTCTCTCATTAGAATATATCAGAATTTATTAACAAATATTAAGATGAACAAACATTTGAATCAAGATTCTGATATCTACAAACTAAGAGACAACTAGACTAACATAAGCAAATAAAACATTAAATAGAAAAAAGTGTCAATATATAGGTATGATGGGGAACTATGGATATATGTGTAGGTGTATCTGTGTGTGTGTGTGAGTGTGAGAGTGTGTGTGAGATAAACTACAACAGCTTTGTAGCGTGTGAAAGGAGTTCCAAGATGGCTGTCGAGGTCACGTGGTGACCACGTTCCCTGACCAAGATGGCTGCCACCTCATGTGATAGGGCTTCAAGATGGCGGATGAGGTCACGTGGTAATCTCATCTCTGCCCATGATGGCCGCTGACTCACGTGATGAGGGTTTCAAAATGGTGGGGGAGGTCACGTGGTAACCTCGCTCACGGAAGGTTGTTAGTAGGAAGATAAAGCCTAAGATAAGTTGATCCTCACGGTGGGTGCATTCTGAACCGATGTAGGTTCGTCGTGAAATGGAGGAAATAAGCGTTCAGGTGGACAAAGAGAGGACAAAGAGAGCGATCCAAGGGGGGGTTACTGTATTCATACTGCGGGACGCAATCCACCTTTACTGGGGACCCCTGCTGTATTATGGGGGTCAGCGCACAAAGAGAGGGCATGACATCACTTACATACCTGTTGTAAAACAAGAAACCTATCGCCAGGCATGCTGGGAATTTGAGTTTTATTTAGATTCCTTTGTCTCGGGGGACCACATGGTTCCTGTAACTCATGGCGTGTGGCCATTTCCTTTATCTTTTCTTTCTTTATCCGGCAGGAAGGACTCCTCTTACGATCCAGGTCCTGCTCGAGGTTTCTTTCTCTAAAAGTGAAGTTTTTCCTTTGCCACCGTTTGGCTTAATGGCTTTTTTCTCCCACAAGGGGAGTTTTTTTTTATCTGCCATTTTTCTTTGATTAGGGTTTAATGATATAATTCTTGTCAATAATGTTTGTCTCTGTAAAGTGCCTAGAGACAATTTGTTTTGTTATAGACACTATAGAAATAAAATTTCATTGAAATTGAATCCCTTAAGATTGATATTTTATATTCCTTATTTATTAAAAATGTATTTTAAAAGGGTTTTTAAAGTATCTGAATATTGTGATATCACTTAAAAATACAATGGATTAAAATTGGAAAGTCTGAAAGTGGCAAGCAATATTTCTGAAGACTTGTTATTTGCAGAAGCTCTACACATGGTCGGAGGTAGGGGTGGAGTTTGTTTGTACCTAATAAAAGTTTGGAACTAACATTTTTATCAATGCCAAAACACAAGTAAATTTTGCACTGCTAACAGTTTATTGAATTTGTTGTGCTCAAGTTTCAAGAATGAGCCCCAGAGTGTTTATATTGACAGATTATGTGTGTCACCCCTTGTCACTGATCAGTCATATAGTGTGAACTTCAACAGCTTTAAGACTCCCAATTACAAGACAGCATTTTGTGTAGTTGGAACAGCACAACAATCTGCCATCATCGAAAATCATGAAGTCTGAAGCTGCCCTTATACGAAGCAACAAAGCTTTTTGTTTTCTGACTCTGACTGGTAGCATTGTGGGTAATGTCACAGCAAAGTACCAGGATGAAAAAGATCCAGTTACGATTCCAGCGGACTCTGTGTTGGTTACTTGAAGTTAACCCTGTTGCCTGCACATAAGTTGTGCACACATGCTCATCCTTGTGTGTCAGAAGGATACGGCAGCCTGCCAGGTAGCGCTAGCTACACTCCTGTGGAGGGGGATGGGTTTTCTGGCAGCCACCTGTGAAGGAAAAAGACCTACAGCAAAGTCGGGAATGAAAAAGGGGCCCTTTCATGACATACTCACCTAACCGCAGCATGTTTCCAGTAAAGCTTTTTAACTATGATAGGGTGGGTCATTTATCACTCCTCATTTCTTTTCTGCAGTATTCATCAGCTGCTGCAGCTCGTCAGTAGAGCATTTTAAAAGCCCTTGCTATGCTCGGAATTTACCTGTAGATCAGTTTTTGTAAAATCTTTTAATTTCACCTCCATTATTCACATGTTTTTACATTAACCAACTGAATTACAACAGCCAAGTGTCATGAATGGATCCATGTGCCCAAAGGTTAATTTCAAAATAAGAGTCAATCAATAATACTGAACAGGGTTACATTTCAGTCAGTTTCAGGAGGGGGGGGGGGGGGGGGTGCTGGGACTAAGTGGGATGAGATACTATGTGATGTTGCAGTTATTACGCTCTGACAGGGCAATTTATTTACTGCCGAGGGCCGACAGAGGGGTGTGAGCATGCAGTTCAAAACAGGCACTGAAGAATTTACTGGGTGTTTTTTTTTTTGTTTGTTTGTTTGTTTCTGTCAAATAAATGTATACGCCTGTGTTTTAGTAATCTGTAATGATCACAATATTTGTCTTTCAGGCAAACAAACTTGTCTTCTCCGTTTAAGCTTGGTCTGATTTCAACATGGAAGCTGTTGACAGCGCTGCCGGCTCCCCGGTAACCTCCCTTCTCTCAGCGTTGGATAAGTTGCTGGACTGCGAGCGTATCTCCCTAAAGCTCACACCTACTCGACCCAATCATATTTCCTAATTTACACATCTTCAGCTCCTCTTTTTAACTCCTCTCCTTGCATCGTATTTCTTCTTACCAGAAAAGTGGCTAGAGGAGACAGTGACAGACATGAGAAAAGAGGATTTGAGGTGGAAGCCATTAAAGGAGACCTATCATTCCTGGAAGTCTTAATGAAATGCCTGCACCACGTTTTGGTCAAAAAATAGTTATAGTTCTGCTCATAGTTCTGCTCGAGGCTTCTTTTTATGGAAATTGGTGTCACAGCATTGTACTAGCCACTTCTGAAGTACAGCAAATGACGGATGATGTGAAGCTGTTTGGAGATGAAGATGAGGAAGTTGGACAGTAGATGAAAGCAGCTCATTCGCAACACTTTACCTTTTGTGAAATGCCCCTGCTTCTTTTTGGGTGAAAATTTAAGTGGTGGTCAGAGATGGGAAGTAACGAAGTACAAATACTTCGTTACTGTACTTAAGTAGAATTTTCGGGTATCTATACTTTACTCCACTATTTATTTTTGTGCCAACTTTTGACTTTTACTTCTTACATTTTAGCATAAGTATACGTACTTTCTACTCCCTACATTTTGAAATCAAGGTCGTTACTCTTGTGTTTAGAATAACAAACAGTAAATTTAAATTATTCCGTCTCAGTAAAGCGCATGCAAGCAACGTGATTGATTGGATTATGCTTAGAAACGTATGTAAACGCACACCGACAAGACAACCGTATTGGTGCTTTGTGTTCACGTGCACAAGACGATGAACATAAATACCCTGCTGGTGGCGGGCAACGCATTAGAGGAACTGAAACAGTATGTGACCGTGACAATGTGTGCAATGGCTACCGAGAGCGTTAGTGGAGGAGATTCTTCGGGTGTAGTAGTAGTAGAGTCGAGTGAGGAAGAACCGCAATGTCCCCCGCATCCTTGGCCATACCTCCGTGAGATGTTTGAAATCGTTGGAAGCAAGGAACAGTCATGGAAAATGGCTTGTAAACTTTGTTTACCGAAACGACACGAACTCCTGGCATTCAAGAACTCGCCTTCCAATTTAAAAAAACACACATGGAGGTAAGAAATGCTTCCTGTCATAGACATTAGATTCTTTAATTGTTAATAATAATATTGGTAATAATGACTCGGACACGTTTGCAATGCCAGGGCTCGACAATAGCATTTGCCCGATGGCCCGAGCGTTTTTTTTCGCCTGTCGCGGGCCAGTACGGGCCAGTAAACTTTATTAAACACTGGCCCGTCCGGGCCACCACATTTTGAGGCAATTTCAGATTTTTCTTATGTATATATTCGTCATAATCGCCAAGAAATGACTTGTATTTTATCGGAACATGAAGATGGTCCGCCATGTGAAGAACGTAATTTCACTGCAGGAGTGTGTCGCGTCTTCGTGCATTTCCGGAACTGTTCGGGAATGTTCGGCAGCAGCATCTTTAAATGCGCACGAAAAGATACAAGACGGAGAAGAATCGAAACAACAACGGTATTGCTCAATAGTTCAGTGAGATGTTTTCACTTAAACCCCCACAACCGGGTCAAAAACCTGGAAAGACCTGCAAAAGAAAGAAAGCGCAGCAGCAGCAGCAGTGTAGTCAGTTCTTCCTCTACTGGAAGAACTGACTACAGACTGCTTTAGCACCTCCTATGGGTCTGAGGAGATAATGGTTTCTTTAGGCTGTGACAGGGTGGAGAAGGAAACTGATGGCTGTGACAGGGTGGAGAAGGAGTGTGTGAAAACAGTGAATAAAATTTCTACTTTGATATGTAAAATGCAGTTTGATTATTTTAGTGCCAAAAACAACTTACCACATACTCAAAATGTTGTGTCAGATAACATAATATTGCTAAAATATGTGAGACTTTTTATTTCTTCATTTCAGTGTCAGAAGGCACCAAATTACATCATTTTTTCAAAATTCCTTCGGCGGCCGCTGTTCCGCGCGCTTGCGAATAGTTGGGCCACTGATTTATGAATCAGGGCCAGTACATTCCAAATTTTACTGGCCCTGTGGGCCAGTGCTCTAAAATGCTTATTGTCAAGCCCTGAATGCTGTAGCCTAGTGACATGTGTCTTGGTTTGTTAGCATTAAATAGCATGTACCCAGGCTTCTAATCATTTAGGTTAGCTAACTATCTGTTTAGAAATTATGTACATGAATCACTTAACTATCATAACCTAAATTATTTAGCGTAGCCTACTCGGTTGCTTGTATAGCCAGATATTATTCAAAGGAAAATGTTATTTCAAGGCTTATGTGTGTGCACGCGTTCTTTTCACCTCCAGAGGAAACACAGGAATCAACTGGAAAGGTACACCCAACTCACTTCTCGAAGGCTCCCAGCAGCAGACGAAGGCCCTGCCGCCAAACAACCGAAGTTGTGGGAAACCAGGAGAGAGTGTCACAGGCCAGCGTTGACAAGGTCATCTTAAACTTCGTCGTTCAAGGCCTGCACCCACTGAGTGTTGTAGAGCAGAAGGGTTTCCAAAATCTAGTTCTACACCTCCAACCTGAGGTGTCAGTAATGTCTCGTGGCACTGTGAAAAAACAGAGTTGAGAAGGCTGCACAGGTAATGAAAGACAATCTGAAAAACTGCTCTGGACCAAATTGAGTTTATTGCCACAACGACTGATTGCTGGACGTCACGCCGACGCAGTTTTATAGGAGTTACAGCACACTGGATTGAACCTCAAACGTTGACCAGACGTTGTGCTGCCTTAGCCTGCAAGCAGCTGAAGGGGTCCCATACATTCAGTGCCCTTGCCGGTGCCCTAAATGAGATCCACGCTGAGTTTAACATACGTGAGAAGATCACGCGCACAACCACTGACAACGGCTCTAATTTTGTAAAGGCATTTAGAATCTTTGGTCCAGTTGATGAAAATCACAATCTGACAGCTGCAGTACAGACTAGTGGAGATGAGGAGGAGGAGGAAGTTGATGACGATGAGATGGTGGGTGCTGATGTGGAGTTTGTTGACGTTGAAGCCATTCTTGATGAAGATGACAGCTTGGAGTATCAGCTTCCCAAACACCACCGCTGTGCCTGCCACCTTCTCAACTTGGTTTCAACTGTCGATGTGTCAGAAGCAAACATCCCGAGCACTGTCTACAAACGTCTGTCCCGGTCATCGTTTGCTAAATGCACAAGTCTCTGGAATAAAAGTGCAAGGTCCACCACAGCTGCTGAAGTCATTGAAGATAAGTGCAAACTCCAGCTCCTGAGGCCGAATGATACAAGGTGGAACTCTCTCTTCATGGCTGTAGAGAGGATCATTAGGATCTCCAGAGAACAAGGAGAAGGAGCCATTGCTGCTGTCTGCAGTGCACTGAAGATACCCATGTATGTATACCTAACTGTATTTTAATTATTAATGATTTCAATATTATATGATGGTATAATATTTCTAAAGATGGATGAAGATGTGAAATGCTTTTTAAGAGTCATCCACCACTTCCACCACAAGATTTCCACTCTTTAAGGGCCAGTTGTTCAAAGGTAATCTTAGTGGATTTAAGCTGGTAAATACTTTCATGATGAATGATTCATTCATTTGTGCATCATATTTGTGTTTTTAAACTATGTGATAATGGTCAGAAATATATTTTTAATTGTTTTATTGCTATTTTCTGTGTCTACAGAAACATTTCAATTAACTATTTAACTAGTTGTTCAGCACATGTCCAGTAGGCTGCACTGTGATATGAAGTGTCATTAACAACCAGCAGAAAAATTGGATTTTGAAAATCTTAAAGTGTGCATCTGGATCAGGATGATACAATACAAAATTTTTTTGAAAAACCAACAAGAAAGTAAGATGGATTTCCTGATCCTGAATAGCAAAAAAAGGATTGACAAATCTTGAAAAGAAAAGTTTCATCCAGATACATTTTTTTTGAACAACTGGCCCTAAAAGTTGATTAGCAGTGCATACTATTGACAGTTTAACAATTTATTTACAAGATTCTTAAAATTACCCACAGTACACACGTATAGTCACAATTTTTCACTTTCATTTCTATTTTAACAGGCTCAGGCTCAGTCCTGTGGAGCTGGCCTTTCTGGCTGAGTACACGAAGACCATGAGCCCTGTTGCCAAGGCGCTGAATCTGCTTCAAGGAGAAAGCAACGTCCAGATGGGATGGTTGGTACCGACAATTACACTACTAAAGGAGAAGAAGCTCCAGCGCCTTTGTATTTCCTTGAAGTTTTGTGGGCCCCTGGTTGATGCGCTTCTTGTAGGCCTGGAAAAGCGGTTCGGACAGATGCTGAGAGATCCAGAGCTGATTGCTGCTGCCATCCTTGTCCCCAAGTTTAAGACCTCGTGGACAAATGATGAAGGTGTCCTTAAACTTGGTTAGTATTGAACTGTTGTCTTCATCCCAGTAATAAAAAGTGTGTGTGTGTGTGTGTGGGGGGGGGGGGGGGGGGGGGCTGAAGCTCTGTGTAACATAATAACCAGTTGCCTGCATGGAAGTTGTATACAAGTGAAGTGTCAAAACCAAAATTGCATCATTTCATTTACATACGATAAATGTTATCATGTTAATCATATTGTAACTCAATTCCATGATGCTAATAAGTCCAATTTGTTCCTAATGTCACTTATTTTATAGGCCTTGACTACATCAAAGGTCATTTGAAAGAACAAGCTGTGGAGACTCAGGGTGAAGCGTCCCATTCTTCAGAGGAGGATGACTTCTTTTCTTCGATCAAACAGAACCCAAGCTCCCAAGAAAACACCAAACAGCTGGAGACCTACCTGGGATGCCCAGGGGATACAGTGGGGGTGCTCACATCTTTCCCAACAGTATTCAACCTGTCAATGAGGCTCAACACTCCACTACCAGCCTCTGCTGCGTGTGAGAGACTGTTCAGCACAGCTGGACTGATATTCACTCCAAAAAGAGCGCGTGTTGATTCCAAGAACTTTGAAAATCAGCTTCTTTTAAAGCTAAACGGAGGGTTCTGTTAGTTTGTCTGAGGTGATATGGTGCATATGCGCCTTAGTACCGATACATTCACACACACACATGTTAGAGCCATAGTAACAATGACTAGTGCCATCTCTTTCTCGCTCTCTCCCTCCCTCTCTCTTCCATTAACCAACACAGCTTTTGTTTTTATTTGTTGTAGTTCATTTTTTAAGTGACCCAAAGTTTTGTTCAAAGCAGACATTCTCCACGGTTAAAAGAAGGTTTTCAGTGGTGAAGTGTATACCTTGTGCGTTGCTTCTCATGTTTAGGGATAGGGAGGCTTAATACTTCTGTGGAAACACACTCTTAGCTATGGTTCTTTGTAGTCTTTCTGTCACACATTTGCAAGTTATTATACATGAAGTTGTGGCTATTGAGGAATTGTTTCCCTGTTTTTTGAAGATTTGTGCAAGTTGTCATTCAAAACTGAGTTGAGGATCACATCAGTCCTGTGTTTACCTCTCCCCAAACACACACAAATAGTGATGTGATGGTTCTCAGACTTCTCACATTGATGCAGTCAAAGACAAAAAACAGTGATGTGATGGTTCGCATATAGATGCGGTCAAGGACCTACACAGATCTCTGGCAGTTAAATATACAGTATGTTAGTCAAAGGTATGCATTTAATGTTAAGGTCTAGGCTTTGAAGACTGCTTTGATGTATATTTTGTAGGCTAATATCTATTTGCATACAATACAAAGTTTTGCAAACACCCTGCACATTGAGTTCGCAATCCCTCATTCTTGTATGGTGGTTTTATTGTTTTGAATGTGTTGAAAGATTGGTCAATGTAGCTTTTGGCATTTCACTTCATTCTTTGCTTGGATAGACTAGGTCATGTAAGCTTTTCCCTAAAATGGCAGTTTTGTCCTTTCGCAAGGTTACGGTACTTTATACTTTTATACTTTAAGTATCTTTTAGAGCCTGTACTTTTCACTTTAACTTGAGTAAAAAGTTGAGTTAATACTTCAACTTTTACTAGAGTCTTTTTAAACACAGGTATCTATACTTGTACTTGAGTAAAGAATGCGAGTACTTTTGTCACCTCTGGTGGTGATAACTTTGAATTAAATATCTCATTCAACAGTGATAAAAAGAGTAATATTCTTTAGTTGACAGGCTTGACAGGCCATCAGTCAAGCAAACAACTACATAAGGTCACTGCTGAACGAACCATCACCAGTGTTTTGAGAGAACTTCAATATCTGGTGGCTCACATAGTCAGACTTCGACTACCTCACCATTCTGCCAGCTTCTCTATCATTTGTTCTGTCTCACTGCAACTGATCTTCATTTCTATGGAGCCCCGTTTGGGTCATAATTCAATGAATAAATGAGTCTATTATTATGAAATACAGGCGGTTATTATTATGAAATACATATCCATTATTATGAAATATTTCCCATTATTATGAAATACATGTTTATTATTATGGAATACTTCCCATTATTATGAAAAAAATGTAATTATTATGAAATATATTTTATTATCATTTAATCTTAATTTAATGCATAATAGTTTATTTCAGAATTTCTTTTCTATCTAAGAATGAGTTTTTACATAGTTGCTTCGTTTTTCATAAGAATGAGCTTTTACATAATAATGACATTTTGCCTCTGGGCGGGGCCAGTGGTTGACCTGCACCCTCATTGGCTGATCATTCTCCATGCAGTTGGTGGGGGACTCACATCGAGCCTGTAAACTGAGGTGCATTCACCTCAGTTTACGGTTAAAAGTTGACATCGACTAAGAAACGTAGCGCAAAATGTAGGGAAAACTTGATTTTGACGGCATGGCGACAGGAGAAAGATCCTTTTCTGACTTACTCCAAGAGGTAGCCAACAGGCCGATGCGAGTCCCCCACCAACTAGTCGATGTCAGAGCATAGAATGGAGAAGGATCAGCCAATGAGCGTGCAGGTCAACCACTGGTCCCGCCCACTGGCAAAATGTCATTATTATGTAAAAGCTCATTCTAATGAAAAAGGAAGCAATTATGTAAAAACTCATTCTTAGATTAAAAAGACATTCTGAAATAAACTATTATGCATCAAACTAATATTAAATAATAAAAAAATTTATTTAACCTTTCTGTCGTGTTCGGGTCAAATCTGACCGATTTCCTACTTTCATCAATCATAAATATTGTGTTTTACATTTGATTGTCTCAGGGCCTTATGATATCCTCCACACTAGCCATTTGAACATGTATAACTGCTGATCACCACTTTCTCTGAATTTTGAATAGTTTATTCAACTTTGTAACACCTGTGGTGTTCCCGGTCAAAAATGACCGCCATAGGAAATTAAAGGATGACACTGGATTGTGTTCATCCATCAGTTTGTACACAACCACAAATACACTACCACACACACACACACACCCAAACACACACACATACACCACCCCAACCCCACCTGAACCCCTTTCAAGACTGAACAAATAGGTGTCTCCTCTTCCCACTTCATTCCGGTGCTTATGTGCCCATCCCCCCCCATGAACAACACTTTCCAAACTAAATGTATAACAATAACACTTGTTCCCACATTTCAAAGTCAACAATTAGGTGTTTGTTATGGGAATTATCCCTTTCCAAGGCTTATGTGCCCATCCCCCACGCGAACCGCACTTTCCGATACAAAATGTATCATATCTTCTCAGAGACCCCCATATATAGTTTTTTTTTTGTGTGCATTGCCCTTATTTTACTATGAACACATTGACTAGGTGGCCCATCAGAAGATTTCTTGTCAGAGAGGCTCTGGACCTTTTAATTCAACCTGATGAACAGCGGATTGAAGTTCAACCAGAAATAGAGGAGGATGTCTCAGAAATAGAAGACAACATCGATCCTGATTTTGACCAGACCATTGTGAGACCAACCAGTCAACAGATGATGAGGAAGAGGCTCCAGAGGAAGACACACCTGAGGAAGAGGCACCTGTGACATACCTGTCCAAGGATGGCAATTTGCTCTGGTATTCATCCACCCAGGAAAGAGGAGGCAGGCACAGCAGAGAAAACCCCCCCCCCCAACACACACACACACATACACACACACACATACAAATGATAGGCTCATGTTGATGTTGTGTGAATTTGGTCACTGTTTTGATTTTTGTTACTTTTTTTTTTACAAAAAATGATCATTATCGAATACAATTTACTATTTCTGTGTCTATTTAATGTATATTAACTGCAGTTATTAATGTAAACCAGTGGTCTGAGACATTGTTTACAGCTTAAAAAGAAGTTAAATAAAATTTGGTGAAGATCAGTGGTTTTTCTGTTTATGTAGGAGCAGTTAAAACAGGCCGGTCAAATTTGACCGGGAACACTAAAGTAAGGGGGGAGAAACGAACACGACACAAAGGTTAATAATAATTACATTTTTTTCAAAATAATGGGAAATATTTCATAATAATAAACATGTATTTCATAATAATGGGAAATATTTCATAATAATAAACATGTATTTCATAATAATGGGAAATATTTCATAATAATGGATACGTATTTCACAATAATAAATTCCTGTATTTCATAATAATATTCATTTATTCATTGAATTATGACCAAAATGGGGCTCCATACATTCCCCTTCTCTCCAGTACATATCTATAGCTCCTCACATTTTCTTCCTTCTGCTTTCTAGTCTCACTACAGACCACAACGTCAGATGCAACAGTCACAGTCCGTGCTGACTCCTGTCTAACAACGTCTGAGAACCGACAGCCTCCTCTGATGTGAGTCTGATATCACAGAGTCTTGTGAGTCTGGATGGCTCATTGAATGAGAATTTTCCAGACCAAGGTTGCCCAAACAAAACGAAAAGCATGTTTTATATTTCAACTTTTTTGCTTGTAATATCTGTGAAACCCAAATAAATTATTTCAAGACAGAAAAAGGTCTTTACATTTGAAACATTTAATATGTACCCTTTAACAAAATGAGACAGCCTTGGTTTGTAACTCTAATTTCTGTCAAGGTCAGTTAAATATCACGTGTGAACAAACTGTATTATCTAACCACTGTTGTGCTGTAGCGTAAAGCTGTATTTTATTATTTGTCAACTGAGCATTACATGTGTTTGCTACAGAGCATTTAATGATAGGATTAATTGTGTTATACTTCCTTCGATGCCGTGAACCATCACAAAGATGTTTACTTGATTTCAGCTCCATCAGCAAGCCTTCTCTCTGCTCGCTCCTCTTCTGCTCGCTCCTCCCTCCTTCTTTTTAGCAACTGAGACATTGTTTAGAATATTTGTTGAATTTCCAGGTTTAGAGGCAGGAGAACGGATTAATCCAGTGACAAGGATACACAAAGTAGACAAATTACATGGCCGCCTATAATCCGGTATGGCGCATCTTAACCAATAAAGGAGTGCGACAGGTGGAGATGGGGGGGGTACCTGAACAGAGACCCAGGAAACAAGGGGGAAGTGAGACGTGGTACCAGATGGGAGCCACTGATGGTAGTTTGTGTACGTGAGGAATACATGACAGCAACTACAAGAGGAAAAAAAAAGATTGATTGATTGGATGGCGCACACTGGCCGGCGCTCTTGAGGGTACCGGGGTTGAGGACGCACAAAGGAGGACGAGTGCATACTTCATCTGCATCCGCGCTCTGATTAGCTGACAAGTGATATTTCAGTAGTCGGACTCCGGTGGTAACTAAATTCACATCGACAGTAAACACAAACAACATTTATCTTGTGGAGTTAGCCATCAGGCAAGGTTTTGAAGCTGAACTTACCATTCAAAATAGTATCTTTTGTATCCATTTTATCCCAGCTACTTCTAACGGAGGTATGTTTACGTCTGTCTGTCTGCAGCATGGCCGTCGACATCAGTGCATGGCTTCCTGTTTTGACAAACTATGGAGGACTACAGGACTACAACTACGGAGGGGCCCGAGGCTCATAAAGCCTGGAGGCAAAACCTACTCTCCCTTCTACTGTTGCACATCAACGGCCGGCTCGCGTTAATCGCGTGTTAAAAAAATTAGTTGCGTTAAAATTATTTTGCGTTAATCACGCGTTAACGCGTTAACTTTGACAGCCCTACTTTTAACCTAATCTTTATGGACAGAAAGATATTCATGATTATGGTGTTCTGTAACCAGTTTTGGGAGTACCGCGTTACAAAGGTAATAATATTAAGGTAATATATTACTTTTTACTGTAACGCAGTAATGTAGCGCAGGGTAAATATCTGCCCTCTGCCGCGGTTAGTTAGTGGAAGTCGGAGGTTATGAATGCAGAGGAGTCCACCTTTTTCAAGATGGATATATGCACACTATTTTCAGTTTATCAGAGAAAAGAATAAAAATAAAAATGAACTATTGCAAATGACCGCTGGATTGCCTCAAGTTATTGTGGAAGCAATGAAAACTCGATTTTCTGCACTGATTGACTCCACAGAAGCGCTACCAGCTGCTGTGTCACTGCTCACGTTCAGACTGCGCTGGGTCAAAGAAGAGCCTGCAGGGCTGATGCTGGACGCCTGGACGCCTGGACCCCTCGCTACCTGCTGCTGTCACCCCCACTGAGGACTTTTTCTTTCCTTTCATGAGCCAATCCCCCAGCTGATGTGCCCATGTCGGTGGAAACTGAGATAACTTATTATTTCAGTGCTGCACCAGCAATGCAAAGTTTGCACCAGTTTCCAATAATAATAATAATAATATTAATAATAATTGCACTCCATGATACACCTTTCAGTGCAACAGTAAAAAGACTTTTCAGTCTTGGGAGCCCTGTGATCATCCCAAAACACAACCGTGTTGGCCACGAATGCTGTCAGTGCCTTCTCTTGATGCGCTTTAATAGATATTTCAATCAAGAGGGAAGTAGAATTGGCAGAATAACTTATGGTCCTATGTTGGCATTTTTGAGACTTTTGAGCTGAAATGGCTGATGTAATCCTTAAAGTCTAATTCTTCAAGAACATGTTTTAATGACTGATTAAAATAAAAGCTACGTCTGCCCTGTTCATACCTGCTTTGTGGATTTAAAGAGAATAAAAGAACGAAAAAAAAATAAAAAATAAATTGTTTGTTCTGACATTTCTTCAGCTATAGTGTTACATTATAGTGGATTCATGCTCCGACATGACACACAAACACACACACACTATAAATATATATATATATATAATATATATATATATATATATATAGATATATATAGATATATATATATATATAGAGATATATATATATATATATATATATATATATATGACACACAAAAACACACACACACTATAAATATATATATATATATATATATATATATATATATATATATATATATATATATATAATATAAATCAAAATCAAATTCAAATATATTTTATTGATCCCCCAAGGAGGAAATTCAGGTTTCAGTACAGTCCAGTCTGGTGTACTTGAGGAGCTGCCAGCGTCCAGCGCTCTTTCTACATGTCCCGGTCCTGTGGTCCGAGTG
This sequence comes from Hirundichthys speculiger, assembly GCA_018398805.1. NCBI lineage: Eukaryota > Metazoa > Chordata > Actinopteri > Beloniformes > Exocoetidae > Hirundichthys > Hirundichthys speculiger. Next base: position 359,014 of record JAGFBZ010000600.1, read on the forward strand.
CTAACTCCAGTTAACATCCGTTAAAACCAGTATATATCCATAATGATGAATCAAGTGAGATTCCAGGTCAAAGAAGAAAACATCGATGAACCAAACTGTCTCTTCTGGGAAGACTGAGCTCCTTCAGTCCGGTGAGCGATGGAGCCGACCGTCCCAGAGCCCGGTTCATCATGCGACCAATATTTATATATATATATATATATATATATATATATATATATATATATATATCTATATATATATATATATATATATATTACATATATATATATATATATATGTATATATATATATTGCATTTGTGAAATATGGTCTTCATTTATTTTCTTTTTGGAAAAGTAACTCAAAAGTAGTGCAAAGGTAGTGTAATATATTACATTTTGAAGACAGTAATATTGTAATATAACAGTAACTAGTAATATGTAATCTATTACCTTTTGGAAGTAACTTGCCCAACACTGTCTGTAACTGCACAAATATACAGCAGTTTGTGCGTTGAACGAAAGGAATATTGGTGCATTGTTTCTGGGGGGGGGTGTCTCGGATGAGCGGTGCATTTTTTTTTTTTGCTGTTAATAAATACCAACTCCAAGCACGTAGGTGTACGAGCCTTTTTGCAAGAGTAACCCGACAAAACCAACATGAAGTCTAACAAACCATGAGAACAACAAAAACATTAGGCTACCTGGCCCCTAATTATAACGTTAGGCTACCTGGCCCCTAATAATAACATTAGGCTACCTGGCCCCTAATTATAACGTTAGGCTACCTGGCCCCTAATAATAACGTTAGGCTACCTGGACCATAATAATAACGTTAGTCTACCTGGTCCCTAATAATAACGTTAGGCTACCTGGCCCCTAATAATAACGTTAGTCTACCTGGCCCCTAATTATAACGTTAGGCTACCTGGCCCCTGATAATAACGTTAGGCTACCTGGCCCCTAATAATAAAGTTAGGCTACCTGGCCCCTAATAATAACATTAGGCTACCTGGCCCCTGATAATAACGTTAGGCTACCTGGCCCCTAATAATAACATTAGGCTACCTGGCCCTAATAATAACGTTAGGCTACCTGGCCCCTGATAATAACGTTAGGCTACCTGGCCCCTAATAATAACGTTAGGCTACCTGGCCCTAATAATAATAACGTTAGGCTACCTGGCCCCTGATAAACGTTAGGCTACCTGGCCTATAATAACGTTAGGCTACCTGGCCCCTGATAATAACGTTAGGCTACCTGGCCCCTAATAATAACGTTAGGCTACCTGGCCCCTAATAATAACGTTAGGCTACCTGGCCCCTAATAATAACGTTAGGCTACCTGGCCCCTGATAATAACGTTAGGCTACCTGGCCCTAATAATAACGTTAGGCTACCTGGGCCCCTAATAATAACGTTAGGCTACCTGGCCCCTATGGCTACCTGGCCCTAATAAACGTTAGGCTACCTGGCCCCTGATAATGACGTTAGGCTACCTGGCCCCTGATAATAACGTTAGGCTACCTGGCCCCTGATAATAACGTTAGTCTACCTGGCCCCTGATAATAACGTTAGGCTACCTGGCCCCTGATAATGACGTTAGGCTACCTGGCCCCTGATAATAACGTTAGGCTACCTGGCCCCTGATAATAACGTTAGTCTACCTGGCCCCTGATAATAACGTTAGGCTACCTGGCCCCTGCTAATAACGTTAGGCTACCTGGCCCCTGATAATAACGTTAGGCTACCTGGCCCCTGATAATAACGTTAGGCGGGGGGGCTACTCCGATAACAACCACATCAACAGTTTACAACTAACTCACATATTGTTTTCAGTGTCAGTGATTGTGGGTAATTGTACCTGTAAATCTGGCTCCCTGACCGTGGTCCCAGTTCTGGTGGGCTTGACCCGCTGCCAACAATGTCAGGTTCATCTGCAGGAGGATATGTATCCAGCTTTTTTAGTTTAGTCTTTTCCTGTGTTTTTTTTTTTCCTTTCTTTGCGATTTGTTGCTCCACTTTTATGCTTGTATGAACTGCCACTCATGATTTAATTAATCCGTGATCCACCTACCCTGCACCGCAAAGAATCTGTTGACTAGTGACTGATGATGACGCTGATGGACGGCTGTTGATGACGATTTTATCCAAAATACATTTGGAGATTTTACTGGCAATCCACTTATAAATTTGTACATTGTAAAGTTAACTGTGAGAGTGAACATGAATCCAGCCATGCAGCACAACATTTAATTCACTTTGTAGAAACCCGCATGACCAAAGTCTTAAATTTTTTTGAGCAACCATGACTTATTCTGGCTGGGGCAACCTATATATATAACCTCATACATAGCGTATGTATTATTCGCAGAAGTTGTTGTATCCAGTATTGCGCAAGGCGCTCCCAGCTCCCCCTGAAGCTCCACGTCTGGTTTTAACAACTGAAACTCTTTTTACACTCTCAAATATGAGGACTAGCAACACAGAATCACCGCTGTATACATGTTAGCGAGATGGCGGTTCGCGCTACTCCTTCAGCCCAACTCTCGCATAACTTCGTCACTCTTGCGAGATTCTCAAACTGACTGGCCTTAAGTGGCAGTACCCTGTACATTCGGGGTACCCTGTTCATTCTTACACGTAGCATAATTTATGTCTAGTTCACTAGTATAGCGGTTAGTGCCACCTCTTGAATATGTTTCGGTACACTACTTTTTTTAGATAAGTTAGTTATTTTTTTGCAGTTCGATTTTGACCTTTAAGTGGTAAGATGGCCCTTGTTTTGTTATGTTTGTTTCATTCATTTGGAACAACAGTCTGTCCCTTCTTCCCCCACAGGTAAACCAGCTGATATTCTTTTTTTCCAGATCCAGTCAATAGAATCATATAAAACCATTATTTCATATCATCCTTATTCCTTGGTGGTTAGTACGTTACACCACCTTGTGGGTTGTAACAGCATACAACATGTACCTGTGTAGTTCGCAAGTTTTACCGCCTGGCTTGTGCTGGTGTCAGCAGCAGCATATGAAGAGTTTTCCCAGCTGGACATCATGAGGCTGTAAAGCTGACATGCTTAAGAGCCATGAATTCAGTCTGAACAGATTTTCATATTTTCAAGAGTTAACAAACCAGGTACAGTGTACATAGTGTTTAGTCATTGAGGATCATCATGGTTGTAATTTCAAAATCTGCCCATTTAAAAAATAATTTTGACATAGAGGAAATCATGGCTACAAGATGAGCCTCGTCTCCAAATGGAGTTAAGAATGAAACCCTTCCATCTGCCATAATTTGTTTCAACCAGCCATCAATCCCACATGCTGTTATGACCCAGGAAAGTTTTCCCAAAATGAACTTTTTCCAGTTTTCTCTGAATTTTAAAAAACCATCCGACACATCCAGGATACAAATGCTTGTATCTATTCCACTGTGTCACAGGCATTAAACTGGAAGATATTAATGTTGGTTTCAGGAAAAAATCCTGTTGAAGAAAAAACAGACTTTAGGATTGTGACACTGGGATGGATGTCAAATTTTGACCTGGTTGCTGTTTTGAATGGAGCTCAAGTGTGTTTTTCAGCTCTGGAAATTTCTTGTGTTTATCTCTGTTAGGAATTAAGTTATAACGCTCTAAAAATGCTGGAAAAGAACAAATACAAAAGCGCCGAATTTGGACCTATCTGTATATACTTTGAGGAACTATAACTCAGAATATATTCATAGTATGAATGTAAGATTTTGCATGACTTCCCTGAACGTGCAAAAGATATTGTAGGAAAAAAAAAATCTAATGATTCTGAGGAGGTCAGGTGGAAGGCACCCACCTGACCTATAGGAAATATAGTTTATTAATTATTAGTGAGTTCTGGTGAGGCAATAATGAAACAATCGGACAGAGGGTGCAAGTAACATTTAATCTCCATTGTATACAAGCAGAGACGGTCAAGTACTCACAGCAGCATACAAGACACCTGGTTGTCAGCACAAGACACTGAATTGAGCAAAACACAGTCATTTAACCACTCATTATCAACATTTGAGCCTTGAGCTTTGAGCTACATTCTTCTCAGCCCACCGTGGCACCTGGGTCCAGGGTTAGATATCCTACATAAGATACTCAAAAAACAGGTCGCGGTGAGAGTGCGGAGGTCTGCTTCACACTCTCTCCTGTGTGGAAATCTTTCAGCAGTGATCGCAACATCGGTGGTTAGGAACCACCCCCGCTTAGTCCTTAGTTCCTTTTCTTCTTCCTTACTAACAATCTTTGTGACAAGGTTACCACGTGACCTCGTCCACCATCTTGTAGCGCCTCATCGCATGAGTCAGCAGCCATCTTGGTAAGGGACGTTATCACCGCGTGACCTCGTCTTCCATCTTGGTAAGGGACGTGAGCACCACGTGATCTCATCGCCATCTTGGGACCCTTCTCACATTACCACACACACATCTATTGTTTCCCAGCATACATGCATATATATTGACACTCTTTTCCATTCACGTAATGTTTGTTTGATTATGCTAGTCTAGTTATCCTTTAGTGGTAGATATCAGGATCTTGATTCAAGTGTTGTTCATTTAATACTTGTGTTAATAAATTCTGATATATTCTAATGAGATAAGTTGTTTGTGGTTATTTTACACAGTTTTATAACATTCGCTGGTTGAAGAGGTCTGTGCTTGGACTCACACCTTCTCTGTTGCTCTATAAGCGCCACACCTGGTCACAAGCTGGCATGCATAGAACAACAGCCATTTTGAGACTGATTGTGCTGTTTAGTCTTTGGCCCCGATCGTACATCTCCCACTAGCCCCTAGCCTCTACCCACAAATTGCGGGTTTAGGAACCTCCGCTAACCGCTAATGCAATCTTCCGCTTCCCTAAAGCCACTACCTGCTATGCCAACTCCCTTACTCACTGTCATTTTAACTATGTTAATGCAACCTGCCAGTGAGGTCGGTAATTTTGACCACTTCCCAAAATCTTGTTTTGTTCGACCAACTAGTGACTTCCAAGATATGTAAACATATTTTGTTCTATTTTAAATGGGAATTCAGAGTAATCCCTGTCTGGACCGGCTACTGGAAAAAGAAGGCTCTTTGAAAACTTCAATTTATAGCCCGAAAGGTGTCTGAAATTTTCCTAAATTAGCAACAACCTTGGTATTGATTCCCTCGGGTTGGATTTATATAAGAGCAGGTCATCTGCATACAGGGACACTTTATGTGTTTTTCCACCACGGGAAATACCAGCTATACTCTCTTCTGCTTCTTAGGGCAATTGCAAGGGGTTCGACCGCTAGGTCAAATAGATATGGAGAGAGGCCACAACCCTGCCTGCAGGATCTGTGAAGCGGGAAATAGTCAGAGATAATATTATTGGTTCCTACAGCCGCAGAGGGTGCATCATATATTATTCTAATCCATGTTTGGAATGACAACCAAAGCCAAAATTTTTTTTAAAAACGCAAATAGGTAGTGCCACTCAACACGATCAAATGCCTTTTCAGCATCTAAGGAGATCAACACCTCTGTGGTTTCCTCAGATGTCATATGTGGGGTATACAGGATATTGAGCAATATACGCTTATTATAGAATGACTGTCTACCTGGAATAAAACCTGTTTGATCTGGGTCAATAAGTGTTGGGATTACCTTAACTTGCTAAGTAATGGTGCAAGATTATCAGCAAATCCTTCATATAATTCAGTAGTAAACCCATCAGGTCCCCCTGCCTTGCCGCTCTGCATCGATCTGATTGCCTGCATCACCTCAGACGTTGTAATTTTTTTGTCTATATACAAGCTTCCATCTGGGGCGATGGTTGGGATCGTTAGTCCCTCCAGAAATTTAACAATATCCGATGGGTCATCTGGCAGCTCTGATCTGTAAAGAGTCAAATAGAATTGTTTTAACTCATCATTTATTGTGTTGGGGTTAGTGGCTATCTCACCCAGTTCCGTTTGTATTTTGGGAATTAGGCCTACAGCTGCGGACTGTCTAATTTGGTGGGCTAAAGATTTACCGGCCTTTTCCCCATGCTCGTAAAAATTTTGTTTGGATTTAAAAAATAATAGTTCAGTTTGCTGATTAGAAAGATTGTCAAACTCGGTTTTTAACAACAGTTTTTCTCTATAGAGCTCTGGTGTTGGAGATTCAGCATATTTCTGATCAACCTCTGCTATACTGCAAGACAGATCGCGTAAGCGCTGTTTACATTTTTTTTCTATAATAAGGTGTATAAGAGATTATCTGGCCCCTGAGGTAGGCCTTCAAAGCTTCCCACACAATGGTTAGAGGCATATCTGGTGTGAGATTGAATTCCAAAAAACTTTGTTGGGAAACAAACTTCTCAAAAGAATCCTTGGATAATAGCAGAGGATCAAATCGTCATGTACGACGTGGTCTTATACATTCTGGGAAGCATATATCCAGCTGCACTGGAGAATGGTCAGAAATAACAATGCTATTGTACGGGCTACCTTTTACCATGGGGAGAGTTCTGTCATCTACAAGGAAAAAGTAAATCCTAGAAAAGGAGTGGTGGACTGGGGAGAAGAAAAAGTATTGTCTAGTAGTTGGATTATATCTCCTCCAGGGGTCAGAAAGTGCATAGGTATCAATAAATTATTGAATAACTGCACCTGAGTTTGACATCTTACTATTAGATCTGGGGTTTGATCTATTGAGTTTTGAGTGTAAAACACAGTTAGTCACCCCCCAGTATCAGTTGACTATTATTGGGAACTGGTAAGAGTGCTATAAAGTTAGACCCAATTGGGTCCATATACATTAGCTAATGCTACCTGGGTGCCATACAATTTGCCAGTTACAATGACATATCAATCTCTAGGGTCGCAAACAGTCTGCGATGGGATGAATGGGTACCCTGTCTTTGTTTTCGGAACAAAATAATTGTCTATCCAAGCTTTTTTAAGTTTGATACATTTACTGGATGGTAAGTGAGTCTCCTGTAAGAATATGACATCACTCCTTAATGTTTTAATTAGGGCTGGGCAAGTTAACGCGTTATTATCGCGTTAACGCATTTATTTATTAACGCCAACATTTATTTTATCGCGCGTTAATGCATGTTGCTCACATGCTTTTGTTTTGAAAAGTCTGTTACTGGCTGCTGTGGAACTGAAAAATAATTGGCAGGCAAAACTAAAACAGACATGGAGAGCGGTAAAAATCAATTTACTTTACAGTTCGGGTAGCAACTCAGGGAGCAATATTAACAATTCTGTCTGAAAAAAAACCTTTCAAACCCCTTTGTTCAAGACGATCGCATCATTCCTCCATTTTACATCAGATCTGCTCCACGCGTTCACTGTCGTGCTGTTCTCTTACTGGTTACTTTAGTGCGGCTCCATCTAGTGGCACAGATGTGTAATGACAACAGAAAGTCTGTTCCTTGATTATAAAACAAAGCCATTTCTGGGTCACGTAAACCAGACAATAAAATATTAAAAACTCCTGTGGCCTGTTTGCTAAAATTGAAATATAAAAAAACAGGCTTTTTTTTTTTTTTTCATGTTAGATTAAAAAATGGGAAAAAAAATAACAAGTCACTTTTTAATTTTTCAAATTTTTGATTGACAATCGAAAATGGAAAAAAACAAATGATACACAGATAATTACGGATTGATAAAATTACAGAACTTTAACATGGACATTTTCCTTTTAAAGTTCTCCCAGGGGACGATTCAACAGAAACAAGGTTATTCGTAACAACTGACAAGTTGATTATTTTTGTTGTTTTGAATGTAATGTGGTGATGCTGGAGAATCACAGTGCAAAAAGGCAGCTTAATTGTCTAATATTTGCTTTGTTTGACTTTATTCAGAGAGGCAGGCTTTACTGAGAAAAGAAAAAACGATAAGCTGGGATGAGAAAAGATTTTTAGTTGGGAAAATACAATGCTGGAAGTTGGTCAACGTAAAAATTTTTCAAATATTCAAAACTTGAATAAAAAAAGGCTTTTGAAATAATGTCAACTTGAAAACATGTGCTCATGTTGACTTTTATTAAGTTCATGTTACTCAGAAATGTTTATGATTATGACAGAAAAGCTAATTCATAATACCTTAAAATATTGTGTTGGACCAATATAATTCTACCAGCAGTTGGCATAACTCAAAAATGTAATGCAAAATGTTGCCCTTTTTGTTGGCCGAATGTTTTATCTTTTAGAGTTTACTTAAACTACTCCACTTGAGACAGAACCTCACTCCCAACCTGGAGAAGGCATTCTACCATTTTCTGTCTGAGAATTATGGTCTTAGATTTGGAGGTGGTGATTCTCATCCCTGCTGCTTCACATTCAGCTGAAGATCCCCAACCGGTGGTACCAACAGGACCATGTCATCCGCAAAAAGCAGAGACAAAATCCTGACACCACCAAACTGGAACCCCCTGTTCCTTGGCTGCACCTAGAAATTCTGTCCATAAAAGTTATGTACAGAATCGGTGACAAAGGGCATCCCTGACGGAGTCCAACTCTCACTTAAAAGGAATCGGACATACAACCAGCAATACAGACCAAACTCTCACTCTGTTTGTACAGGAACTGGACAATCCATAACAACAGACCCAGTACCCCATACCTTGGGAGCACCGCCCACAGGACACCTCAAAGGACACGGCCAAATGCCTTCTCCAAATCCAAAAACACATGTGGACTGGTTGGGCAAATTCCCGTGCTCCCTCCAGGACCCTAGTGAGAGGTGGTCCAGTGTTCCACGACCAGGACGGAAGTGAGATTGTTCCTCCTGGATCTGAGATTCGACAATTGATTGGATTCTCTTCTCCAGCACCCCTACATAGACCTTACCAGGGAGGCTGAGGAGTGTGATTCCCCTGTAATTGGAACACACCCTCCAGTCCCCCTTCTTAAAAAGGGGAACCACCACCCCAGTTTGCCAATCCAGAGGTACTGCCCCCATTTGCACACGATGTTGCAGATACATGTCAACTAGGACAGTCCTACAACATTGAGAGCCTTCAGGAACTCAGGGTCGATCTCATCCACTCCTGGAGCCCTGCCACCCTGGAGCCCTCCTGGAGTGCAGCTTCTTAACTACCCTGGCGATCTCGGCTCCAGTAATGGATGAATCCTCCTCAAAGTCTACAGGCTCAGCATCCTCTATGTAAGACATGTTTATGAGAAGATCATCAAAGTATTCTTTCCACCACCCAACAACAACTCCAGTCGAGTTAAGCAGCACCCCACTCCCACTATACACAGTGTTGATGAAGCACTGCTTACTTCACCTGAGCTATCTGACGGTTTGCCAGAATCTTCATGGATTCAACTGAAAGTTGTTTTTCATGGCCTCACCAAACTCCTCCCACACCTGAGTTTTTGCCTCAGAGACCACCAAGGCTGCAGCCCGTTTGGCCTGTCGATACCTTCCTGCTGTTTCCAGAGTCCCACAGGCTAACCATGCCCACTAGGATTTCTAGGATTTCAGCCTGATGGCCTCTCCTGCCCGAGGTGTCCACCACCAGGTTCAAGGATTGCCGCCACAGCAGGCACCAACAACCTTACGACCACAGCTCTGGTCAGCCACTTTAGCAATGCGGGTGCGGAACATGGCCTATTCTGACTCAATGTCCCCAACCTCCACATGGGATGCAGTTGTAGCTCTGATGGAGGAGTGAGTTGAGGATTTTTCTGACAGTTTCCTCTACCAGACGTTCCCAGCAGAGTAACGTTCGAACCCAGCATTCTTATGTTCGAACATGGTGATTGTCATGGACAGAGTGTGACTAGCACTGAAGTTCTGGAACAAAACATCACTCTGGTTCATATCACAGAGGCCGATCCTCCCAATAACACCCTTCCAGGTACCACTGTCATTGCCCACTTGGGCATTGAGGTCCCCCAGCAGAATAAAAGAGTCCCCATTAGGGGCACTTTACAGCACCCCCACCAAGAACTCCAAGAAGCCTAAGTACTCTAAATTGTAATTCAGCGCATAAGCTCCAGATGACAGTTGGAGCCCGTTCACTGACCTGAAGGCGCAGGGAAGCTACCCTCTTATCTATACCCCAATGTGTAGGCTTCAAGCTGGGGTGGCTACAAATAAGCTCACGCCAGCCTGTCGCCTCACGCCCTGTGCAAGTAAAATGAGGTCCAGCCTTTCTCAAAAAGAGCTCACATTGTGCGTTGTGAGCTCGACTATATCTAGCTGGTACCTCTCAACCGCACACAGACGCTCAGGCTCTTCACCACCTGCACCCGACCCTTATGGGCCTCCCTGCAGGTGGTGAGGCTACAAGGAGTCGGAACCTATGTAGCAGGATCAGGCTGAGCCCAGCCGGGCCACGTGGGTAAAAGCGTGGCCACCAGGCACTACCTGACAAGTCCCTCCCCCAGACCTGGCTCCAGGTTGGAGCCCTGGTAACCCTTGTCCGGGCAAGAGACATCAAGCTCTTGTCTCTTTCTCTGGCAAGGTCAATTGAATTGCACTTAGTCTGTCTCATCCCCAGGAATAATTTGCCTTGGGTGACCCTACCAGGGACAAATGCCCCTGACAACATAGCTCCTGGGATCATTCAGGCACGCAAACCCCTCCACCACATTAAGGTGGTGATTCAGGGAGGGGTTTAAAGTGCTTTATATAATTTTCTGAAACAAAACGAGAGATTGAAAGTCATGTACGAGTCCATAAGAAGTTAAGAGAATATTTCAAAAGAAAGAATTCAAAGCAAAGAAGAATCCTTTGGTTGCAGACATTGGAACCAGCTGACTCGATATGTAGCTTTCTGTTATAAGCTGATTTTCTCTTTGATTAAATTAACTTCTCCGACCATTCCAGGTCATCACCGAAACTCTGTGACAAATGTAAAGATTTTTGACAAACCATTTATAACAACCAGGCAACATGACAAAAACCTTTTTTGTTCCAGAGGCTTTAAAAGAGAACATGAATTTTTTTTTTTTTTTTTAAAGTACTTATTAGTTAAAAGTTGTGTCTTCAAATCTTAAAACTGGCAACTGTTGGGGTGCTATTTTCATAAAACATAAATGATCTGCAGCAGTACTTTAAAACTGATTTATGATTGTGTTTGCTGCCAGTAATTGTTAAGTTTGATTAACAATGTTCTCATAACTTCTTCTAATGTTGGGAAAAGAGCTCCTTTTGAAGTCTAGAAAACTGAGTTATCTCTGTGTTTCTTATATTCTCCTGTCCTTCATCCTTTTGAGGATTTTATTCCTTTATGGTCACACTTAACTTATTTGGTCTATCCCTCTGCTCTCCACACTGCTGCCATTACATAAAAAGCATTTCATAAGTATTAAATCAACAGATGTTTTTGTTATCATTGCAGATTAACATATTGCATATATTGATTTCCCCATTCATATTAAACACAATGACAAATATTAATTTAAATAGCAACAAATGGTGAATGTACTGCCACACAGGGGCCCAGTAGTACTTATTATCACAACATGACAGTCAGCTAATTGTAGTCAAAGTAAAGATGTCATTATTGGAATAGTGTTTTTGTCTTGTGTTGTGTCAGGGAAACATCGAAGACATGCAGGACGGCGGCCCTTTGAGGACTGAGTTTAGACACCCTTGGTTTAATCTGACTGTTCAGTCATCCCAGACTTGTGATGAACTAATAAAATGTTTGTTTTATCACACATCCAATGCTTAAATGTATATTGTTAAATGCTTTTTTATAGATGCAAAAATAAACGTAAATATCAATGGTTCGGAGAATCAAGACAACAATGGTAAAAAAAACCAAAACACAAATAATAAAGACCATGAAAACATTGTGATTCCTGAACAAACACATTACTCCTAATCTTCCCATTAGCCCTCTACCAGTGTCAGTGCATCATAAAGCATTATACATGCATTACAGCTGTAATTAAAGGCTTAGAGACAACACACCTAACGATTCACACACTTTGTTAAAATGGTGGCAGCGATCGGAAGTACTCCACCCAGAGATCAGTGACAGCTGGTGGTTGAATGGTCAACTTGCAGACCTGCCAGGACTCTGGGAATGTGGGGACATTCCTGTCATTTACACATTTTTGACAATTAAACAGTTAAAGTTGTTCCCTGGGGATTTTTAAACAAATACATTAACAAGTTGCAGAAAGTAAAATAATGCTTAACTCAAGTACAGCACAAAGGTATACAATTGATGTAGAAACACTTTACATTTTTGATATTTCATGCTTCTACACCAGTATATTTCAGAAGAAAATATGTGTTTCACTTCACAAAGTGAAGTGTGGCAGGTTTAGTGACTTACACATATATATATATATAAAAAAAGAATAAATGTATTGCAAGATTATGAAATAATACAAAATGTTTTGGAGAGGCAAAGAAGGCATTTGACGAAGAAATTCTTAATTGTTAGGTTAGAAAAATCAGGATGGAAATTATAAAAAGAAAAAAAAACAGCACAACACTTTCAACTCAGGAATGTTGTAGCAATATTGTGCTTTGTTTTGTATGTGAAAGACTCTGAGGGTGAACATTGGGGCATTTTCATTACAACTTTGTTCCACCTTGGGGGTTGTAAAAGACGTGAAAGCCCTGTGCAGAAAGGATAAGCATTCACAACTGACACAAAGCGACATCACAACACACATTTCTCTCAAGGCATACTCGTGTATTAGCATGCCGGCGACTTGCTCCATAGACTCCATGGAATTGCTGTGTTGCCAGATCTCAGTGTAACAACGGCTAATAAGTAAACACAGATGAAGAAAAACACATGAAATCCTTGGGCAGGACAGGGAACCCCAGAGTGACCCAGATTTGCTCATCAGGGTGACTGTCGAAACAAATGCTACTAGTTATATACAGTACATAGTGTAACGACCCAGAATAAGTGGAGGGCATGTAGCTGACCTGTCTCCTCCCCCTGTCAGTCACCAGAGTGCAGGTCACGTTATTCAGGTGTGGGTTGGTGGTTGCAGGGGAAGTGGGGCGTGGGCTGTCCTGTTGGTATGTGAGTGACTAAGAGTGAAGGGCAGCTGGTTGTACTCAGTGTACTGTTCAGTCGGGTTGTTCTCTTCGCGCTTAATAAAGCAGTTTGACAAAGTCGGTCTTGGACGTCTCCTTTGAAGCCATTACGATATCTAATACAAAGCCCTTCCTGTTTATGTGAATAAGAAGCACATTGTTATTGCTTTTTGATTCCACGCAAGGTTAAAAAGGTACTATATAAGTCTATACTATTGTTACTTTACAAGAAGGTTTTGACTTTCCAAAGGGACAGTAATGAAATTTGGTCACTGTATACAGTGATTGGCTAAAATGCAAATGCAATGTTACAACTCGCTGTGCATGAATGTGTGGGAGGAAGCAGGAGAACGGAGTTTCTCTTCTATCCTCTAGCTCCCTAGTCTTTGTCCTTCATCTGTTGTTCGTGTTTTCCAACATGAACCAGATGGAGCCAGTCCATCTTACAGTTGTGGAAGACTTGGATTTAATATTTAACTTTAAGACAAAACACACAGGAACAAACAGTCAGTGAAGTTCAGAGCATGACCCGACATAATGCAGCATGATTTTGATACCACCTCGCTTCCGCATTCCTATCTATGATGTGAACCACCGGCAAAACTCTTGAAAACATGTTGTCCTCCTGGGTTCTTCCTGGGTTCGTCCCCATAAGACAAGTAGAACTTCTATAACTGTTTGGTCCAAAAACACCCTGGGATTGCTCTGTGTATTTTCCATCACAAATGCAGCAACATCATGATCAAAAATATGGCATTTAAAGGGTTAAAAGTATAAATGATTGAGTATCTGATATCTACAATTATGGCTGACCTTGAGTTAAATATAAAATTCAAATAAATTTGAAAAATAAATCAATCTACACTATTAAATAGATTCATAGGTGTGTATCTTTTGGACAATGGGTGATAAGTTTGAGTATTAGAATATTTCATCTATTACAAAAATAATAATGCAATGTTGCTATTAATCATTGATATATTCCAGACCCGCAAAAATACAAAAATAAGTAATTGTATTTTTATATTGTGTACTGAAAAAGAAAAGCAAACAAGCATTTTCTTGTGGAAAAAAAAGGTAGTTTGTTGAAACTTACAAACATGACACATAAAGGGTTAAGAATTATAAACTTTGTTGAGAATTTTGTATTTTTGTTTAAGTCTCCGACTGATGAAATATAAAATAAAATAATTGTATTCAAATATTTTGTGACATTAATACTCCTGAATGCAGATTATACACTTTCAGTGGTTAAGAAGGGCCTCTCTGGGCCACGAATCAAGAGATTAAGGCAACATAATCCTGCAATATGAATCTCATTTTGAGTGAAAAACGTATTTTTGGAAACCCTTAGTGCATTCATTGACATGTCATTCTCATGTCCAAACTGCAAAGAATGGAAATCTGGTTGTAACCTGTTATTGCTGCTCCATTTGGGCTGTTTGTGATATTTGTAAACTTACAGTTTTAAAAGCAAGTGTGTGAACTCCACTGACTCAGAAGGCGCTGATTTAGCGCAAGGGTAAGGACAAAATGGGGAAGAATATCAACAAGCTGAACCTCACAAGAAATTCCTGGCTATATTCACATTAATTCGACAAGGAACAGGCCAACACTGACTGTGATGCGAGTAATGATCCTTCCTATTTCTGGTGGATTAACTGGAGGAAGCCATAAGAGAGGGGTGCGTGCCTGCAGAGCCCAGATGAATGAAAGTTCTGCCTCCCTTACACGTGATATTCCACAGTTGTTGGGGCTGCTGTTTACTTATGAGATACACAGATGCAGCATGGCGTGAAATGGGGCGGAGGCAAAATAGAGAACCCGGTAATCCTGTGTTATATCTCCTGTGGGTATGTGATGTCACAATAACCTGCAAATTTCAAACACCGATTTAATATTGTGGCATGCTGTGGGTGGGTGTGCCTGCATTGCATTATGGGTGTTGTCTCTTCTCAGTTTATGCGCTGCTGTGGTGGAGTTTGTTGCTGTTTACCTTTCATACATAGTTATAGTGCTGCCTACGGTCCCGGTTCTACTGGCCAGGGTGTTGTCAGGATGTTGAGCTCTATGTCCAACAGAGTGACAGCTGCACAGCTCAAAAAGGTCCTAATTGCACACGCGTTTCCTTACAGCAGTACTAAGTGGGGACGCCCATGGAACAGGTGGGAGTTGACATCTTAGGTGTGTTCCCTACTATAGACCGAGGCCACTACTATGTCTTGGTTGCAATGGACAATTTTACCAAATGACCTGAGGCATATGCGGTATCAGATCAGAGAGCTGTGAACACTATTGAGCATCTGGTGAATGAGATGTTCTGCCACTTTGGGGCTCCAGAAGAGTGACCAAGTACGGACTATTCAGGCCCAAGTGTTTCAGGAGGTGTGCAAACAACTTGGCATAAAGAAGACACAAGCGACACCACTGCATCCGCAGAGTGATGGGTTAGTGGAGAGGTTTAACCGCATCCCGGCCACTTAACTGGTCATTCTGACCAGCTACCACCAATGTGACTGGGATCTGCATCTCCCACTGGTTCTATAGGCGTACCTGATAGCGGTACAAGAATTGACCAAGTGCACACCTTCAGCTCTCATGTTTGGACAAGAGCTCCGCACACCAGTGGACTTGGTGTTTGGCCTCCTTCCAGACCCTAAGATACACTATGGGCCTGATTTACTAAAGGTTTGCGTGCGTAAAAACGTGTGCAAACTTGACACCACCTGCAAACCAATGTGCAAGCTGATCTACTAACCGCGTGCAAAGAGGACTGCGCCTCTCAAATGAGCAAAATAGCACACGCTGTTCATTTAGTACTTTTGCTCTGATGAATAATCAATATGGGGCGTACCCGCCAGAAAGCGCTAAATACTGGGAGGGGAAAATGCAAATAGGTTCATTTACCACACGCAATGAGATTTACCAACCCTGAAAGTAATTGCGGGGATTGTGATTGCGTCTGTATTTAATACGTTTGAAAGGAAGGTGCTAATCTGCCCAGCATTACGCACCGATGGCTGCTGTTATTGTGGCAAGGAGGCGACATCGCCAAAATCAAAGAATACGCAGAGAGAGAGTCTTTCGGACTCGTGTAAATTTGTTTGGAATGAATGAAAACCAGATAGTTGAAACTTAAGAGCTGATTTGGAGCCGGTCACAAGCACATGCAAAAGGAGAAATATTTTATTTGAATGTTAAATCGAGTATTATTCAGCAAAAGGTTGCCACAGGAGGCACATTCATTTTTTTATTTGTGATAATAAATAAATCACGTGTTTTCATGGAGAAAAAAGTGTTTCTTATTGTGCGCCTACCTTGTTCTGCAGTTGGCTCTAGCGTGTCAGACCCCAGTATCCCAGTTATCTGCTCCTCGCAGAAGGTGAGCTGCACCTGCTGGTTAGAGGCATCTCTTCCGCAGGCCCTCCACCTGTCTTGTTTGCCGAAGTTTTATTAAAGGCCACTTTTTCTTTAGTTCTTTGCCTTATATCTTGCCACCTTCTTTTAACCTCATCTGCCGTTCTTTTTGTTTTACCAACTGCATTTATTCTATCGCAGATTTTCTCCCATATTGCGTTTCTTTTGGTAATGTTTAAATTTATTTGCTTTAGTTCATGAATGTGTTTATTTGCCTCTTCCACTAATATCTCTAACTCCAACTCGTCAATTTTCATTTTGCGCTTGCGTCTATCCTGCTTTCCATCCAGACTCTCCATGACGCAAACCGTAAGACACGCAACACCTCATTTAAATACTGCGGTTTGCACCCGTTATCAATTGCGCGAGCATTCTTAGTTGATCACCCGCAAAACACACAACAACAGCACGCGCAAACTTTTTCAGTGCACACGCAATTTAGTACTCTTTATTTAGGATCTTAGTAAATCAGGCCCTATATTGCCAAAAGTATTTGCTCACCTGCCTTGACTCACATATGAGCTTTAGTTCATCGCATTCCTAATCAATATGACGTGGGTCCACCTTTTACTGATAGAACAGCTTCAACTTTTCTGGGAAAGCTGTCCATAAGGTTATAAGGTTTAGGAGTGTGTTTATGGGGATTTTGGACCATTCTTCCAGAAGCGCAATTCCTGAGGTCAAACACTGATGTTGGACCAGAAGGTCTGGTTCTCAGTCTCTGCTCTAATTCATCCTAAAGCTGTTCTATCGGGTTGAGGTCAGGACTCTGTGCAGGCCAGTCAAGTTCATCCACACCAGACTCTTCCATCCATGTCTTTATGGACCTTGCTTTGTGCACTGGTGCTCAGTCATGTTGGAAGAGGAAGGAACCAGCTCCAAACTGGTCCCACAAAGTTGGGATCATGGAATTGTCCAGAATGTCTTGGTCTGCTGAAGCATTCAGAGTTCCTTTCACTGGAACTAAGGGGCCAAGCCCAGCTCCTGAAAAACAACCCACACCCACACCATCACCCCCCCACCCCACCCCCCCCCCCCCCCCCCCCCCCACCAAACTTTACACTTGGATCAATGCAGTCAGACAAGTACCGTTCTGCTGGCAACCACCAAACCGAGTCTCTTCCATCAGATATCCAGATGGAGAAGAATAATTCGTCATTCCAGAGAACGTTCCTCCACTGCTCAAATCCAGTGGCATCCTGCTTTACACCACTGTATCAGACACTTTGCATTGTACTTGGTGATGTCTGGCTTGGATGCAGCTGCTCCACCATGGAAACCCATTCATGAAGCTCTCTGCGCTGTTGTTGAGCTGATCTGAAGACCACATGAAGTTTGGAGGTTTGTAGTGATTGACTCTGCAGAAAGTTGGTGACCTCTTCGCACTATGCGCTTCAGCATCCTCTGACCCCGCCCCCTCAGTTTACGTATCCTACCACTTCATGGCTGAGTTGCTGTCGTTCCCAAACACTTCCATTTCCTTATAATACAGCTGACAGTTGACTGTGGAATATTTAGGAGAGAGGAAATTTCACAACTGGATTGGTTGCACATAAGGCATGCTATCACAGTTCCACGCTGGAATTCACTGAACTCCTGAGAGCGACCCATTCTTTCAGAAATGTTTGTAAAAACAGGGCGCATGCCTAGGTGCCTAATTTTATACACCTGTGGCCATGGAAGCGATTAAAACACAAAAGATTTTTTTTTTTCATATGTCTCCTTCACAACAGCCTTGGCATGTTATGTGAGATTGACCAGTCAAAAAACAACTCAAACGCTTTCTGTGTACACACAGCATCAGCCATTCAGGGCTGCTGTACCTTGTAAAAGGTAAGATTATTCTACTCTCTACCTGTTTTTAATACGTCATTAATTGTAGCTTCTTGAGTTCAGCAGCCACTTCTCTACAATCTGAGCTGCATTTGACTTGTGTTTAACCTTGCTTTTTTTAACAGATATTTTAGATTCAGTCTAAATTTCTGCAATCGTGTCTCTGAGTTTTATTTGATTATGTTGTCAGATGGCATGAAAGGAGAAGTCTTTAATAGCTGGTAACATGGTGGCTTTTTCACTGTCAGTTACGCTTACACAAACACTTTTAAGTGTAACAGATTCTGCAACCAGCTATCTCTACAAGCATTAATCGTCTTAGGCCACACAAGGAAGCAAATCTCAGTACATATTGCCAGATTTATTATCAATGGACTGTATTTAATTTCAAGCCTCATTAGTCAAGAGGGCCTACAGACCCAGCTCCTGGATCACCTTCACCATCAGTGCTTTGGTTTCACTCTACCTGACTGGCTTCTGATGCTTCTAAAACTGCTCCAGAGCAGATGAGCTCAGTGACACATCACTGCAGATTGACTCTGACCTGGCAGGGATGTCACTCATATCTGTAATATCATGAAGCAGCAGGGATAAAGGACTGGTGTACATGAATTGGTTCTGGAAGTAGTTTTATAACCTGAAAATTTCGTAAGTAGAGATGCGTTTTTCATGTAAATGCTCTAATCCGTTCCAAGCCCCCCAAAATTCGGACATAAATTTTTTTATAAATCATAAAAATGCATCAAAGCATGTAACAAATACATGTTACCATTAGATTACTGCACAATAAACATAAAATGAGAGTTGCACATAGTAAAAAAACAAAGAATAAAAGAAAAGAATAAAAATAATGTTCATTTACCTTTTAACTGCTATCGTCATCACCTTTCATCTTCTTTGGTACATGTTCTCTCTCAGCAGTGGTTTTTGCCTGACATTTTAGAAAGAACCAATCCAAGGACGTTTGCTTTTGTTGGCTTTTAACAATCCTTCGAAAATGTGCAAGGCAAACATCGTCAGAATGAGCATTAGCCCAACTAGAGAACAGTTTTTCTGGGTGATTCTTTTCAACGTAATTCCAAAACTTGATGAAATTTTCCTAAAATGTCAAAGGGATGCCAGGAAGATGCTAGGCGATAGCCAATGACAGAGCAGCTACAAGTATGTTTACATTTGGTAAACTCTGGGAGTTGTGAGTACCAGCGCGTACTGTATTTTTGCCTCTTCGTATCCTGAAATTTCTTTCGTAACAAGAGGCAATATTTTCCCGCTGAGACGTGTCGTGACCTGAAAATTCCATATGTAGAGACGTTCATAAGTAGAGGTACCACTGTATTGTGAAAAAGAGCACAAGCACACTGAGTAAAAGGAGTCAATCTCACTAATGACAGCACGAGGCAGAGCCGGCCCAAGCCTCAATGGGGCCCTAAGCAAAATTTGATTGTGGGGCCCACTATTTCTGCCAATAATATTGATTGTTGATCATTCACACACCTACTACAGTATAAACTTATTACGCCTGACATGTCTTAACACATTTAAGGGGGTGACCTAAGTAATAACATAAATAATACCAATGCAACAATACAAATAATAATGATGAATGATGTTCAGGGTGCCACATATGGTTTTTAATCTCTCATTCAGCTTCAAGAGCAGCCTGGGGTTGATTTTCACAATGTAGAAAAACTACAACAGCAATGTGCAAAAATTTGTAGTGCAAGAACAACAAAATGCGCTTGCTAGCAAACAGATGACCATCAAATATTAGCAATAACTTTGTTTTGAAGCCAAAAAGAAAAAAAGGGAGAAATAAATAGGGCCAACCCTGAGAATCAACTCGAAGTTAAAGCTCAGACACAAATACAAAATAGGCCAGATGAAAGATAAATCTCTCTCGTTTTAAACTAGCTAGCTATTAGCCTATGTTATTAACTGCTACACAAATCTCTTTGATCAACATTTCATGACATGCAAACATACCTTTATCTTGGCATTTTTTCTCTTCTTCCTCTTTCTTCCTCTCTCTTTTCTCTGCTCCTGAAGGATATGTCCTTTTTTGTGACATTTTTTGCCCCTCAACTACCTGTGCTTTGGACACTCAGTGCGCATTGCAGGAGGTACACATTACCGGTATAGCGGAGCTTTGACATAGAACGGCAGTAAGAATCACTAGGCCTACATCAGCAGCAACACTAATTTTTTTTTTTTCTGTTTTATTTCATTTTTACAATAATATATCTTTGATCATACAGAAAGCATCACTCATACATGCAAAAAATTAAAAATAAAAATATTTTTTGTTGATTACTCTTTGGGGCCCCCTACTGGCCGCGGGGCCCTAAGCAGGTGCTTAGTTCGCTTATGCCTTGGG
Organism: Hirundichthys speculiger; assembly: GCA_018398805.1. Taxonomy (NCBI): domain Eukaryota; kingdom Metazoa; phylum Chordata; class Actinopteri; order Beloniformes; family Exocoetidae; genus Hirundichthys; species Hirundichthys speculiger. Next base: position 379,631 of record JAGFBZ010000600.1, read on the forward strand.
CCGGCTCTGGCACGAGGACTTTATAAAAACTAACTGGCTCATGTTGCAGTACTTCCTCATTGGCTAAAGCCCTTTACTAGACCTGTTTTGGTTTCAGAAGGTTGGTGGATCAGTCCCCTTTCCTTCCTTTCAAAGTGTCTAAACTCATCTGGGCGTGACTGTAGGAAAATGTAACTTCTCACCATGTATAGACTCCATATACAGTACTGTGCAAAAGTCTTAGACACAGAGGCGTCACCTGGCCTGGGCTGTTTTTTCTCTAGCCCCGAATGTTTCAACAGGCGGACAAAAATTATAAGCACAAAAAAAGTTTTTCCCAATTTTCAGCAAATGCAGCACAGGATGACGTCTTAACATGAGACCAATCAGAAAGGGGTTGCGTATGCTCGTCTCAACCTCTGGCGCCAAGAGGTTTTCACTTCAAGAGAGACAGCAAGAAAAAAAAAACAAAAACAAAACAAAACAATGGATATACGGCATTTTTTTCTTTCCAAAAAGGACGTGGAGGCTGACTCGGCTGGGGCTCATGTCTCTGAGGAAGCCGCCACCAGAAACAGGTAAATAAATGAATGCCCAATTTACATTCAGTTTGTGAAACGTGTAGTTACTAAAGGGGCTACGGGACAGGCTAGCATCCCCGAGAGTAGGCTACATCGTGAACAAGAAGATGAATGAAAGCGCGGTACAATCATACTACAACCCTTGTAACTGTAGGCTCACACATATGCTACATCTTTAATTTAGTGATATTTTTCTCATATACATATCTTGCACAACTACATTGCTGCTTTTATGACGTTTTACTAAGGTGTCTGTATGCCCTCTTCCCTTTTGGTGAAAGACAACTCAGGCTAGTTATCTTTCACCAAAAAAGGAGAAAAACAATTGAAAAAGGATGGTGCAGGAAAGATGGAGGGATACTGGAGCAAGAGAGTGAATCAGAAGGAGAGGTTAATCCTACATAATAATGATTTGACTTCATCTGAAAATACTTTCTGCTTTTTCTGAAGATGTGTGATTGAGAATAAGTCCTAGTAAATCAACGGCAGCAGTCTGAAAAAGTGAAAGGTGCAGTAAAATGGCAAGATATTATCTGAAAATTGTTTAATTGAAATAAGAAAATGTTTATTTAATATGTTCTGTTGTCATTCATTATACATTTCCTTGTTTTTCTGGTAACAGATTCAAAGGATGGAAGGAGGGATGATCAGATAAAGAGAAGAGAGCTGCAGAGAAAGAGGTGCAACACAACATAGTGAGGGTGGAGGGTGACAAAGTAAAATTGAAAAAGGCTCAAAATTAGTCTCTGAAGCAGGTGCATATTTGGAAGGAATATAAGCTTCCTGATAGTCTGGAGGCATCACTCAACATTTTTCACTTGGTCTAGGGTTTAAAACAAACAAACAAACATGCAAATAAAAATAAGGAAAATCTTTACCTTTTATTAAGAAGGAATATAACTTGACTTCAGACAGAAACAAAATGTTTGCTTACTTATTGATTTTAATAATAACAATAATAATAATAATAATAACAATGGTAGTTTTAAATTTTATTTGTATAGCACACTTTGAAGTCAGAGACCTCTCAAGGGGCTTGACAATCCTATAGTATAAAAACAGAATAAAAAGAAAATCTATATCAATATGCAAAAGCAACACAGAATAACTGAGTCTTTAAGCTACGTTTGAAAGCAGGCAAGAGAGTCAGACATCCTAGTAAAGTCAGGTAATTTATTCCAAAGTCTTGGCCAGAGGACAGAGAAGGCGCAGTGATTCCTTTTAATTCCCGATTATCTATAAGGGCATCATTATTCTCTTTCTATCGCTAGTATGGGTATGTTGTTTAATTTTGACACATTTTGAAGTACGCATTGGCAGTATTTGGGTCGAGACAAGACGCAACATGTCTTATAAGCATAGAGCTTATTTTCCGGGTAGAATACCTAAAACCATAAAGGGTCTGGGCTCAGCCCCCAATGTTCTAAGTCCCAAGAAATGCCCCTGCTTAGACACCCCTATTTTTGTTGTTTTATCCAAATTTCAATTACTTTTTCGGTCTCTTTATTACGATGCAAACATGAAATTCAGTCAATAATATTAGTGGTGGACTGACTAATCGATTGACTGACTATTGGCCATTTTTTTATGATTGGCATTGGATTGAAAAGCCCAGACCTCTAGATAAGCGCACAAAATAAAACCACATGGGTCAATGACCCAAGTTACAAACTTCTCTTATATGCTGCTTGATATTGTTTAGCAATTTAGAGAATCTTGGGAAATTTTTGTGAGCTTGGTACAAGACCTAAAGCTAATATTGGAAAGATGTGATCTTTGGGGCCCCAGCAGTAAATATTGCATGAAATCATAACTTGATCTTTCTGGACAGATCACAAAAATATGTGCCACTAAAATTAACATTAGTTAATGAAATTAACATTAGTGCTTACTATCGTGTTGTATACCATGTCTAAGAAAGTTAAGGTAGTATATAAAATATAAATAAAAACTGAATTTAAAAGTTACATGGATAAAGTCGGTTTGAAAAATGTTTTTTATGAGCATTGTTTGATTTTCATACTTTCAAGACATTTAACAAATTTTGGGAAAGGACCAAGTTTATCACGGTTTTTCCTAACAGCTGGGATCCATGGAGACCAAATGTTCTCCAAGCAAACTCCTTCCTCACTGTTGCTTAATGCACATTTTCATAGCTCATAGCTCAAACAGACTAACACTTGAAGAACCATTTTTTATCAAAAGGAAATTCCACATAATTAAGGGATTTCATCATTTATGGTGTGTTTACCAACTTACTTTGCAGGAAACCCTCTCCCTGCTTGGATCTTTAAAATCTACAGCCCCGATATGAAATCTTTTTTCTTTTTTTTTTTTTAATCAAAAATACATCAGTTGACTGTTTGAGGAGAGTTGCAGTTGCAATCTCTGAAGGATTCTTTCATTTCCCACAATTCTGCAAGACAAATAACCACTTGTCAACGTGACAACCAACATATCTGTGTGTCTTCTAGTGGTGTTTGACTTGCTTTATCCTCGCACAGAATGTTGATGTTCCAGTAAGTGTGTTATGAATTTGTACACTTGGAAAGGAACTCTTCGAGATCAGGACCAGTAAAATCCTCTCAAACCCCTCAGGATCTCTACCATCCTCCCTAGGGTTCAATGACCCAAAGTTAGAAACATTTAGCACATTATATGAATATTATGAGTATTAATAATAGAAAAGAAAGAAATAAATCCCTGAGTATTTCCTGCCTCTCATCCAATCATTGGAATCAACTTCAGCCTCCGAACAGGAAACAGGCACAGAAAAAGGATAGGATGGATAGACATTTAAACAAGATTTTAAAAAAAAGACCTTTTTTTGTGCTCAAGAACATTTAGTGTGGTTAGGGTTGAAATGAAAAACTGTTCTGTGGTCTGACCAATCAATATATGACTATCCATTATTTATTTTTCGGACAGCTGGTTTGTTAAAAGGTCTCACTTCAATAACTAACAGCATCTGTGACTTAATAAAGGTACGTTTGTATTGTTCCATTTACATTCTTAATCACATTCTTTAGTAATTTCAAGAGCAAAACTCCAAATCGAAAAAGAAACAAGGGGCTGAACAAACAAAGGCATCAGCCTTTGCATTAAATATAAATAGCTTGCCACATTGCTCAAAAGAAATGATAAGGGTCTCAATAAATGTTCAGGACATGGTTTTAGGATTTTTCCTTTTCTTCATGCTGTACAAAGCACATCTTTTTCAAAATTAGCCATTAACCTTATGGCTGTGGAGTAGGGCCGCAATAACCAATTTGTTTGATCACTGAAAATCAGTTATTGATTTTTCATATCAGTATCAGTCCCATATGGAACTATTGGTTTGGCCGTGGGAGTGCAAGAGTCACAGTCCTTGTTTTAACTGTTTCATTGGCTGTCCCTGTGATGGTGAGGTTACAGCATGTTGGGTGTGGCTTGCAAAGGGTGCTCATGTTTCCTGCTGTTGTTTGGTTCTTGGCACTGGTTTTCTAAGATTTTTTATTTATTTATTTGTTTTAGGTATTACAACCTCGAATGTCCTAATTCTTGTGTTCGGTCTTCATTTAATTTTGCAGCCCAACACACTATGCCATAATATATAAGGGGGTGCTGTCTGGAAAGTTTTGTACACTGAACTTGGGCTTAGTGGGAATAGTGAAGGTTCTTAATGAATTAAACCACTGGGATGGATGGGCCAGTGTCTGCTGCACAGGCCACATGCTGCTACTGGTAATTATTTTGGCACTGACAATCAACAGTACAATTGGGGCTGCAAGATGTCTTGTGGTGCACTTTCTAAAACTGAGCTATCCTGCAATGTCTTGAAACAAAAGCAGCAACAGACTGCAACAAAACTATTTTTTCAATCAATCAATCAGTCAAACTTTATTTATATAGCACTTTTCATACAAATAGAATTGCAACACAAAGTGCTTCACGGATTAAAAACAAACTCGCTCCACCCACTCCACCCACCAATCCGTCTTCTCCAAGACCATTTTTTTTCCATATTTTTTCTGTATCTTCTTTTGTCAATAGGGTGCTGAAGTCTACCCGGCACACAGTTTTTGAATCTACCCTCACGCAAGTTTTCCAAGGAACGGTTTTAGACCAGATACAGAGGAGATGGAAGACAGAAACCACTTTGTCTGATGGTGCACAAAACACTGATCACCTCATCACAGCTCAAAAGACAGGTTTCTTCCTCTGGAGGAAGTGTTTTACATATAAATGAAAGTGCTGACCGACATTGGCATTTGAACAGAGAAAGAATTATCAAGAGTTGCATCCAACATAACAACACAAACCACCACACATTCATATAGACTCACCGCAACACACCACACAAACACCATATCCATCATCAAACTACTCACACCACATCCATCACTGTCTTGTCATCCTCCGCTGTCTGTGATTTTAGTCCTCTGGCAGAATTAGGGTCTCACTTTTCAATAAAATAACATGGCAAAGTGTCCTTGGGCAAGACACCGAATGCTAACTTGCCCCCAATGGGCAATGTGTGAATGGGTGAATGAGAAGCCAATGTAAACTACTTTGAGGGCACCTTGGTTTGGAAAAGCGCAGTCCATTCACCATTGTGTTGGTCGTTCCACTGAATCAGGTGGTTGATGGGGCCTAATTTTCTCATCACCATGGCTGGTCCCGACCACTTGGGCACAAACTTTGATGAGAAGTTCTCTGAGGCTTTGAAGAGTGGGTGTGTGCGGACCCAGGTTGGACCCAGACCAGGTCTCCCAGCAGGATTTGTGCACGTCTCCTGTGGGTATTGTAATACCTGGCTTGTCTGGACTGACACCCTTCCACTTTCTTCTTGACTTGATCTATCAGAAGTCACTGTCTTTCCAAAAGTATGCATGGTGGTTGATGTGGAGTAGGTGATGAACCTACAAGTCTTTCCAGTGGACCCTTGAGGGATCTTCCGAGTGCCCAGTTCTGCAGGTGTTCGCCCCGTGGTCTTGTGATAGGGAGCATTAATGGCAAAGCGGATCTTCCTGATGTATTGGTCCCAGTTCTTATGTTGGTTCCCCACGTATGATGCAATCATGGTTTTGAGTGTGCGGTTGGACCGCTCAGTGAGGCTTGGCTTGGGCGTGATAACTGGTGGTAAATATCTGCGTCACTCCCCAGGTCTTACAAGGAGTAGCCAACTCATTGCCAGTGAACTGTGGTCCCCAGTCAGAGACTAGCTATGAAAGTAGGTGAGAAAAACAGGCACAAGAAACTAGTTTAAAATTTTCTCCACCTTCGTTCATGGGAGAGCATCGATACAGGAGACCCTGCAGCCTACTGAACAAAATCCTGTTCGGTCAACTGATATCATCAGCTTCTTTGGCCACGTCTGTAACTTCTGGATCACTTTCATGTGCCTGTCTTATCTCAGCCAAAGAAGAAGGCCGATCAGAAGAAACCATACAAGATGCAGCTGAAGATGGAGGAATAACAGTGTGGGACAGGGCATCAGGCACAACATTATGAAGACCTTTCCGGTACTGGACTTTAAACTGGAATTGCTGGAGACGCAGAATCCAGCGGGTCAGACAGAAGAAGTCTTCGGGCAGTTAAAGGCCCAAGTCAAGGCAGCATGGTTGGCAAATACAGTAAACTCCATCCCTCAAGATAAATGGACTGTGCTTGTATACCGCTTTAATCCACACCATCAAGGTGCCCTCAAAGCGGTTTACAATAGCCTCTCATTCACCCATTCACACTCACACTCATACACCAGTGGGCAGCTGCTACCATGCAAGGCGCTGCTACCATGCAAGGCACTGCCAGATCCACTGGGGGCAAGTTAGGGTTCAGTGTTTTGACCAAAGACACTTTGGCATGTGGACAGTTTGAGCCGGGATCAAACCAACCTTCCGGTGACTGGATGATCCGCTCTACCAACTGAGCTACAGTCACCAATCAGCCACCACAGGTAGTGCCTCCATTTCTCCACTGCCCATATGACTTCAAGGCACTCCTTTTCGGAGGTAGAGTAATTTCACTCTGCCCCATTCAACCCCCTGGATGCAAAAGCAATCACCTTTTCCTCAGCTTCACGTTTCTGTACCAGGACTGCACCCAACCCCACATCACTGGCATCAGTGTGAATTTTGAATGGCAGAGAGGTGTCTGGCTGTATCGGGATATGGGCGAATTATGGGCCCGATCTTGCGCCAAACCTCCTAAAGCTGCTATTAAGGGATAGCGGGTAGTGGGAGGGGCGTTCCCCCACAAAGAACGCAATCTTCCACCTCCCTAAACCCACGATCTTACCTGCGCTAACTGCTATATTATGCATATATTATGCATGGGAGTGGTTAGGGTGTTCCACCTGTTTAACCAATCAGTGTGTCAGTAACCATTGCCTTTAAGAGCAGGTTGCTCTACCCGCAAGCCGCTACCCGCAAACCGCTATGGAACGTCTTTTCATCCAGATCAGAGCAGCTCTCATGGCCTGCTCATCTGGGACTCTGCTGTAGAGCTTCCTCCTCTTCCTTCCTCCTCCACCTCTGCACTGATATATACATAACTAGCTCTAACTAATGTGGAGCAAATGATTTAATCATTTCTTTTGTACTCCAAGAAGTTTCAACAAACTGCTCAGAAAAAATAGAGCCAGTGAGCTTCTAGGAAAGCATTTCTTAACTAGAAAAGCACTCGGAGAGAGAGCAGCAGAGACCTCCGCCAAGCACAACAGTTCTCCCATATTAGCGATTTTCAGATTGCAATAAAATCCACCTTCTGGATCAGATCCGGATCAGCCTCTGAAATTTGATAGAGGTTCCCATTGTCAGTCCCCTGAGTGAAAATTTCAAGAGTTTTGGGCAATAATTAACGGAGATGTTGTGAAACAAAATTTCCGGCCCCATTGACCGCAATGTTATCGAAAATTTGAAAGTGATCCAGAATCCAGGATTTCTTCCAGATCACACCCAAAATTAAATCAGTCTTTCCTTTTCACATTTCTGACAACTCCTGGAAAATTTTATCAAAATCCATCCATAACCTTTTGAGTTATCTTGAACACAGACAGACAAACAGACAGACAGACAAACGCCGGCAAAAACATAACCTCCTTGGGGGAGGTAAAAATATTCTTACACAGACAATTCTTATGGGCTACCTGAAAGTCCCAGGTAGTTGGTGCACTCCCGGTAAACACGCTCAGGCAGAGCCGCGAGAACACATCCTCAGCAGTGGGTCCTGGGAGCGGCTGTGCACCAAGATGCACAGCCGCTCCCAGCGGCTCTCGCGACGGTTCTCGCAACTCTGCCTGAGCGTGTTTACCGGGAGCACACCGACTACCTGGGGAACCAGGAAGAAGCACTGTAGATTTTTAGGGAAGAGGCACATCTAATTGTTCAGAAATTTGGAAATTCAGCCAGTTTCCGGGAGTGTAACAGTCTTATTAGACAGATCGTATGTTGTCAGGCACAGTAAGTTCCGCGTGCAGAATTTGATTGGACCTTCTTCTCTCATTTCTTTCTCTAATTTCTTATCCCTTATCTCTCTTAACTCTTCATTCGCATGTACACAGCAGATACAACATGACAACTGCACATCTGCTTTACCCCGAAAAGTTCTTTGGAGTTAACTGTTTCGGAGGCGCTGCACGGAAGACGCGCGGGGGAGGGGGAGTTCCTCCTGCGCACTCCAGAGACTGATTGCAGCTGTAACTGGGCGCGCTCACATTGACGCCTGACGCAGGCGAGGACGGCGATGAACTGAACTGATTTTTCAGCCCTATGTCTGCACAAAGCTGTGCATAACACTGTCTCTCAGCCCAACAACAGCGGAACAGCGGGCTGAGATGAGGGCTCTGACGTCCGTCTTCAATGTGGTGAGACATTCCATCCTATTTGTCTTGTCTTTTAGCAGATTTTGGGTATTGGGTAATGGGTAGTCTGACCACCCCATTACCCAATACCCAAAATCTGCAAGATACCAGTACCGCAAGATACCGAGTTTGTGGAAAGCGCAACTGGCATGTCGGTGCATGAAAGAGCGCGTCCAAATCCTGTCATTGCGCGTCCACCTAGTCACATGTGGACTTCACAACCGGCTCTACCTCTCGATTATGCATCACTGTATTACTTTCATATGTTATTATTCTCTTAAGGGCAGATGATGTCTGTACAGCTGTGGCATGATCTCATTCAGATGTTTGCTGTGGAGCAAACGAGGAGATCACAGAACTCTGTTGTGGAGTTTCTTGTACTGTGCTCGTATCCCTCTGACCCTCTCCTTGTGCACTGGAGCACCTGAGATGTTCTCACTGGTAGAAGGTAGATGTCATCATACGTGTTCCTCTGGCTCAATGCTCATCCAATGATCCGTTCTGCAGTATTTTAAAAAGCACCGCTTCCAGCGGCTATGCGTCTTGGCGCAGCTGTGCGTCTTTGCGCAGGGGATATGTTCGAGATAACTCAAAAAGTTATAGACGGATTTTGATGATATTTTCAGGAGTTGTCAGAAATGTGAAAAGGAAGAACTGATTTTATTTTGGGTGTGATCAGGAAGAAATCCTGGATTCTAGATCACTTTCAAATTTTCAATAACATTGCGCCTCTATAAACCTCTATAAAATTTCAGAGGCTGATCCGGATCTGATCCAGAAGGCGGATTTTATCACAATCTGTAAATCGCTGTATGGGAGAACTGTTGTGCTTGGCAGAGGTCTGCGCTCTCTGAGTGCTTTTCTAGTTAAGAAATGTTTTCCTGGAAGTTCACTATCTCTATTTTTTCTGAGCAGTTTGTTGGAACTTCTTGGAGTGCAAAAGAAATGATTAAATCATTTGCTCCACATTAGTTAGAGCTAGTTATGTATATATCAGTGCAGAGGAGGAGGAAAGAAGAGGAGGAAGCTTTACAGCAGAGTCCCAGACGAGCTGCCCATGAGAGCTGCTCCGATCTGGATGAAAAGACGCTCCATAACAGTTTGCAGGTACCGCAACCTGCTCTTAAAGGCAATGGCTACTGACGCACTGATTGGTTAAACAGGTGGAACGCCCTAACCACTCCCATGCATAATGTGTGCATAATATAGTGGTTTTCGCAGGTAAGATCGTGGGTTTTGGGAGGTGGAAGATTGCGTTCTTTGTGGGGGAACGCCCCTCCTAATACCTGCTATCCCTTAATAGCAGGTTTTGGAGGTTTGGCGCAAGATCAGGCCCGAGGGCTCTGATGTCCGTCTTCAATGTGGTGAGACATTGTTCAGCAGTGTCCACCGGGAAGTGCTGGAAAAGTGGGCTGCACCGACAAGCGGATTGACATTATCTGGACTCTGCCGTGGACAAGGGGTGGGGTCAGGTGACACATCATTATCACACGTACTGATACACAAGAATTACAAATACTGATAACACATCACATCACAATTGTCACTGTCCTTGGCTCTTTGCAATGAAGAACTGCTTGCTAAAGTTTTCTGCTGACATTGAGTGTCTGGAAAAGTTACTAGACCTTTTGACATCAACTTATGATCCAAGACTTAGTCATTCAAGTTATAATATTTTGCCTCAAATAATTTTGCCTGTCTCTGATTCCTCAGTCACCTTGCTAGTGGACTGCATCCATACCGAAGTTAAGTGGACAATTTGTAAATTCTGTCTCTGCCACAGGGCATGAGTCCGTAGGAACACATCCTACCGCGGTTGTCCTGGCAACGCGGGAGAAGCTGCGGGAAAAAAAACACACCCCTAATGGCGCACCGGAAATAACGGTGACGATGATGCATGGGGCTTGAGGAAAAATCTGAAAATGAGGACCACTGGGCAGGTTTGGGCAGGTGATGTCACAATAATCAAATTAATTCAATTCAATTTTATTTTATTTATATAGCGTCTGTTACAATGACAATTGTCTCTAGGCGCTTTACAGAGACCCAGAGCATGACCCCCGAGCAAATATCATCAACTAAGATTATATCATTAAATCCAATCAATGATAATGGCAGGTAAAAAAACTCCCACGTAGGGAGAAAAAAAAACCTTTATACCAAACAGTGGCAAAGAAAAACTCCACTTTAAGAGGAAGAAACCTTGAGCAGGACCTGGCTCATATGGGGGGACCTTCCTGCTGAAGACCAGCCGGGTAGAGAAAGAAAAGAGGGGAGACAGGACAGAGAGAGGATGTAGGACAGAGAGAAGATGGAGGACAGAAAGAGGATGTAGGACAGAGAGAGGAGAGCACAGAAAAAGTAAAAAATAATAATAAAGAAGTAGTGGAATTGTTGTAGGGTGAACGCAAGCGGGCTATGGAGGGCCCTTGGGCGTGTGGTCAGCGTAATGAGCCATGATAGGCTCTTGAGTATCAGTAATGTGCGGGTGGGGCGTAGGTGAGGTGTGTGCGAGAAAAGGGGGAGGAGGGGGGGGAGGAGGGGGTTTGGGTTTAAGAAAAGAGAAGGGTAGGATTTCAAGCAAAAGGATGCAATATATAAACATAAACAGATGGAGGCAGCAGCACTGGGATGAGATGGCCAGAGGACCAGGTCGCCGATCACCACGCCAGTCGGTACCCAAACACAAGTGGAGGAGAACCCCGGGATGGACAGAGGATGGAACTGCAAGTCAGCATGAAACCCAGGAAACTCTGGCCTGCAAATACACAAAGAGAAAAGGGGGCAGAAACAGCACAACAAACACAGGAAAGCAAAGAAAATGGAGCACAGTTTCAGTAACAGGGTGCTCCCAAATAATTATAAATGAGCTGGAGGAGGAGGAAGGGAGGAAGAAAGGGGAAGAAAAAGGAGAAGAGCAGTGGAGACACCACACAGCAGGTCATGTTGGTGTCCCCCGAGCGAGCCACATGAGACAGCCAAGGACGGGACGGTTTGGAGACTCATAATGCTGGGACTGTGGACCGGCAGAGCCCAGTCCCAAAATGTCCTATTGGAGAGAGGCGGTCCAACTCCACATACGCGCCACAACATTGACGGCCCTATGAGCGCGTTCATGTGCTTGTTAGATCAAGTGATGCTCCAGCACATTCATGACTGTACAGTGGCAGAGGCGCGCCAGGGTGGAGAACAGGGCTGGGAATGGAGCCTGGCTGAACTAAAAGCATTCATTGCGCTCCTCTTAGCCAGAGGAGTCCATAATGGGATGCACATGGACGTAGAAGACATGTGGTCCAAAGAATGGGGGCTTCCTTTCTTCAGCACCACCATGTCACGCAACCGGTTCAGGGAGATCATGCGCTACCTGCGGTTTGATCATAAAGACACGAGGCGCACCCGGCTGTCCCAAGACAAGTTTGTGCTGGTGAGTGAGGTGTGGGACAGGCTAGTGGAGAACAGCCTGGCGTCCTATAAACCGGGAGGAGAGATAACCATTGATGAACAGCTCTTCCCAACCAAATCACGCTGCCCTTTTACACAGTATATGCCGAATAAACCGGATAAATTCGGCATAAAATTCTGGCTTGCTGCTGACGTGGAGACCAAGTACATGGTCAATGGTTTTCCATATCTGGGGAGGGATTCCAGCCATCCAGCAGCACAGAGCCTAGGGGAGAGTGTGGTCATGAAACTGATGGAGCCCTTTTTGGGGAAAGGAAGAAATGTAACCACAGACAACTTTTTTACTTCCCTCCCCCTCTCTCACAAACTCCTGGCAAAAAACACCAGCCTGGTGGGCACCATGAATAAAAATAAAAGATCGCTGCCTCCTTCTGCACACCTGAAAGCAGCCCTTTATGACACCAAAGTGATGCAGAGCGACCGCGCAACGATCACCATCTACCAGGAAAATAAAAAGAAGAACGTGTGCATCCTCAGCACCATGCACACGTCAGTGGAGATCCATGACGACCCAAAGAAGAGGCCAGAAATGGTCCATTATTACAACAGAACGAAAGTAGGGGTTGATGTGCTGGACAAAATGTTGAGGCAATACTCTGCCCGTGCCGCAACCAGAAGATGGCCCGTTGCGGTTTTTTACAACGTACTGGACATAGCCGCACTAAACGCGTGGGTCCTGTACCGCGGCTGCACGGGTACACAGATTTCCCGGCGAGACTACATCCTGGAGCTCTGCAAGCTGTTGCGCAGTGAGCACGTTTCAAGGCTAGCACACAAACCCGCACTCCCTCAGGCCATCCTCGAGGAGAGGAGGAGAAATTGCGGTGTGAAGCGCAAGTGCACAAAAAACAAAACAACAAAAATGTGCATGAAGTGCCAACGTGCAGTCTGTGGACAGTGCACTGTCAAAATGTATAGCGTGTGTGCTGACTGTGAGTAATGTGTGCGTGTGTGTGAGAGGTGGAGCGTGCAGCGTTAATCCGTTTCTTCAAAATTGTTAAAATACTGAAATCTGTTATTTTGTTATTGTAAATAGTCTCTTAGTTGACTGTTGTTTTTTTCATGTTTGTGTTAACATACAGCTCCTACGGTTTGTTGATGAATGTAACAGCGTATTTATTTGTGTGGGTGAGAGAGCGAGAGAGATACCACCTCATCAGTTCTTCTAAAAATAATTAAACTAGAGAAATCAGTTATTTTGTTATTGTAAATATCTTATTTGATCATTTTTTGTTTTTTTGTACAGTTCCTACAGTTTGTTGAATTTGAAAATGTATTTTACCTGTTCAATCTTTGAAATTATTTATTTGTTAAAAGAAAAAAGCTCACGAAAATACACATTTCAAACACTTATTTTGACAAGTGTCCATTATTATTTCAGAAATATTTAGAATTAGCCACTTCACAACTTCTAGAAATGACATCTTAGCGTCACTAAAGCTGTTGTAGCAACGGGGGTCAAAATGACCCCCCTCGGCTGTTCTAGGAAGTTTGGAATGTTGGCGGTTCTAGTGCTAGTTAAGAAATGCTTTGCTTAAGAAATGTGTTGCAGAGTAATTGCATGATTAACAGGAGTAATTATTGGAGCAATTCAGTCGGATAAATCGATCTAATTAATGTGTGAGTTAGTGAGAAAACTGCTTGTGTTGTAAAAGCGCCTTGAGTGGTTTCTGGACTAGAAAGATGCTGCATAAGCTTGTTGTTGTTGTTGTTGTTGTTGTCATTTTTAACCAGTAAGTGTTGCATCCATGAAGGCCCAATGACCTCAGTTTATATTCTATTTAGTCTTAACAATTACTCAGAAAGCACTAAAACAAAGGAACTGTATTTTAGTTAGGATGTGTCATTTAATTTTTACTAATTGGGTACATATTAGTTTATCAATAATTGAATTGAAGGTTCTGGTGAGGCAGTTATAAAACACTTAACAAAGCACTTGACAATCTGACGAGGGTGCAGAGTGGATTTAATCTCCATTGTAAAAAAGCAGAGATGATCAAGTACTTACGTACAGACGTACAAGACAACCGTTGTCAGCACAAGACAATGAGGAGAGGAATGCCAGTTACTCTTAAACGTTGTTTATCAATACTTTAAGCCTTGAGCTACTTTCTCCTGACAGCTATGTGTCCCAAAAAATTATAACACACCTGAGCAATATCCCATATTGGATTAGATATTCCACATTAGATATTACCATCACTCGATAAACAGGCCATGGTGACCTGACCCTATTTTTTAATACAACAGGGTGTTATAGAAGATGATGAATTAAAACAACAGAACAGATTGGAAGTACCCCCAGAGACCAAGCACACAGAACTTTACACTTTATGTAGAAGCTTCTTGATCGGATCCTCACTCGGGTATTGTGCCATTCACCCTCTCTGGATAACACATGTAATACTATTTGAAATGTCACTGAAAGTTATTGATACGTGGAAAGAATGTAAACCCTGGCATGCTGGGGTTGGTTCTGATCAATACTTTTACTCAAAAGCAAAGAAAAAAATTAAAAGAATGAAGAGAGGAAGGCAGAAACATCTTTGATAAATAGACAATGTTTTTTCAAATGCTAGCTCAGACCTTGACTTCTCCAGAGACAGTGTTCTGAAAAAAAGATCTACAAAAGATCTATCTACATAGATCCAGCTTACACAGTACAGGCTGTACATATTGACGTGTCATTGGAGAAGAAAAAGTTATGTGACTTCAGCTTGTTCCTCAGTTAAAAACCAAAATCAACTGTGTACTGATCGAACCATAAACAGGATGCTATAGTCAAGTGCAGAAGATATCAAAGAAGGGGGGATTTGAAGTTCATGAGGTCATAAGATCTGATGAACGGTACTCACTTCTCTGATGAAGAACTAAGAGAAGTGGTAAAGATTTTTGGGATAGAACATAAATTTGGAGCAGTTTATCATCCAGTCTGATAAAGACTGGTAGAAAGAGCAAACTGAACCATTAAAGAAGGATTGGCCAAAGTCTTGGGCAGACACAAAATTAACATGGATAGAAGGCATCACACTGTGTGAATGTATGGTTGACAGATGACAGACTAAGTAACTGACTCCACAAGACCCACTGGACACTGACTCAGGACCTTACAGAGTGACCCTGCTGCCCCAGGTGACCCAGGTGACCCAGGTGAGACCGCAACACGCAGTGAATGGACCACTGATGAATCAACCTCTGGGCTGTAGTAACCGAGCAACAATAACAATACTGACCATGATAACGTTGATCTCTGAAAAGACTTTTATTAATAAATAGAGCTGGGCAATGATTAGAGTTTTTATTCGTGAATAATCGAATGATTTCCCTGATTAATCACGATTTAATCGCATTGTACACGCAAAATCAAATAATGGATTTAAAAGTAGTGTAAAATGCACTTTTATTGAAATGTTCTGCTGCCATATGAACTAAAGTGCCATTAGTTCATATGGCAGTTCATATGATGTTAAAAGTGTTCAAACACTTTTAACATCAGCACTTGTCAGTAACACATATTTAGTGTAAATCTCATCTTAAAAAAATGTAAAAAAAAAAAAAAAAAATAAAGCTTATTGTCCACTGCCAGGGCATTAATGTCATCCTGTTTTTATGAAAAAATGAAAAAATCTACAAACAAAATCCAACAAAATGATTGTGGCTCAGCACAATCAGAACATTAAAACAGGTAATTTCTGAGGTAACAGCAGAAACTTTTAACGGGGAGTTCAACTTGTCAGTTGTTACAAATAACCTTGTTTCTGTTGAATCCTCCGTCTGGGAGAACTTTAAAATGAAAATGTCCATGTTAAAGTTCAATAACTTTACCAATCCATGTATCATTTATTCTTACCTTTTTTTAATTGTCAATCAAAAATTAAAAAATTAAAAAGTGACATTTTATTAAGTTTTTCGTTTTTTGTAATCTAACATTTAAAAAAAAAAAAAATGCATATTTTTTTATATTTCAATTTTAGACTTGGATCAAAAATATGAAATTAAAAAACGGGCCGCAGAACTGAATTTGTTTTATAATGGAGGACTGGACTTTCTGTTGTCATTACACATCTGTGCCACTAGATGGAGCCGCACTGAGTAACCAGCTAGAGAACAGCAGGACAGTGAATACATGGAGCAGATCTGATGGAACATGGATGACGTGAAAGTTTGGTTGCTGTCTAGAATTTTATTTTTTTTTTAATTTTTTTTATTTTATTTTGATTAGTGAACTATCTACTATTTTAAGTTGAGGTTACCTAATAGTCATCATTTTACTGAATACTTAATTAAAATAATTATAATTTTGAAAATGAATAAAAGATGATACTCTTAATTTGTTACTATAACCTTACATTAAGAAGAAGACATAACCATCTCAAACATTTATTAAATATTCTTTTACAAATCAGTGCCTAGAAATTGTCACAGCATCAAGTACAAAATGTTAAAACTGAAAAATTTCTGTGTGTGACCAGAAATAAGCCAGCTAAAGATAGCTTGACTTTAAAAATAATCAAACATAGTGGCCCTACGGTCAGAAAATGGCAACAACTGTCAGTATTTCTCTTCATCTTTGTCTCTGACAAAAGTTAAAAAATGTCACTTTTTAAACACAGAATTCATATTCAAGAACATCTGACTAGGGCAGCACAGTGGCTTATTGGTTAGCACTGTTTCCTCACTTCCTGGTTCAAATCTCAGAGGGACCTTTCTGTGTGGAGTTTGCATGTTCCTCCCCGTGCTTCCGTGGGTTTCCTCCAGTTTCCTCCCACAGTCCAAAAACATGCATGTTAGGTTAATTGGTGGTTCTAAATTACTCGTAGGAGTGATTGTGGGTGCGCATTGTCGCATTGTCTACGTGCGACAATGCGATGGACTGGCAACCTGTCCAGGGTGGACCCCTGCCTTTCACCTGAAAAGAGCTGGGATAGACTCAGATAATGAATGGAACATCTGACTACAAACTGTTAGTTCATCTTAAAACATCTTCACACCACATCCTTTAGTGGTGAGGCTATAGATTGAAACACATACAGTAAATTGTATTAACATCATATAATTATGAGCCTGTTTTACTCCATCAACAGTTCTTGAAGTGCTGCCCAGCTGCTCCTCCCTTCACAGTGAACAGCTCCAGAAGCTTTGGAGAGAAACAGTCCAGCATGGACATAAATGCTGGTTCCAGTGGAACAGCAGTGCTCGTTTTTTGAAATCTTCATTTACCTTTAAGACAGCAATTTATGGGTCTTTGGACATTTGGGAGTTGTAAGGATTCATAACATTTACATTCGTGGAATCAAATAATCCCTCAGAGTACATGCTGTGAAATAAAAGAGTTATTTAAATATGTTAATTCAAATTACAGTTCTTTAAAGAACAAAACAAGATTCAGAGAAATCTGAATGATCACTTATCTGAAATTATCTGAAACAGAATAGGCCATCTTTCTTTCAAATCCTACCACTCCTGGGACTTGAAAACCACTTCCTGTCTTCTCCAACTGTATGTCTTTGACAACCTGGTGCTTCAAGTCGATTTGACCTGATTGTCCTGTGAAACTGCAGAACAGTAGAGGCACTTTTAATATCAGGTACATTTCTAAATAACAAATGTAATTAGGAATTTGGTTTCAGTGAAAAAAAAAAAATCTGTAACTGCCTTTCTACAACATTATTTCACCCTTAACACAAAATTTAGTTCTTAAAAAGAGGATTTCTTTAACAAAAATGCAACCTGAAAATGCAGAAAAAAGAAGAGGACACTTTCCTCGGGTCTAATGAAGGCCATTAATTTACAAATGTGCAGTAAAGTTTTCTACCAGTAGCCTCTCTTCAATGGTGCCAGCAGCTGTGAAGTAAAACTGGTTCAAACTGGTTCTTCTCTCCTCCAGGTGGGTGTGGTTTCCAGTTTTACTTTCGATATAAGCAATAAAGCTAAGTTTCGTAAAATAAATTTATGATGAAGTCAAACAAAATTAATTCTATTACAGAAAATATTAAGTTCAGAAAATATTTACACTTTTTGCTGACGTATTACCTAATAAAACAAACATATCCTTAAAGTTAGTTTTTTTTTTTAGCATTTTGCTCACAATTTGTAAGACAAATATTTTAATGATTATTTGTTTTTCTATGTAGTGGTCTTATTTCATGGCGTGCACTGTTCT
This sequence comes from Hirundichthys speculiger, assembly GCA_018398805.1. Classification (NCBI taxonomy): domain Eukaryota; kingdom Metazoa; phylum Chordata; class Actinopteri; order Beloniformes; family Exocoetidae; genus Hirundichthys; species Hirundichthys speculiger. The sequence goes on from JAGFBZ010000600.1 coordinate 397,659, forward strand.
GTTTTGGTTTTTAACTGCCTGATCGAATATTCTAGTGTTATACAGCCTATAGAGCATATAGACACCAGTAACATTATAACCCTCTGTCTCATTTTCTTAGCTCAAAACAAAGTATCCAAGTGCTCATCATTCATTATATCAGGGACAAAACAATACTTCTTTGGATGGTATGATATTCCCATTTGACAAATACTGGCTGCTGCACATCCTTAACTATCCATCAATATTTAGTTTCACGCTGTTCCTGTTGTCAGCTATGAGCATGCTGGTCTGACTTATGCTGTACAGCAGTTTGCCATGGTGTCCAGTGTCTATATAAATGCTAATGAATGATGGGGCAGTGAAAGGCCACAGTGCTATTGTCATGTTAATAATACATTTGCCTCAAAGGAAGTTGCGCGGCTGCAGATGAGTGCCAAGGCTTTGAAGATCTAACACATTATTATCTGAAGTGAAATCTCATGAAAAGGCAATGATTCTTTAGTAGATATCTCACAGCCTCATGTCAGACCTGCTACCTATTATTTTCCTAAAGATGGAGAGAGGGGGAGAAAGAAAGAATTAGGTGAAAGGAAGAAATACCGCTCTGTGTTTCGTCAAGATTACTTAAAATACATTCATGCAAAACCTCTCTTGATCCAGTTTTTAAATATATTACCACACTCAGTGTTGGTTTTCAAAATGTTTGCATTTGGCAAGCCAAAATCTCAAGATTGAAATCCATCCAAAAGATCCTTATGCTGTATTTCCAGTGTTGTAATTATGTTAATGGGGATTTTTCACTTTGTTATTTATACGAGATGAACAAATCACATCATATTATATTTTACAATTATCCCATTCAATATTCTATTACGTCCATCCATCCATTATCTATACCCGTTTCATCCTCCGGGGGGTCACGGGGATCTGATGGAGTCTATCCCAGCCGTCTACGGGCGAAAGACAGGGGTTTACCTGGACAGGTCACCAGTTCATTACAGGGCCACATGTAGACAAACAACCGTGCACACTCACAATCACTCCTACGGGTAATTCAGAACCATCAGTTAACCTGACATGCATGTCTTTGGACTGTGGGAGGAAGCCGGAGTACCCGGAGGAAACCCACGCAAGCACGGGGAGAACATGGAAACTCTACACAGAAAGGCCCCTGCCGAGGTTATAATCTATTACAGTATTATTTAATTTAAATTTCATCAAAAAAATAAAAACACAGTTAAAGGCAGTCAGGTCAGAAAATTTAAATATAATTAATGGAAATGGAAAGACTTAGTGGAATAAAAAAAGAAAATGTATGATTTTTACACTTTTATAACTCATATCTTAAACCTTTTTTTTGCCAATTTCCTACTGAGACACATATGTTTATCAGTCTATATCAGTTTTTTATTTTCTTTTTCAGTGCTGAACAGAAGGCCACCAAGGACCATACCATTCTGCTGCCCTTAATGTGAAACAATAGTAAGTGGAAACTCGTACAGTTAGGTCGTGCAGAAATGAAGAACTTTCTCCAGTTTCCTGTTAAATGTTTAAAATGCATGTTTTGATGCAGAAAACCAAGCAAAAAAGATCCAGTGGGAACACATTAGCACAATAAACCGTATGTGCATTACCTCTGCTATCAAGGTGAAAATTTTTTTGTTAAGGATTCCTGATTTGTTTTTTTTCTTGATACGCTGGTTTTACAGTTTTTACAGATGTGAGTGTCTCTGCTACTGCGTTGTGGCTTGATCACAGTAAAATGATGGATATTCCACTAGATACAGCGTGCTTTAAAAGAAATCCAGATGGATGCCTGAAAAGGTTTAGCAATGTAAACGCACTTAAAATGTGCATCTGGTCTATTGTTGATGGTCAACTTATCAGATTTAAAAAGAGATGTTTGATGGATTTTAACTGCCTATCAGCTTCCTCTGCACCGTGTTACCATGAGCTCATTTCTCCCCAGACTCAACAGGGCTGAAGACGGTTGATTTATCCTGTACATCTGATGCATTAGGTATATGTCATGAAATGCTTTCATGAAATATCCTCCTCTCCTCCCCTACGTCTGGAATATACTTACCATTTGTAACACGCACATGAATGCATCATGGCTGTGCAGTTCCTCAGAAAAAATGCACAACTTGTATGTAAGTGGTTGACCACTAGTGAGTGATTATGAAGCTCCTCTGCAGATATGGCTCGCTGGGTGTGGTAACATGACAGAGAACACGGGAAAATACTGCTGGTGTTTCTCATTGTCAAATTCCAACATCTGTAAAATGACAGATGCAACAACAACACTGATTTAATGGTCAAACATATCATCTTTGATTGAACAAAAATGGCGCCTTCCTGTATACAGCCAAAATACAGCTAATATTTGCTTTTGTGATCCTATTAAATTCTTTAAAATAGAATTAAACCAATTTTCTGACTTAACACAAAAGTCTAAAAACAATGTGAATAACTACCATATATAGTTAAGCAGCAAAAAAAAAAAACCAAACTATATTTTCCATTGTGGAGGCAGACCACACAACATGTGTACACAGAGTTTGTGGATCCAGTCAAATGTATTTTGCTTATGATGGTTCTTAACTGTTTTAACTGACCCAGAATCATCCTTGCAGCAGCTGTGATGATAGCTGGTTCAGTTCTGGGAAATGCTACAGTATAAAGTTTAAATCCTTCCTTTATCACCTACTTTGACGTAGGAAACTATGAACTTTCTTTTTTTTTGAGGAATAATTATAACTTTTGCTTGAATTACCAACTTTGCTAATGAGTAATAGCCCTCTTTGAATTACATTTTATCATACTAATATAGCCCAAATGGACTGTAGTGATAACATCAAATTAAATGAAGTACCAAATGCAGTTTTGTGGAGTATTTTTTTTGATCAGCTGTAGTTTTATAACTGCAGACCCACAATACATAGTCACAAGTTTGGCTACATTCTCATTCAATTCCACTCCATTTAATTTAACTTTTTCAATATGACATATTTACAATACAGTCAAATTTATTATATTTATAATCCAAATATATTCAAATCATTATAATATATTATTGATTTATTAATTCACTTAAGTTCAATTCATTACAGTTGTATTCATATATTGCCAGTTCATAAAAAGCAACCTAGAAATGAAATAACATTGAATGTTAACTTTGATTTGCTTCATATGAGTGTGCATGGGAGTGCGGGCAGATGTGGAGAGTAAAAGCTTGCCTTTAAAGGGCAGCTGTCTGTCTCATCCTGTTGCCAAAGTACTTTACAAAGACATTGAAATGAAAAAGAACAAATTATATGAACTGAATTAATTAAAAAAAACAGCATGAGAATGAGGATGAAAATATTTGAAATAAACACTCATACAAGCACAAACAACGTGAATCCTCAAGGGTTTTTGTGACTTAGCACTGTTTGATCTCATAATCATGGTCTATTTCCCTACTCTAGAGCATATTTATTTGTGATTGTCAACATAAATCCATGTCAATTTCTTTTACAACCTAGGTGATACTAAAATCTGCATGGGTTAGTGGGATCCACACCCAGACACCAGCTTGTCCTTGATTGGATTTAATCTCGTCAGTCCTTTGACTGTTTAGCCTAAGACAAAACCCCAGTAAAAACATTCAACTTATTATTATGCTCCACACATTAATACACACATAGCGAGTGCTCAAAGGTTTTTCAGACATTGTGCTGTTTGATCCCACAATCATGACCTGCATCCCTGCTGTCGAGGATATTTGTGCTCTGGTGCAGTTCTGTGACCTCGATCCAACACAACTATACTATATTGCCAAAAGTATCTTGGTGATGTCTGGCTTGGATGCAGCTGCTCCACCATGGAAACCCATTCATGAAGCTCTCTGCTCTGTTGTTGAGCTAATCTGAAGGACACATGAAGTTTGAAGGTTTGTAGTGATCACTGCGCACCATGCGCTCCAGCATCCACCGACCCCTCTCCATCAGTTTACGTGTCCTACCACTTCATGGCTGAGTTGCTGTCGTTCCCAAACACTTCCATTTCCTTATAATACAGCTGACAGTTGTTGTGCAATAAGGGGTATAACGTGCTCGTTTAGTCATAAAAGGGTTATTACCAACTGTCTTGAGGGACAGCTGCTAATAACCAGAAGGGTATGAACAAAGTTAATAAAATGAAACGGGCCACCACCTGATAAATCAGGAAAAAGGATTAAACAGCACAATCAGTCTCAAAATGACTGTTGTTCTATGCGTGCCAACCTGTGACCAGGTGTGGCGCTATAGAGCAACAGAGAAGGTGTGAGTCCGAGCACAGACCTCTTCAACCAGCAAATGTTACAAAACTGTGTAAAATAACCACAAACAACTTCTCTCATTAGAATGTATCAGGATTTATTAACATAAATATTAAAAGGAACAAACACTTGAATCAAGATCCTGATATCTATTACTAAAGGATAACTAAGCTAACACAATCAAACTTAAAAGGGGAAAAGAGTGTCCATATGTCTGCATGAAAACATGTAACTATAGGTATATGTGTGTGTGTGTGTGCACGCCTGGGGGTGTGCGCTCACGGTATTTAAACGGTCTGCGATCCGCCTTCGCTTTGGAACCCCGCTGTGAGAAAAGGGGTCCCCAGCCAGTGAGAGGCTGTGACATCACGTTCACACCTAGGTGTGAAACTGAAACCACCAGGCATGCTGGGGATTTGAGTTTTATGATTCTCTTTTGTCCTTCTTTGTCTCAGGAAAACCATGCGGTCTCTGTAATCACATGGTGTGGCCCAACACAGTTGACTGTGGAATATTTAGGAGCGAGGAAATTTCACCACTTGATTTGCTCCACAGGTGGCATCCTATCACAGTTCCACGTAGGAATTCATTGAGCTCCTGAGAGTAAGAATCAAACAATATAGAAAAAAAGGCCAGGGCCAGAGTCAAAACAGGTACTGTCTTGTTGGAATATTTTTCAGTTCTTTGCTTCAGGCCAGTTGTCATGGAATCATGATGCTTTGTGAAGAGTTATATTTACCTGACAGTGTTTATATGGCAATGTATGTGCCAGAGTGAAAACAACATTCGAACAGAAACCAAACTAAATAAAAAAAACTCAGCAGCGTGATCTGGTGTGCATGCCAGTGCACAACAACATGTGAAAACCTTACTTTACAGTTTTCATGTAGGCACCAAGGTTGGGATCCTCATCCAGGATAACTTTTCACATGGTTGTTAGTTTTCACTGCCTCAGTGTAAAAGTATTCACTCATTTTTAGCCCCCTTTCTTTATTGCTAATAATTATTATTTTTAATTTAACAAATTGCTATTTGACGAGCGCGGGTGTGAACGAGTTCATTTAGGCAATTGTGAACGACACTCTTTCGTTCACGCTCGGTCAAAACCGTGCCAGGTTACCAGCGAACCCCATTTAAAATATACCACAAACGAGCCTAATATGTATCTTCGGAAATCAATCAAACATGGCAACACGGGCTGTCTCTTCTGTCACGCTAACAATTGCGTCATCAGACGTTTAAAACAAGCAGGAAGATGAAAGCTGCAGTCGCCCAGAGCCGGAGGAGCGCACCGAATTCACTGCAACTAAATATGCAACAAATATTTTTATATAAGACAATTTTAATTATCTCAAGCTACACATTTCGTTTGAAACGTATTTGTAATGCATTGTATGTTTCCGATTTTTTAAAAAGTGAAAATGTGGAAAAAGTGTGGAAAGTCATGATGTTCCCCCGCGTACCACCAGAGACCGCTCGCGTACCATTGGTGGTACGCGTACCACAGTTTGCGCAACTCTGCTGTAGAGAGAAGCTGAAAGGGAAATGACAGTTTTACATGGGCTGTCCCTTCAATGCTAATGTGAATGCTAGTTTGTTAAGGATTCCGAATTGGACACAGTTTTCGACAGATAAAATGAAAAAAATAATTGCTGTTTGTGGTGGTGTAGTATGTGGGCAGTGGCAATCGTTTTGAGGAATAATTGCTCACAGCAACATTAAAAAAGAATACGAAAAAAGAATTAAAAATGAACAATTTAGTTCATTTTTTGAATGGTGAACTGAACTAGTTTATTTTAATAATAAATACAGGATAATAAATACATATAACTTATATTCATTTTCTCCAAACATGCTCATTTCAGTTCTTACTACAGGAGCAACATCTGGAAGGTAACAAGTGCTGCCAGAGTCTAAACGAGGACTAGCAGAGCTCATGGAAGGTGCTGGCCAGGCCCCACAGCAGGCAAATTAGGCTTCAGTGTCTTGCACAAGGACATTTGGACACCTGGACAGTCTGAGCCGGAATCAAACCGCCAACCTTTTAGTGACTCATTTCAACACTCTTCCAACATTCTTTCCACATATGATTAGGAGCCTAGAAAAGATTAATGAACCACTCTGTGGTGATAATCAGTATCAACATGTTAAAGTGTGAAAATTGTTTTTAAACTCCAGAATCTGACATTAAGTTTGAAATGACCAACAGACCTTTATACTTTGAAGAGAGTAGCCGTTGACTTTTAAAAATCAAATGGAAAAAAATCACCACTTACTCCATTCAAGTTAGCCTGAGAACAAGGTTATTGAACCAAATTATTCATTTTAGGGGATTAATCAGCTGAACTGCACCTCATCAGACATGTATTTCATGCAGTAATGTTTTATTTTTTTTTACTGACGTGCCATTTATTTTGATGTTGCAGAATCTCTCACTTCTACAAGAGTGTAGATAAATGATTTGATTTGTCTCCTTGAATTTTATCTAAAAGGAGTTCCTATGAATGATAAAAGCCACTTATCTTCGCTGCCATGGTTATTCATTTCACTTCTATTTCAGCAGCACTGCTGTTTCTTGTAGTCAACTTTCAATGGAGCTGCATCCATGCATACTTCAGGTTAAATAGATATTCAGTAATGTCAAACAGCTATGACTTTGAGAGAATCGGTGGACAAAGATGGTCTACTCAAACAAACGACAAACAAAGAGACAATTTGTTAACATTTATATATTGCAAAATAAGTACAGTCAGCTGGGGGAAGTAAGTTTGGTACTTTTTTTTTGTTTTTTTTAGGGCCGATACCAATACTGAATATTAGAAATCAAAGAGGCCGATAACCGATATTTGGGGCCGATATTCATTTGTAGTAAAAGCAAACATATTTGGCATCAAAATTTAGAATTACAAATTCCAACACTTAATTTTGTTTAAATGCCTGAAGTATAAGTTTATCTGAAAAAGCAAGTAAATTAAAATAAATAGCTCCTAGAAGTGAAAGGGAGTTACAGACTCAGCAGCATCTCTTATAAGTTTGTTTTTTCTTTTTAAAGTTAGATAAACAGTTCCCTGAAGTTTTTCACAGTAAATAAAGTAAAACCTGGAATTGAAATGACTTATCTTTGTTATAAGTTTAAACAAAAACAGAAAATGAAAGGAGTTCCTTGGCACAGTAGAATCTCTTATAAAGAGAAATAAAAACTAAAATAAATAAATAGCTCCATGAAGTTTTATAGAGTAAATAAAACAAAGGTTAATAGGATTTGCCAAAATTGTGACTGTTCAATCAATGAGTATTCCTAATTAAGCAGCAAGAGATTATGGTGCAAAAGGTAAAGTTGTTCAGCTCTCCAATGAAACGCTTCTCTTGCGTTCTTAAATTGCAGAGACCCCCGCTGAAGATGCGCTCAATGAGCCTTCCTCGGTCATGTTGACAGATTAAAATACTACCACAAGGCACTTTTGTTCTTAGGTCCATCCATTTGCAATAAGGGTTTGAAAAAAAAAAAAGAGTGAAAAGTGGGCCACATGATGACATGTGCTCAACTCATCATGCTTTATTTTTTACAGAATCTGGGAAGCCTGTAGTTGGCTTCATATTTAAATGTTATATTTTTACATGTGATAGCAAGCACCCCTGTTATTCAGAACTAGGCTGCTACAATCACACACACTCGCTTCAACTATAATGGACTGTTTCCAAATTGATATTTTCAGCAGCTTTGTTTCAAGTGATTCACAGACACATCGGACACATCAGGAGGTACTAGCAGAGCTGCCACTTATTTTTTTATTACGTTTTTACAGTATTCTGCCTTATAGTAATGTTGCTAGTACTGTGTTTACTGGACTATAATTGCACCATAGTATTAGTCGCATCTGTCAAGAAATTCGTCGTGAAGAGGGAAACATTTACAAGTCACATCAGGCAATAAGGGCGGATGATAATTGCCTTCTTTGACTTTTTTCATAACTGTCAGAGTCCCTGACAAGTTTCTCACTCACTACAAACTTTCTGCTTCTCCATTATTGTTTTCGGCTGCATATTTTATAATCTTCAGTTGAACTTCTGCAGTATAGCTTTTTCTTAATGACTTCTATGGGTCATATGCCACATCTATAGGATGTGGCATATTTGTGTTCTCTCAGTCTTCATGGTTTACTCTTGTAGTTTTTTTGGTAGCAGTGTTCAGTTGTTGTGAGTGTAGATGATGTTCTGTTGTTGTCATGGATGACATGGAGGATATTTTTGATATTTAAATTACTTTGAAATATAAGTCACAGGACCAGCCAAACTACTGAAAAAAAGCACGACCAACAGTCCATAAAATATGGCAGTTATGACATGCAGAGGACTGGGATGTTTATTGCAATTTCAGAGAGTTTTCTGCGTTAACGTACCTTTGACACATCTGTTCTCCCTCTGGAGCTTCTCCACACAAGAAAAATGTTTCTCTCCGCTGTGTATTTGAGAACCCTGCAAACAGTTTTGGCTTCTAATTGGCTCTGCTTCTTACCCCGTGCGTGTTTTGCCTAGCCAATCAGATGGCTCCATGGGCGGGACAATGCTGGAGACAGAGAGGCGCGGCTGCATTTTAAATCAGCCTGTTGGATTTTAAAAAAGCAGATGCCGCTATACATCAAAATAAAAAAATATAAGCGGCAGTAATGGGCCTGGCCGATTATCGGTCGATCCCTAGTCCAGATGTGCAGCCGTTAGTGTACAGCCTCTGCTGACCCATCCAATCTCAAAGGAGAAAGTACGCAGCCTTGAGGAGATCCAGTGCTGATAGAAACATGCTTCCCCAGACTCGCAAACTGCTGTCTGTCAGTCAAGAAGTTTGTGATCCAGCTTCACATGGGGCCAGGCACATTCAGCAGAACTGGGATGATGATGTTAAAAGCAGAGCTGGAGTCCAGGAACAGCAGTATTCCAACATAGGGGAGTCCAGATGCTGGAGGATGAAGTAGAAGTCCATGTTTACGGTTTTGTCTACAAATCTGCTGGCTCCAGAGGCAAACCGTTGAAAAGTATTTGTTCTGTGTTCTTTTATCTGGTGCCTATTGACGAGACTAGAAACAAAGGTCAATCAAAGAGTTAATACAATCGTGAATACAAAGAATTATTATGCCATGCAGAATATTTTAATCGGCCGATGGTACACTTCCTAACATCACAAGAGATGCCAGGAGAATGCACCCCGAATGTAAAGTCTCTCTGGTTTTTAAGCTTGCAAGAGGCGGATTCATTTCTTTTCTGAGTTTATTGCTCTTTGTCTATGAAAATCAAGATGGTCAATTGCAGGTCCAGACACATGTGGTTGTCTTTGTTCCAGGATGATGGGGTGTAACTAAATTTGTTATCTATGCCGTCGCAAACTTCCTTGGAAGACAGCAGGTCAGGAAGTCAGGAGATCCCAGTCGTTAGGTCATAGAGCAGCAAAACTGGGGACTCACCATCATAAAAACAGCCAGCCTACAGGCAATAAAGTTTTAGTTTTAACAGTTTAAAGTTCTACTGAGTTAATTCTAAATCCTAATACCGTAGAGGATCCAGGAGGCTCTGTGATGCTCTTGAGCTGAGTCAACATGAGGCACTAAGGACTTCATGGCCACATAAATCAGAACGACGGCTCTGTCGTCATTAAATCTTGTGATCCCGGCCTTTTTGGGGACTGAGACAACAGCTGAGGTCTGGAAGCAGGCAGGCATGTGATATTAAAAATGTCTGTGAACACCAGAGACAGCTGATGGGCACAGTGCTTCAGGGTGGAGGGGCAGATAGAGTCCACAGCCTTGGGGGTGTTCAGCTGAGGCATGGAGCTGTGTTGGTGGTCCAGGTATGGCAGTAGAGGAGGGACTGCTGCTGATCAACGGCTGCTGGATGGATTGAATTGAATTGAATTGAATTGAAAATACTTTATTAATCCCTTGCAGGAAATTCTTTCATTGCAGTGCTCCATCCTATAAAAACAACAATACTCCATCCATCCATCCATTTTCTATACCCGTTTTATCCTTGAAGGGTCACGGGGATCTGCTGGAGTCTATCCCAGCCGTCTACGGGTGAAAGGCAGGGGTTCACCCTGGACAGGTCGCCAGTCCATCACAGGGCCACACATACAGACACACAACCATTCACACTCACATGCACTCCTACGGGCAATTTAGAATTATCAATTAACCTGACATGCATGTCTTTGGACAACAATACTCTACATATAAAATAAGTAAATTAACACTTTAAATACTACACCTTACCAAGAATTAAATATATAAGAATAACAAATTAGACAAAATAACTCTGGCCCCAATGTGCAAGCCCCAATGTACAAAAAATTACAAAAAATACAAATTTACAAATTACAAATTAGGGATTTCAAAATACCCTGTCTAATAGTAAAAGAAAAAAGAAAAAAGTAACCTAAAAAGTAACCTAGTGTAAACGGACATACAGAGATAATATAGATTTTACAGATTTAGAGTGATTGGTTGTATAGTTTGATGGCCACTGGCAGGAATGATTTCCTCTGGCGCTCTGTGGTGCATCGAGGTGGAATGAGTCTATTGTTGAAGGTGCTTTTTTGTCCGGCCAGCCCTTCATGGAGAGGATGCGAGGAGTTGTCCAGTATGGCTCTTATTCTGGACAACATCCTTCTCTCCGACACTACTGTCAGAGATTCTAGTTCCTCGCCAACCACGTGGCTGGCTTTGCGGATGAGTTTATTAAGTCTGTTGGCGTCCCTCACCCTCAGTCTGCTGCCCCAGCACAGAACAGTGTAGAGGATGGCACTGGCCACCACCGACTCATAAAACATCCGCAGCATTGTCCGGCAGATGTTGAAGGACCTCAGCTGCCTCAGAAAATAGAGGTCTGGCGTGGTCTGGCCCTTCCTGTAGAGGATGTCCGTGTTTTTTGTCCAGTCAAGCTTACAGTCCAAGTACACCCCTAGGTACTTGTACTCCTCGACTGGATCTACATTGACCCCACAGATGGAGATGGGGGTCACTGGAGCCCTGGTCCTCCTCAGGTCCACCACCAGTTCCTTGGTCTTTGCCACGTTAAGCTGCAGATGGTTCCGCTCACACCACGTGACAAAGTTGTCCACCACACCACTGTACTCCGTCTCCTCACCCTTAGTGATACATCCAACTACTGCAGAGTCATCAGAAAACTTCTGAAGGTGGCAGGTCTCTGTGCAGTAGCCGAAGTCCGTGGTGTATTGGGTGAAGAGGAAGGGAGAGAGGACGGTCCCCTGCAGTGCCCCGGTGTATGGGGTGTGAGATCTGTCCCATTGTCTTTCAAAGCAGCAGTAGAAGTCAGGTCGTTAACAGGCTCTCGGCTTGTGATTGGTGATTGCCTTAAGCCTTTTCCAGACAGAGGCAGAACTGCTGGCTGAGAATTGTTGTTGCGTTCTCTCACCATGTACAGATTTAGCTCATCTCACCTCTTTGCTAAATTTGTACTTTGCCTCCTTGGATTTGTCTTTGTCCCCTCATCTGAATGTGGCCTCTTTCTCTGACCTGAGCTGTCTGAGTTTAGCTGTGAACCAGGGTTTGTCATTTTTATACCTTACCCTGGTCAGAATCAGAATTAGAATTGCTTTATTCCCATTGTCAGTGAAAACAAGCTCACAACTAGGAATTTTCTCTGGCATGATGGTGCAAACATAAGCATAAAATAATTCTAATTCTAAAAAATAGAATGAAGATTAGATCAAATGAAAATAATTAGATTAAATTAAATTAAAAGAGAATGCAAAAAAGAGTTAAAATATATTAAGATCTGGCAAGTAAATGACTGGTACATTCTGGAAATGAAGTAGCCATGCTGAGTCAGAGCAAATCAGCTGTTGTTCATGAGTCTGATGGCCAATAGGAAGAAGTTGTTCTTGTGGACGTAAACGACTCAGTCCTTGAACATCCCGCATCCAGCGTTTGGCAGGAAAAACGCGGCACGTTGGCGACGTATGGGGAACACACAGCAGTCTCGTGAAAACAGCCCAGACGGTCCAGATTGGGTCAAACACAAGCACGACAATCATAACACGAAAGCACGTCCTGTGGGAAAACAGCAACAACAATCCAAGCCACTGCTCCCTCGCCTCATACCAGTGAGGAAAAACAGACTTTCTAAAAACTCAGCACTCACCAGAAATCGTGCGTGGTCTGCTGCAGAACGCGTCCCCCCTCCCCCGTGCTCCCGCTCTCGGAGCGCACCCTCATCCGTCAACCTACGCTGGGTAGAGCCAAGGAGCTAAAAATCCCTCCAGAGTGCCAGAGAGCCAGGGGGGAAAGCAGCGGACAGCAGAAAAAAAACAAAAAAAAAAAATACTGTTAAATAAAAATTACTAATTGTGCATATTAGTTTACCAATAATTGGGTGAAGTTCTAGTGAGGCAGTTATACAACAAGTAAACAAGGCACTTGACAATGGACGAGGGTGCAGAGTGGATTTAATCTCTGAGTATACAAGCGGAGGGTCAGTTACAGACAGGACAGCCGTTGTCAGCAAAAGACAATGAGCAGAGCAAATGCAGTTGCTCCTAAACACTATTATCCTTACAAGAAGCCTTGAGCTGATTTCTCCCGACAGGTGTCCCAAAAATCATACGATGGCGCCTGAGCGATATCCCACATTGGATTAGATATTCCACATTAGATAAAACATAACTCAATAAACAGCCCATAGTGACCCGACCCCATTTTTAATATAACTGAGGTTCTGGTCCGAATGGACCGTAGCCTCCTGCCTGAGGGGAGTGGGTCAAACAGACTGTGTCCAGGGTGAGAAGGATCAGCCGCAATCCGACCTGCATGTCCAAAAGTCCTAGAGATGTACGGGTCAGCAGTTCGCACAAAGCGTTGCAGTCTGTGTCTGTCCTGGGTGGTGGCGCCAGTGGACCGCGCAGTGATAGAGGAGGTGAGGATGGACTAAACCATCATCTGTTGGCAGTTTGAGCTTCCTCAGCTGCTGCAGGGAGAGAACATTCTCTACTGGGCCTTCTTGAAGAGAGCTTATGGTCTGCTCCCACTTGAGGTCTTTGGTGATGGTTGTGCCCAGGAAGCGGAAGTACTCCACCATAAAAATGGGGGAGTCCATGAGAGCGGGGTGGGATGGTGGGGCTGTGACTTTCCCAAAGTCTATGATCATCTCCACTGTCTTCTGGGCGATAAGAATCAGAATCAGAATCAGGTTTATTATCGTCACTGAGCCAGCGTCCCAACACAGTGAAATTTGTCTTCCCAGTACACCGTCCAAGAGAAACATACAGAAACAAACAACAACATATGGACAGGAGTCAACGGTGCTTGGGGCAGCAGCTATAAACGGCGCTTCTACCCTTACCAGAGAGTAGCGCACTCAAGCACACCACAAGCACCCACAAGCACACTAGTATGCTCGAGTACACCACCCTCCAGCCAGGGCACTTTTATCAGAAGAAAATACGATCACATGGGGGATGGGGGGGATTAAAAAAAGCTCCAGATTGTTGCAGCTGCACCAAGACACCAGCCAATCCATCTCCCTCCTGTAGGCTCACCATCCGAGATGAGCCCGATGAGGGTGATGTCGTCTACAAACTTGGAACAGTTTCACAGACTGCTGGCTGGAGGTGCAGCAGTTGGTAAACCATCAGCCCTGAGGGGAGCCGGTGCTGATGGTACAAGTGTCCGAGACATTCATTCCCAGCCACACGTGCTGCCTCCGGTCCGTCAGGAAGTCAGTGATCCACCTGCAGACGGGAACGGGGATGTTGAGCTAAGAGAGCTTGTCATGGGGCAGAGTGGGAAGGATTGTGTTGAAGACAGAGCTGAAGTTCACAAACATTATCCTGGCATAGGTTATTGGCTCTGTATTCGACCTGGTCCAGGAGGGTGAGGGCCATGGTTTTGAGGTGGGAGAAGACTAGATGATTCAATGAGTTTATGACTACAGGATGTGCACACAATCTCTTTAGAGATTGTGTGCACATCCTGCTCCTACATAGAGAGGGTAGAGGAGGGTGTATCCAAGGTTGGATTTGATGGGGAGGAGTGAGTGGAGGTGTCTGGAGTGGTCTCAGGGCTGGCAGATTGGCCATCAAAGCAGCAATAGAAGTCATTGAGACTGTTGTTGTCAGCGGCGTTGGGGACTATAGGCTTGTCGTTGGTAAACTGCTTAAGCCCTTCCACACAGAGGCAGAGTTATTGGCAGGAAACTGCTGCTGTAGTCTCTCAGAATACAACAATATAGCATTTCTCACCTCCCTGCTAAGCCTGTATGTCGTCTACTTGTAGCTGTCTCTGTCCCCACTCCTGAATGCTGTCTTTCTCCTGCCTGAGCTGCCGAGTTTACCTGTTATCCAGGGCTTGTCATTGTTATAACTCACCTTGGTGCGTGTTGGCACAAAGCTGTCCTCACAGAAGTGAATATGAGGTTACAGCATCAGTAAAATCCTCCTGACTGCCTGTGGCGGCCCTGAACACATCCCAGTCTGTGGAATCCCGGTAAGTTTGTAGCTCCTCCACCGCCTCGCTGGTCCCTTTCTTTGTTGTTCCCATTTCAAGTTTGGCGAGCTTCAGGCTGTATGCTGAGATCAGGTGAACCGTTACATGGTCTGAAAGTCCGAGGCTCCACTTACTGTGGTGCAACAGTGATCCAAAGTGTCATCTGCTCTGGTTGGTCATTTAATAAACTGTCTGTATTTGGGTAGTTCCTGGCTCAGATTCCCCATATAGAAGCCACCAAGGACTATGACTAAGGAATCTGGGAGAGTCTGCTCCACATTCAGAATGTGGACCGCAAGTGCACGCTAAGCCTTGTGCACGTAAGCGCCCGGTGGGATGTAAACAGCGGCCAGAATGAATGAAACAAACTCATATGGGGGAAAAAATTGCTTACAATTAATGAAGAGCTATTCCTGAGCAGGAAACAGTGTTGGGAGATCACAGTCAATTCAATTCAATTCAATTCAATTTTATTTGTATAGTGTCTGTTACAATGTCAATTGTCTATGTCAAATTCCTCTGGATTTGTGATCCCGAAGAAATCCTGGATTCTGGATCACTTTCAAATTTTCGATAATTGTTGTGCTTGGCCGAGGTCTGGCCCCCAGGGGGCGTTCTGAACCTTTAGGGGGGGCGCTGGAAACATCAGGGCTGAGAGAGGGGCGCTCAGGCACAAATGAGGGGCGCCATGTCTCTGAGAACTCTATTTTAATCTTCCATGGTTTCCCAAGGTTTTTTTTTTACAGTGCAAATCTACTTAAGCACAACAATAAAATGTTGTGCTCAGATTTCCTTTAAAAAATAAAGCTGCTGTCTGAGACCAAAACCCAGAGTCTGCTGCGTCCGTGACCCGGTAAAATCTCATTTTCACTCTACGTCACAATCAGACGAGCCGATCGGGATCGGTCACCATAGTAACGCCCATAAACACACAGCAGTAGAGAAACCTCTTTCCAACACATTCATTCAACAACCAATGAAAACATACACAATCAAGACCACGTAATCACGTTTAATCACAAACATTTACAGCCTGTCAGCATGTGGCCCTGCGATGGACTGGTGACCTGTCCAGGGTGAACCCCTGCCTTTCGCCCGTAGACGGCTGGGATAGACTCCAGCAGATCCCCGTGACCCTTCAAGGATGAAACGGGTATAGATAATGAATTTAAAAAAATCATAAAAGGTGGCGTGGCTTTTCTCTCTCCAGAAAGATCAATTTGATTTAAATTAAGTCTCGCAGTTCAATCTCAGGGAAATTCAGCCTCACAGTCCAGAAGATCAACTGAAGAGGTTTTGGTCCCAGTGCAACTAAAGTATTATAGTATTATTTCCATGTTATTTCCATTTCCACATATTAGAATCCATGCTTACACACGCACATTTTTCTTTTTTTTTTTTTTTTAGTTTTTTTTTTTTTTTTTTGGGGGGGGGGGGGGCGTTAAGAGCATGTTGGTGGCTCAGGGGGGGCATTTGTTCAAAAAAGGTTGAGAACCACTGCTTGTAGGGTCTGGAACTATAAGATAACAAAGAGATAACCAAGAGATAAATCCTGTCAGTTAGCTGTGTTGCATTAGATACACGCCCAAAACAACACTCAGACATGTTGCTTATCACATTTCCAACATCACAACATGGACAATGGTTGGCTTTTCCACATCACTGATAAATGGCCAATTACATTCAGCTGCGTATGAGTCCAACCTCTGTATGGGACAGGCCCGGCCCGAGAAGATAAATGTGAACCATTTTCAGGGACGGGGACTCGCTCCGACTGAGATCCTGGGAGATCTCTGTCACTCTGAGCCCAGCGCTGCGTTGCTTTGCTAATAGATGCTCTGTTTCTGAACCAAGGCTGTTCTCGGGCTTCCAGCCAAAGAATCGGGCCAACACTTGTTCATGAAGTTTGCAGATTTCTTGCAGGAAATTTCCAGAGATCTCTAAAATAGTTTAACAAATGTATCGGTCTGGTTAGAATTATCTTGTTGAGTAAAGCCCAGGATGAAACCTTTAATGTTTAGTTGAGAAAAAGTCACAGCTCTTCACTGAACACTCAGAATACCGAAGATATCTTTAGGAGAAACAACCTAATTCTAAATAATCATGATGTAAACGTCATGGTTCGTTGCTTCACAGTAGCACTCTTTTTTTTTTTTAATTTTTATAACCGCTAAATGCAGATTCAACTTAGAAAATGAAAAGAGAGTAGCTGAGGCAGAGAGGTAGCTTGATGTCTTTGACACTTTTGTGCTGTTCTTGCAGTTTTCCTGTTGTGAATCCATGTAATTCATAGCGTGCAACCCAATAGTTGGAGGGATCAGATGGGACCACAGAGTGCTGATGGAAAGCTCAAAGAGCAAATACTCAGCAAATCTAAGAACAGCAGAATCACCTGCCTTCAATTACATTTGTAAGCAGCACAGCAAACCAGAATAAGATAGTTGTCAATACTTGCACTCATGCTTGTGCTGAGGTGATGGATCTTTGGATACATTTGGCATTAGGTTACAGTGCGACAGAGTGCCTCCCCCCATTGCAAGCGAGGAGCTCTAAATTGTGACGGATAGCAGTTTTGTCTTCATCATTTCACTGTCAGCCTCATCCTTTCAGGGTAACTCAAACCTTCGGTGTCAGCCGAGTGGATCTCATGTTACTGCAGAAAAACACAGCTGACGGGACAACAGTGACACAGATATGATGATAATGATCGACAGACTTTATCTCTGTCTTCATTTTCACAGTGTTCGACAATAAATAGGCCTCAGCAGAATTCATGTCAAAATGACAAAAAGTGCTAACAGCTGCTGATTGTCATCTCAACAAATAGTTCCAGATATTTAAGATAACAGCCATATTGTCTATGCAAACGCCAGATAATAGAGATATGCATACTTGAAGTACAGCAGCTTGTTTTTTTTATCGCTTTTCTCGCAAAACAGTAGCAAAATTAAGAAATTATTTGAGTTAAAATACTATATGATTGCATTTGATTATATTCAAAAAGCTGCCCTTATTTTCACCAATTTGCATGCACGTGCGAAGCCAACCAAACTGGATCATCCGACACAAACAGTGAGTGTATCATTATGCATCAAGTAAAACTGCTGAACACACTCCAGATTCACATACTTGATAATAAATCACATTTCACCTGCAATGTTTTAGCAGAACTTATGGGTCATTAGAGGTAGACAAAAACAGTGGCTGCTCTGTCAACTGTCTGGAATCCCAAGAGCATGCAAATCTCTTGGTTTACCTTGAAAACCATCTAAATGAGATATCTTGGCAGAGAGAACTACTTATCTAAAAGCGAGACTGATTAAAAGCACTGTGTTCTACTTGTTGAGGGTTCAAGCAGAGTTTAAAAAAAGAGAGGTTCAAGCAGAGGAGCTGCATGAGCCCTATTGTATTTTTCTATGTCCTTTTTATTCTTTCGTGCTAAAATGTGGAGTGCTACTGCAGTAATCAAGCTTTCAACATTACCACGAGGGCAGTTGTCTGACCAGTGATTTCACAGACCTCCCTCACCCGAGCCTTGTCCTCCAGCTCGTCCTCTGGGAGGAGAGTGAGGTTTTGCCTGAGAGGTTTATTATTTCCAGCATGTCCTGTGTCTGCTGCTAAAGCCAATTACAAGTGCAACGACTTTACATCAAGTTTATACTTCCACAATTACCTCTAAAAGGGCTTGGACCAAATTTAAAATCTTTTTATCATTTTAATTTGGGAATCCATCTGCGTGTTTGGTTCATTGATCCTTTGCTTTGGATTTTGCTCGTCCTAAGTTGTTGAAATGTTTATTTGTCAGTCAGGCTAATTTTAGAAGCAAATCATTTTTAATAGGATTAGGGCATTTTCAAAATAGAGACAATAAAATTGAATTTCCCTACCAAAGTCTCATTAACAGTCAGTGACACTGATAAGCCTATTAATTTAAAAGTCTGCAGATCTCTGCTTTCCTACCTGGCTTTTACTTGGATATTTTTAAATTCTTCAAATTTTTTTTTAGCATTACTGCTTGTTGATCATCTGAGAAACAGGATTTATATGCACTTTCCATGTTAGCAATTAATAATCTGGAGCCAAAACTATTACTTTTTAACAGCCATGCCTGTCCAGGCAGAGTTGGAAAAGCTTGGCCGACTTGATCACCACTCTAATGAAAGTACTTAGTGTGCTTGTGGTTGTTGGATTATTCAGATTATTATTTAAAAAAGTATGCTTAATTTGTAGATAAAAGTGTGAGAATGGTGACCGAGCAGCAGCCAAGTTGAATGATTCTGTAACTCAGTTGTGACAGCTGCTGGACAAATGATGATGAAAAAAGCAAAGAGGAGGAAGGAGAAGTGGGTGGCGAAGCTTCCACCATGACAATTGATTCTCTTTAGTGGAAATTCCCCTTCTGTGGTTAAATCTGGATCAGCTTTTTTCAAGCAGTCTTGGGGTTTTCTGTTTGTTTTTTGTTCTTTTTTCCCCACAAAAAAGACCAGACTGTCTGCCAGATTTTTAGCACATTTTTCCTGATGAACCACACACACACACACACACACACACACACACAGATTTTGTCTTAACCTTGAAAAATAATACTCGTGCAATGGCAGAACGAACTGGATTATATTTCATTTGTGTCTATAATTAAATCTACAGGATCTGAACAAACACAATGAACAAGCAGAGATGAATAGTTTGGTTTTTATCTAATTTTTAAATACAACTTTCTTTTGGCCAAATGTGTATTGCTTTTTCCAGTCAGTTTCACACTTTAATCATACAGTGTAAGAAAGATCTTTTTCATGTAAAGACATAATCATGTGAAAATGCCTGATCAAGCATGACATTATGACCACTGACAGGTAACATGAGTCAACAGTACTCAACAAGTATGTTGTTACAGTACAATGTTCTGCTGGAAATACAACTACACCCTGGCATTCACATTAGTCCTATTTTGTTACTTGGCACCCACTGAAAGGTTTTGCAGACTGTCAATATGGAAACAAATTTCCCCTACAAGACCCTCCCACAGCAGTTCAGCAGTGGATCCCTCAGCAGTTCTTTTTAGGAAATGCTCAAAGAACACGGCAAAGAATCCAAGGTGTTCATTGGGTCTTCAAACTTTACAGACAGCAATCTGATGGGACATGATGCTATCTATGAGAGGCAATACCCACCCTACAACCCACAATACCCACCCTACAACCCGCAAGACCCACCCTACAACCCGCAATACCCACCCTACAACCCGCAATACCCACCCTACAACCCGCAATACCCACCCTAAACCCACAGTACCCACCCTACAAAACCCACACTACCCACCTACAACCCACAATACCCACCCTACAACCCACAGTACCCACCCTACAACCCACTACCCACAATACCCACCCTACCCAATACCCACCCATACCCCAATACCCACCTAAACCCACAAACCCACAAAACCCAAATACCTACCCCCTACCTACCCTACCCAACAACCACAAACCCACCCTGCGACCCACATACCTACCCTAAAAACCAATAACAAAAAAACCTCAATACCCACCCTACAACCCACAATACCACCCACAAAACAGATCCAAATAAAAACCCAATACCCACCCTACAACCCACAAAAACCCACCCTTCAACCCACAATATCCACCTACAACCCACCATACCCACCCTAAAAAACCCACATACCCACCCTACAACCCACAATACCCACCCTAACCCACAATACCCACCCTACAAAACCCACCTACGACCCACAATACCCACCCTACACCCACAATACCACCCTACCCAGTACCCACCCTACAACCCACAGTACCCACCCTGCGACCCACAGTACCCACCCCACATTACGACCCACAAACCCACCCTACACCCACCCCACCCTACCCAAAACCCACCTTACACCCACCATATCCACCCTAAAAACCTCAATACCCACCC
This sequence comes from Hirundichthys speculiger, assembly GCA_018398805.1. Taxonomy (NCBI): domain Eukaryota; kingdom Metazoa; phylum Chordata; class Actinopteri; order Beloniformes; family Exocoetidae; genus Hirundichthys; species Hirundichthys speculiger. The sequence goes on from JAGFBZ010000600.1 coordinate 418,374, forward strand.
TACAACCCACAGTACCCACCCTACAACCCACAATACCCACCCTACGACCCACAATACCCACCCTACAACCCACAATACCCACCCTACGACCCACAGTACCCACCCTACAACCCACAGTACCCACCCTGCGACCCACAGTACCCACTCTACGACCCACAATACTCACCCTACAACCCACAGTACCCACCCTACGACCCACAATACCCACCCTACAACCCACAATACCCACCCTACAACCCACAATACCCACCCTACAACCCACAATACTCACCCTACAACCCACAATACCCACCCTACAACCCACAATACTCACCCTACAACCCATAGGGCCCCAAGGATCTAGTGATAACATCCCCGTAGCAGTCACTCCAGGACACTCAGATATTCTTCTCCTTTGTGAGCACAAGGAGGAGTTGCTAATTATTAAGCGGGTTTTCATAATGTTATACTTGATTGGTGTATATTGTTTTATAAGTACAGTAAGTGCCTGCTGATGTAATCCATATTTTGCAAAACTAAGCTTAAAAGGCTCACCATGAAGTTGAGTTGATTAGCATACAAAATCACCATCATTTAGAGATCAAGATCACTTAACCTGTCAATTCAACTTTCAGTTCAACTTTATTTGCATAGTGTCTATTATAATACAAATTGCCTCAAGATACTTTTCAGATACCCGGAGCATGACCCTGAGTAGATATTATTAACTATAGCTAATATTATTAATTCCTAATTAAAAAAAACTATGGCAAGTAAAATCAAATCAAATCAAATCAAATATACTTTATTGATCCCCCAAGGGGATGCTGCAGTCTGGTGTACTTGAGGAGCTGCCGGCGTCCAGCGCTCCTTCTACATGTCCCGGTCCTGTGGTCTGAGTGATAACTCCATATAACAGCCGTTAAAACTGTCAACAGCCGTTAAAACCAGTATATCTCCACAACTGGTGAATCAAGTGAGATATCTCCAGGTCAGAGGAGGAAACACCGATGAACCAAACTGTCTCTTCTGGGAAGACCGAGCTCCCTCAGTCCGGCGAGCGATGGAGCAGACCGCCCCAGAGCCCGGTTCAACATGCGGACCAGGTTGTTGGCGCCACCCCCGGCGGTGCCGTGCCCACCAGGTCTTCTTCAGACGGCCTCTGCCCGGTCAGCTGACTCACCCCGGCGTGTAGACTGCTGGATAGGGGCACCATACTGTCGCTACCACGTTGGGCTCCCGTCCCGGCTCAGTCGACGCTGCAGCCCGGATCCAGTGGCGGTGGTTGCCTCCTTTCCTTGTCCACGGGTAGCAGTTCAGGATTATCTTCCCCGAACCGGGCTCCAGCGACACCGTCCATGTCCGCGGTGGCACGTCTCCACCAGCCGCAAGAGGACCGATCCGCACCGTAGACAGCAGTCGAGCTTCCACTACTCTTTCCCATAACTTCATTGTGTGGCACCGCAGTTTTATTCCTCTGTAGTTTCCAAAACTCTGCACATCTCCCTTGTTCTTCAAAATCGGCACCATCACACTTCTCCTCCGTTCTTTGGGCATCCTCTCACTCTCTAAGATCTTGCTGAATGTCCTCATCAAAAACTCTACTGCCACCTCTCCCAGACACTTTGATGCCTCCGCAGGTATTTCATCAGGACCAACTGTCATTTTACTCTTCATCCTCTTTAATGCCCTCCTCACTTCAGCCTTACTAACGTTTTCCACCTCCAGGTCCAAAACAGTCACCTGTTCTACTCTTGGTTCTCTTTCATTTTCCTCATTGATCAACTCCTCAAGCTACATTTTCCGTCTTTCCATTACACTTCTGGCACCCACCAATACATTTCCATCTCTATCCTTAATCAACCTACCACTACTTTGCAATCACTGATCTCTTTCAGGTTACATTGTCTACACAAAATTTAGTTCACCTGTGTGCTCCTGCTGCCACTCTTATAAGTCACCCTATGTTCCTGCCTCTTCTGGAAGAAAGTATTCACTACAGCCATTTCCATCCTTTTTGCAGAGTCTACCACCATCTGACCTCCTGACATTGGCTTGTGACCCCCTGAGGCTGCATTAGAGCTAAGAATTATATTCCACCATAGAGAGATGAGAGAGAATGACCTCTTTAAATGTGTTCACAGCATCTTCAGAAAGGCATCTGCTGTAATGACACTTTTCATTTCATGTTTTAACGCCACAAATGCTGAACTCGAATGTAATTAAATAGTGGTCTGAGAGAAGAGAATTCAGCAGCGTCACTAACAGGTGATGAGTTTCTATACCATAGGTGAGGACCAGATCCAGGATATGATTAAAGCATTCAGTAGGTTCTTTCACTTTTTGTGAGATGCCCAACGACTCTAAAAGAGGCTAATTTAAAGCTGTCACTGTCAACATCCATGTGAATGATAAAGTCACCTACTATGATGACTTTGTCTGAGCTGAGCACTAAACCAGCTAAAAAATCTGAGAACTCAGACCCGCCTTTCTGGAGTTATAAAAAGGAGACACCGACATTCTGTGTGCATTGTCCACAGCACCTCTGTGGTGTTGAGACGGTGTACCAGTTATCAGGTGATCGAGGAACTCGGCCCAGGTATCTTCATTCATCCATCCTGTTCTGGTGGATGTCCCCTTTGCTCCTGTAGGTGCATTGATCATGAAGCAGTCTTTAAACTTTACTCTGGGAAAGACAAACATGGGAGGTGCAGAGTCCCCACCAGCATTCATCGCACACATCAGTTCCCCTCTCTCAGTCGATGTGATGGAATCAACTTGCCTTTTCCCTTTTTGTTTCACAACCTGAATCTAACAGAAAGTTCAGAATTAATGGCATGTTCAATCTGTAGCCTGCAGATGCTCTCAATAACTAGCCGGTTATTATATTATTACAAGCTACATGTCAAAGTACTACCTCCATGATACTCCATGTCTGTTGAAGATAAGGAGAAGGAGAACCTAAAACTGTTTAATCTTAGAGATAAAGCCCAAATAAAACATATGCAGTGGAAGAATTAATTCTCTCACCTGTCCATGACTACTGCCAGATTATCATAGACCTCCCCAACAGTCGTTCTACATTCTGCAACATGTTGCTTCTGGAGTTTGGACAGAAAGATGGGAATGTGCTTGGAAGCTGCAAAACCATTGACCTATAGACAATCCATTATTATAAGATTTAGCCTTGTGGGAAGATCAGCCTTAGTTACCATAGGAAATCATATGATGTCTTGCACACCCTGGCTTACCTGCACACTGCGTCTCTTTCCAATTAGCAGGATGAGGACATGGTTTCTTTCTGCATATTCAAATGCCAGTTGGCGGCACTTAGCTGGAGAGAGGCCATGGGACCATTCAGCAAGTTCTTGTCACTTTTTTATTAAAACAACCTCTCTGTGCAATTCAGGCCAATCTTTAGCTAGCAGCACCGCATCATTTTAAAAGTTGATAGTTCAACAATATATGGGATATGAGTTTGTCCGCTTGAATCCTGGGAAAAAAAACAAAGGCGAGCGCATGTTCAGGGACTAGCGCCGGACATCTTTGTGTTCCTCATGTACCGCCGTAAAAAACAAAAGAAAAATTTCCTGCACCACGTCGGCGCTGTCGTGGTGTAACACACAAAAGGAGCGACATTGGAAACCTTCTCAAACCCAACAAATTTGTCTTTGAAACATGAATGTCATTCCCGACACTTAAATGAACATGAAGACGTTTGCATTTGGAGTCCTGTCAGTCTTTGAATCCACATAATGATGCGAGCAGGTTTTCTCCAGCATGAACTACAACAAATGTTTTATATTCAGGCTCGATGGTTGATTACGGTACGTGGCTGAGGAGAAAACAAGATGGAATGGACTTAAGTCATAATTAAATACAAACTGGCCTTTTTTTACATTTACATTTTTTTAAGTTATTAAGCTGCAGCTATACGTTTTATTTATTTTAAAGTGGGCTACTTTTTATTTGATCAATGTTTTACAAGTACGGGAATGACTCAAATGAACCTGCATGGTTCTTTGTTTTATTTCAAAGTAGGTTACACATGCCAGTGTTTTTTTTCTCCTTATTCAAAAGATTCAAGATTAAATATATTTACTTCCATGTCAACAAGTTGATAGGAAATTGTCTTGGTTCTGCTCCCAAACATACAGAACAGAAGCAGCCAATATTCAGTCTTGATAAGAGTTTGAGGTTTACCTTTGTTATAACAGGTAAAAACAGCAATAAAATGTTAACAGTTTTCTGTTTGTTGTTCTATAATTTCATAAATGCAACAAACTATAGTTCTTTTACAGTGGATGACAAAAAAAAATTGGAAATGAAACTTTAATTCCTATCTTGTATGACCTTTTTTGCATTAAAAACTTTAAAAACTGCCAAACATACTAGGAATAAGCTTTTGGGTAGATTCAAATCCCTCTGAATACAGAATAACTATGTACAGTAATGCCCCACACTTTGCGGTTAATGGGGGCTGTGACCCCCCCCCCCCCCCCCCAGGAAAATGGGGCGACATGCAGCAAAGGGTCACATGACAAAAGTTAAACCTGTGACCACTACAGGAGGACTGCAGCCTCTGTGTTTGTGCCGTCTGCTTTAAAAACAAGCTGCCAAGTGGCCCACGGATTTGTGTTTAAATGTGAGCAGAACAAAATGTAGGCATTTTGTCTTGCATGATAATGTTAGTTGTTCTGAACAAAATCGACTCCTGTCGTCATGTATAGAACTTGTGTAAATGAGGAGTTCACATAAATATTATTTATTGTCAGGCTTTACTACATGAATGTGTTTTTATGGACTGTTATTTTCACTATATGCAGATATGTTTGAAGCACAAATTTTAAAAACTTGAGAATAAATTTGAAATATATTCAATTTATCTTAATCAATGGGTATTTTGCATTTTAATTTTCAGACTGTGCTTCTTAAAGTGTCAGTGGCTTGATTAAATAGACTTAATATGCCAACGGGGACCCATGCGGTGACTCAGGCTGTTATAGAGACACCAATGGTGTCATAAAGCCGTGATGCATTTCTGAGCTTTCTCAGACAAGAGACAATGCAGTTGTCTGCAGCAGATAGTTTTTCTTTCATTTTCTTTTTTCATCCAACAACATATCAACCCCATTTTTGCTTTGCTTCCTGAATGCTTCATTGGACAGAAGACATGGCATTAAATGTCAGCATTTAGACCTGGTTACACAGGGGACAGAAGAGCAGCGATATGATTTTGCCGTGGTTTTGCTCCGACCTCACCGGGAGCATTTCAGATGTGGAGTCGTCTGTGCTGCCTCAACAGCTGGATTCACAAGATTACAAATTTACCAGCAGGTTTCAAGGTCATGTGAGAGTCACATGGTAGTCTGCACCTTTACATCTCCAGCTTACTCCCAATTTGCTATCAACTGAAAATCACGGACATACACATGTTCTTGTAAGCAAATCCGGATTTTACGAATCCGGAAGCTTTTAGTAAGGAGGTGATCTATGTGCATACTTACAAATGAATGTAGGAAGATTTCATTAACGAGGCCCAGTGTTTTATCAGGGAAAACCTTGCATCTGCTAGCAAGACGATGCTAAACGCTGCAAGTTTTAATCTCCCTTTGGGGATCAAAAAAGTATTTTTGAATTAAACTGAAATTGAAGCGATTTGAACTGAATTTAAACCAAGCAGAAGCGTGCTTGCTGACCCGCCCTGCCTGAAGCCCAGATCTTTCACCAACTGAAAACATTTCGTGGATCCTGAAATGAAACATATGACAATAAAGACCCAGGACAGTTGGACAGCTCAAATCCCGTCTGACCAAAACTCCAGCATCTTGTGTCCTCATTTCCCAGATATGAATGGTTTGATAAGATGAGTTTAGATGTACAGTGGTACCTCTACTTACGAACGTATGTACTAACGAAATTTCCAACTAACGAAAGGCCTCTTTGGAAAAATATTGCGTCCTTATATGAAAAAAATTCCAAGTTACGAAGGCGAAAAATTTAAAAATACGCGCTGCTACTCGCAGCTCCCAGAGTCCACCAAATGTAAACATAACTGTTGGCTCCTGTATCTCAGTTTGAGAGCGGCGCATCCGAGCTTCTCTGCCATTGGCTATCACTCAGCATCTTCCTGGCATCCAATTGGCTAGGAGGGCCCCTTGTCTGTATGAGCGTAACTTAGCAACCAGGTCAACAAACAATTGTTTTTTCTTTAATGTACTTTATTCTTTGTTCTTTATTCTTTACATTAGTATAATTGTGCAATAATCTGATTCTAACATGTATCTCTTACAGGTTTTTATGTCATTTTATGTATTATTTATAATTTATAAAAAATTATGTCTGACTTTTGGGCACCTTGGAACAGATTAGGCCATTTATAGGGTAAAATGCGTTTTTAATTACGAAATTTTCCGTTTACGAAAATGACTTTCAGAATGAATTAATTTCGTACGTTGAGGTACCACTGTACTTTATTCATCACCCAACGGGGAAATTCAAAATCTCATCAGCTCATCAATGACATAATTAATATTAATTCAAACAGAATGAAAAATTAAAAGGAATTATAAAGTCTAATTGCTGCAGGAACAAAAGACCTCCTAAATCTCTCCGTCCTGTCCTGAAGAGAGAGAAGACAATGCTCCTTTGATCCTCAAATGTGATATAAAGCAGATGGTCCAGATTGTTCAGGATGGCCTCAACAGTCCTCATAGTACATCTATCCACCACATCCTCCAGAGAATCCATCCTGACTCCCATCACAGAGCCGGACATGAACCTGTCCGGCCTTCTTGCCTGGTTGGTTTGTAAACTTCCTCCCGATTAGACTGCAGCAGAGAGCAAAGCACTTGCCACCACAGAATGATAAAACATCTCCAGCACCTTATTGCAGATGTTTGGAGATCTGAGTTTTCTTAAGAAGGGGCTCTGCCCCTTTTTTTTAGAGAGCGTCTGTGTTAAGAGACCAGTCCAACTTGTTATCCAGGTGTACACCTGAATATTTATAAGTTGGCACCACCTCAATGTCCACCCCACAATTGTTCACTGGCTGAAATGGAGGTTTGGACCTCGGAAATTCCAGTATAATTTAATTTGTCTTTGAGTTGTTCAGTATGAGGCAGTTACTATGACTCCAGTCACTGAAGGCTTTGATCAGATCCCTGTATTCAGATTTCTGATCATTCTTGATACACGCCACAATAGCCGTGTCATCCGAGTATTTCTGGATGTGGCAGGACTCAGAGTTGTATTAAAAGTCCGCCGTGTAAAATGTGAACAGGAGTGGTGCCAGAACAGTCCCTTGTGGAGCCCCGTGCTTGTCATTACTGTCCAAGAAAAACCTGAAAAACTGTGGCCTTTCTGTCAGGTAATCTGTGATCCAGGAAACAAAGGAAGGGTCTACTCCCATCTCTGTGAGCTTGTCTTTTAGTATGTTGGGTTGGATGGTGCTGAATGCGCTTGAAAAATCAAAGAACATAATTCATAATTATGCAAATTGCAGGTGATCCACGTCGTCTTTGATCTCAAGTTTCAGCAGGCGTAGAATCACCTGCTCCAGGGTCTTCGTGTGAAGTAAGGGCTACTGGTCCGTATTCACTTAGTTCAGCCGGACATTTTCTTTTTGGTACCGGTACGATACAGGATGAATGAACTGTTGATAAAAGAAAAAAGCATGCTATACTTTGGTCCAACTTTTTTTGAGACACGTTTCTGCCTTGATGTTACAAATTAAAGCACTTTCATTTTACTTAAGATTGTACATGATTTTTAAATCATTGCATTCTGTTTTCTTTCAAACTTTATTTACATCTTATGAGACTTATGTTTATTGACTGTTGTGATTACAGAGACCGTATGGTTTTCCTGAGACAAAGAAGGACAAAAGGGAATCATAAAACTCAAATCTCCAGCATGCCTGGCGGTTTCAGTTTCACACCTAGGTGTGAACGTGATGTCACGGCCTCTCACTGGCTGGGGACCCCTTTTCTCACAGCGGGGTTCCCAAACGAAGGCGGATCGCAGACCCGCCGTTTAAATACCGTGACAGCTCGCTCTCTTGCCTCGTTCCCTGTTCCTCGGCTCTCCTGCTGGAGAGTCTCCATGCGACTCAAGATAAGCTCTTTTTGCTCCCCCTGTCCTCCTGCTCGGATCTACTCCCCACGACCCAAAGCATCCTTTCTCGGGCCTACCCCGGCCCATCACTGCTTCCAGCCAGCAACTGCGAGGCCATCCAACGGCGCGCAAGTCAGCCACCAGCAAAAGAGACCGGTTCACGGGTCCCGTCCAGCCAGAACCACGAGTGACCCGCGCACATTGGCGTGAAAGAGGCACGGTGCCACCATGGGAAGACGCAACGGGTCCACGCGCGCCCTATAGGACCCGGTTCTGCTGAGATGCCACAACCTATACCTTCACGGAAGACGAGAGAGAGACAGGACAAGCAGAGCCGCTCTTGCGACCACCGGCGGAGCGTAACCCAATGACGGCTCAGCCGTACACCAAGCCTAATCACCCTCGCCGGACTCTACAACGCCATCGATCGCGTTTGGGAGCGACCCAAATAAGAGGCTTTTGTGTTTGGGCAGAGCTTAGATTAGTTGTGTTTGCCAATCCCATTTTCTCGGGTGTCGCATATGCTTAGAACCGGACCATTGGTCCCGCCGTAACTGAATTTCGTTCATGTGTTTTTTTTCTATTGCGAACAGCAACTCCGCTCTCCGTTTCTCAGCTCAAAATCAGAGCAGCTCGGTGAAGTGGCTTCACATTGCTGCATCTGTGAAAAACGACAAAGTTGCTGTTGCTAGTCGCAGAGTTACTCAGCTTAGTTAACGTCTTTGTGCTTACTGTGACACTGTTTACGATTTAGACCACCGGTAATCCGCTGGTGCGTATTTAACCACGTGATCACGTGTTTCCTCACCGCTGGCCGATCGCACCCCAATTTCCAAACGTTCAGGACGAAAGCGTGGACGTCTGCTTCACACTCTCCCTCCTGTGGAAATCCTCGGAGCGATCACAGCATCGGTGGTTAGGAATCACCTTCGCGTTGTTGGTCTTATTCTGCCCTTTTCTTTCCTCTTCCTCCGTACTAACAATCTTCTGACGAGTTTCACGTGGTCTTGTCCGCCATGCTGTGACGCCCTATCGCGCGGTCGGCGGCCATCTTGGTTAGAGACGAGAGCACCACGTGATCTCGCCCGCCATCTTGTGACACCCAATTGCACGAGTCGGCGGCCATTTTGGTCAGGGACGAGAACACGTGATCGCGGCGGCCATCTTGGACATCCTTTCCCATTACCCCACACACACACACACACACACACGTGCACACACACATATATACCTATAGTTACATGTTTACCTGCAGACATATGGACACTCTTTCCCCCGTTTAATGTTTGATTATGTTAGTTTAGTTATCCTTTAGTAGTAGATATCAGGGTCTTGATTAAAGTGTTTATTCATTTTAATACTAGTGTTAATAAATCCTGATATATTCTAATGAGAGAAGTTGTTGTGGTTATTTTACACAGTTTTGTAACATTGGCTGGTTGAAGAGGTCTGTGCTTGGACTCACATCTTCTCTGTTGCTCTATAGCGCCACACCTGGTCACAGGCTGGCATGCATAGAACAACGGCCATTTTGAGACTGATTGTGCCGTTTAGTCCTTTTTCCTGATTTATCAGGTGGTGCCATGTTTTTATTTTATTAACTTTGTTAATACCCTTCTGGTTATTAGCAGCTGTCCCTCAAGACAGTTGGTAATAACCCTTTTATGACTAAACGAGCACATTATACGCCTTATTGCACAACACTGTTATTGATAAAAGATTATTATAAGATGCATGTTAGCGTCATATCTTTTGGGGCATTTAATGCTGAAATCAGTTTAAAAGTTTCATATTCTCTTTTTGTGCCACACTTCAATTAATAATTTATGTTTAATAGAATAAACCAAACTTCAGGTAGCTTGATAATTTGTATTGAGAGGCATTTCTACTCAGCAAAGAAGCAAAATCCAGACTCATTGTGTGAAATTGGTGCTTTACATTTTTCTGTTTGATGATGTTGTGCAAATTGAACAGAGACAATCTTTCTTTTATTATTCATATTTTTTCAGATCCAAAAGAAATCTGCAATTGAAAGAAAGATTCTGTTGACATACTGTGTTGTTCAAAGCAGAATATTGTCTCTGGTGAGGAGGCAGCTTGAATGCAGAATAAGAAAAGAGAGTGAGAGCAACCAAGGCAGACAGAAAGAAAGACAAGCAGAGACACAAATGAGATTTGTATCAGGGTGGCTACTGAGATAAATGCACCGAGCATTTTGTATCCAATTTGATATGAAATTACTTTTCTTAACTAAAGGATGTGTGCTTTCCTGTCCAGCTTCTTTCAGAGGAGGTGATTAAGATGGAAGTGAGATTTGCCACAAGGAGGGAAGCAGTTTTCTTTCCTCACTCAGTAATTGAACTTTTGTGCATGCCTACAGCAAGGGTGTTCTATATCGTTTTTTTTTTAATGACACAACTACATTGAAAAAAGGGTGATTTGATCATTCATGTAATCTTTTTTTTTTTTAATTACAAATATTCACAACTTGCACCTGCAGTGAGTCGTTTGACTACCGCTTTGGTTCGCACCAGATTGCGGTTGATGTGGAGCTTGTACACCAGAGTTGGACATAAACCGTACAGAGATCCCTCTTTCAACTGCACAGTGTAAACCACTGTGACTACTTTGACAAGCCAGTATGTGGAAATATTGTTGCAGATGTTAGCCTGTCTGCTTTCAAATTGTTGGAGGCTGACATAATTTTTGTAGCATGACTCGTGTAAATTATTAATATTTACCAAATTTAATAATTTCGGCGTGCCACCTTTTTTTATTAAAAAAAAGGAAAAGTCGGAGAGCATATCAGTAAGTTATTTCTGTTGGTTCCTGTCAAGTTGGATTGGCTGTGGAAATTAATCATCAGAGTCGCCAATACGTTTTAAAACATTTATTTAGACACAGACATGAAACACAAAAACATATAAGACATTTATATATATAACATCACATCAACATGAACGATTTCTTCATTTTCGGCTATAGCGCATGACAGGAAATGACGACAGAGGGTAAAGGAAGGAAGCGAATCTTAAACAAAAATGGCGGGTACTGAAGGAGGTTTTGGATTAGAGTCGTCATGGTAACGTGGGCTATCTTCTGGTTTATGGCCCAGGTGTGTGTGTTTGTGTGTGTATGGGGGGGGGGGGGGGGTTCAGCCTGCAGGTCCAGATACTGGGTAAAAGTTCACAGCTAGAGAGGCTTCTGCCCCTACAGCAATTTAATTAATAAAACTTGCGATGACGGGGATCGCTACATTTTGTACACGAAGCTGTGCCAATTGAAACCTGTCACATGGCAACGGGAGCAACGATGTTGGTAGATACGTGCTTGTGCAGCACATTGTTAGCTAATGCACAAATAAAACTGTGGTTATATTCTTCCATCAACCAACTTGGAAAACAAATCATGAATCAATTATACAATAAACATTTATTGGCAAAACAATGAGATTGCTTTGCCATTCTAATTTCTTGATTTATTCTACTTTTCTATTATTTTCTTTCTGTTCTATTCTTTCTATTCCTTCAAACTGTGCTGAAGGTTTAACAAGAAGTTTTGAATGTTCCTAAACAGTGATTTGTGTGGAGGCGGCTCTCTCAAGAGTACTTTGTCTTAATATGCGATAAACAGTTTATTGCTGTAAAAAGGAGATGACGTACTGTCAGAAACTCAGATATTAGTGAGCATATCAGGCGGTTGATCTCATAACACGTGAAGCTCCAGTACCTATGAAGTGTAGTTAACATATCATCATCATCATCATCATCATCATCATCATCATCATCATCATCATTTAATTTTTCTTAAATTTTAATAACATGCCATCATCATTATTTTTTTTCCTGGCAGACTAAACGGATTGTTTTTTGTTTGTTTTAGAGGCATGAGGACAAAGACAACACAGATCTATACTGGGAAAGAGAAAGGAGGAGGTTAGGACTTTAAGTCACGACTATGGAGCCCCGTTTGGGTAATAATTCAATGAATAAATTAGTCTATTATTATGAAATACGGGCGTTTATTATTATGAAATACGTATCCATTATTATGAAATATATGTAATTATTATGAAGTATATTTTTATTATTATTTAATCTTAGTTAAATGCATAATAGTTTATTTCAGAATAGCTTTTTTTTTTATCTAAGGATGATTTTTTACATAAGGGCTTCGTTTTTCATAAGAATGAGCTTTTACATAATAATGACATTTTGCCAGTGGGCGGGACCAGTGGTTGACCTGCACGCTCATTGGCTGATCCTTCTCCATTCTACGCTCTGACATTGACTAGTTTTGGCCGCGAGGTCCCGTTAGCAGCGGGCCGTGGCATCATCAAGGTGCGCTCCTAGTCCGATTGTAGCTATGGCAGCTTGGACTGAGCTACGGGAGACCTTGGCGTTTCTTAGTCGATGTCAACTTTTAACCGTAAACTGAGGTGCATTCTGCCACCTACTGGCCTGGAGTAGATACATTGCACCTCTCGCCCACTATCGATATTCACTGTTCTGTTGCTTATACCTGAATGAAAGAGCAGCCAATTACATAAATGGCTCCGCCCTCTCTGCTGTGATTGACACACGAATCATTCTTATGAAAAACAAAGCCGTTATTATGTAAAAGCTCATTCTTATGAAAAACAAATCCATTTTCATAATGATGGCAAATATTTCATAATAATAAACATGCATTTCATAATAATGGGAAATATTTCATAATAATAAACGCCTGTATTTCATGATAATAGACTCATTTATTCATTGAATTATGACCCAAACGGGGCTCCATACACGACAGTGTTCTAAGTTCACTGGTTGTCTGCAGTTATTTGGGTGATTTGTTCAGCGTGCTGCAGGATAAATTAACTTATTGGTATTATTGCAGAAAACGATGAGGACATTTATTCGAAACATTTTTAACTTTTCTCATTTTGTATGTCTGTGCAGCTCATAGGAATCAACCCGTGATTCTCTGTCACGCAGCTCAAGCCTTATACATGGACTGAGTCAGCCTCATATTCACAATATTAATGTAAATCTAGTAGTTCTGGAGTAACACACATACACATAAACAGACTTTTATAGATAGTCCTAAATTATGACTATATGTCTTGGATGCTGCCGGATGGCGGTGGAGCTTCCTATGCCCCTGTTGACTGCTGACGGTGGGATGAGGTTTGGGTGGGGGTAGGGGCTGATGTGGCGGAGAGAAGTGTGACAAATCAAAAAGAAAACCTGTGACTAATGAGCAGCGGAACATAACAGCTGCAGATGCTTCTTCACAGGGCAAGAAAGCACTCAAGTCACTGAGAAATAAAAACTATCTGAGTCATACATCACGGCCTTTGCAGTCACCACACGCCAGTCCACATGCTCTCCACAAACACTTCTGTTTCCTCATTCATGTTGGAAAGGAAAACATCCTCTTCCTTGAAAAGAGACCCAACATGTTTAATATTCTTCTAGCTCACGGTTGAAAAACATAGAAATTCATCTGAGCTGCTTCATTTGGCGATTTTACCAAGAAAGACAGAATTTATGTTCCATGTACAATATGTTGAAGTTATTACTCAATTTTTTCATTATAATGTTGAAATCTAGTCTTTGCTTATTTCAGGTGTGAGTTAAAAAGATCAGCCAATCACAGGCGATGGTCGTTGCTGTGATTGACTGTGATTGGTCAGAACTTAGAACCGACTTGTCTGAAACCCACAGATGTTGTTCTGGCACGCTCGTGGACTTTTTTTTTTTTTATTACTCTGGGCATCCTCTGCTTGGTTTTTTTCCCCTTCATTTTTGGCAACCTGCACAACTTCAGAAATATAAGTTAAAATGTTTAAGTCTTGTCTTAATTAATTATAGGTTCTTCCAACTTCCAATTCAAATTTAATTCAATTTTAATTGCGTCTAAATTTGTTTGACATCCAGGTAAGTATATTATCTGTGAGTCAAATATTTTTTTTTTTCTTTTCATTGGTTCCAATGTCAACCTGCTGCTGAGACATCAAGTCTGCAGTGAGACAGCTTTCCCGCCAACGTGGCAGACGTGGCATAACGAAGTCAGCGGTGGACAGCAGCTGACTCAGCTCCAGATAGTGATGCTGGAACCGGGAGAGTCGACCCGACTCCCTTTCCATCTGGGAACTGACAGCAGCGAGGAGCCTCTTTGACTAAAAGGCATCAGCTCGGACTTCTTATCAACGAGGATTAAATTAATCATTATTATTAATGCACACAGGATGTATATGCTACATTATTTTCCTTAATTAGACTGCACTGAATTGCATTGTAGGTGACTATGGACTGGATTATAATTGGATATAACTGGTCTGTATTTATTTGAAATTTAATTTAAGTTTTGTGCTTTTTTTCAGCGTGCCCTTAAGTTACATTTGTTTGAAATAGTCGTACACAAATAAATTACATTTAACAACTTGGCTTTTGTTAAAACATAGAGTAACCATGTAGAGCATAAAATATTCTTTCATCTGTTGTTTCCTGACAGAAATCAAAGATGCAAACAGTGTTTAGGTCCCTGTTTATATATTTTTTTTTTTAAAAAGGAGGCAACAGCTCAAGAAAGGATTCATTTAGCACCACCGACCTCCACAGGAACAAGTTTGCTTCACTTAGTCTAATGGCCCCATGTTGTTGCTGCATGTTGCATTTTGAAAGATGTATGTGAGATGCAAAAGGAAAAGCTTTTTACATAAATGGGCTGTTGAAGCAGACTGGTAACCGGAGGACTGAGTGAACCACATGCTGCGCTCCGCGAGAGGAGAAAAACCTTGTAGTGGTGTAATTATTCACAACTCTGCCATTTAACAAGAAGTGTTACAGCTACAATGTTGTGTAAAATGAAAAAGGCAAGGCATGATTGTATCAACAGGCCTTTGATTACTAAACAGTTTAAAGTACGGTAAAGTCAGTTAAAAACTGTTAAAAAGGTTGTTTTTTTTAATAAATAAAAAAAAAAGAAAAAAAAAGAAAAATCCAGTAATTAAAGCAAAGACTTGGCTTCCTAAAACAGATGGCACTTATTGAAGTTACATCTGGAAACAGGCATGTGTGGAAGCTTTTTTAAACAAATAAAACTGATAAGACCATTAACCCACTTCTGGATTCAAAATGCTGTAGTGTTGTTGTCTCTGCTCTTTCCTCCCCAGCCTTCATCACACTTGTAAATTCAGCAGTCTCCAATCGACTTGTGCCAAAAGGTGATTGTCTGCCAGAAATTGATTTGCCACAGTCGGAGCATGTGCAGGCCATAGAGGACATTAAGAAGGATTTATTTTAAAGATAATAGTCCATGTAGTTCTTTGCACCCTCTGATATACCTTTAAAGGGACATTACAACTCATTAATGATATTTTTTTGCTTGCCAAACATTGATTCCAGCTCCGAAGCTTGAGCTTCTGTCTTGAAACTACTCACTTTCATTAAGGGGGTTTATATTTAAAAGATTATACTATATATATATATATATATATATATATATATATATATATATATATATAATATATATATATATATATATATATAGTATATATATATAATATGCAAAATCAAATAATGAATACAAAAGTAGTGTAAAATGCACTTTTATTTAAATGTTCTGCTGCCATATGAACTAAAGTGCCATAACATTGTTGTTCAAACACTTTTAACATCAGCACTTGTCAGTAACACATATTTAGTGTAAATCTCATCTTAAAAAATGTTGAAAAAAATAAAGCTTATTGCCACTGTCAGGGTATTAATGTCATCCTGTTTTTATGAAAAAAAAAGTCTACAAACAAAATCCAACAAAATGATTGTGTCTCAGCACAATCAGAACATTAAAACAGGTAATTTCTGAGGTAACAGCAGAAACTTTTAACGGGGAGTTCAACTTGTCAGTTGTTACAAATAACCTTGTTTCTGTTGAATCCTCCGTCTGGGAGAACTTTAAAATAAAAAATGTCCATGTTAAAGTTCTGTAACTTTACCATTACATGTATCATTCATTCTTTCCATTTTCGATTGTCAATCAAAAATACAAAAAAATAAAAAGTGACATTATTTTAGGTTTTTCGTTTTTTAATCTAACACAAAAAAAACAACAACAAGAAAAAGCCTATCTTTTTTTATATTTCAATTTTAGACTTGGATCAAAAATACGAAATGAAAAAACGGGCCACAGGACTGAATTAGTTTTATAATGGAGGACTGGACTTTCTGTTGTCATTACACATCTGTGCCACTAGATGGAGCCGCACTGCAGTAACCAGCTAGAGAACAGCAGGACAGTGAACACATGGAGCAGATCTGATGGAACATGGAGGAATGACGAGAAAGTTTTGTTGCAGTCCAGAATTTTTTTTTTCTAGACAGAATTGTTAATATTGCTACTTGAATTGCTACCTGAACTGTAAAGTTCACGGATTTTTACCGTTCTCCATGTCTGTTTTAGCTTTTCTGCATGTTTACCTGATAATTCTCTTCCAGTTCCGCAGCAGCCAGTAACAGACTTTTCAAAACAAAAGCATGTGAGCAACATGCGTTAACGCGCGATAAAATAAATGTCGGCGTTAATAAATTAATGAGTTAACGCGATAATAACACGTAAACTTGCCCAGCTATATACATATATATATATATATATATATATATATATATATATATATATATATATATATATATATATATATATATATATATGTGTGTGTGTGTGTGTGTGTGTGTGTGGTGTGTGTAACCTCACATACCAATATCTGAAATGAGTTCTCTCCTCACTGGAATTATTTCTCAGTCTCAGTCATTTCTCAGTATTTTTTCATGAATATCCCCATGTAAACATTTTTACTGAATGTTTTAATGGAATAAAGCAGATTAATTAAAGCAGATTAATTGTCAGTGCTTTACAAGAACTTCTTTTGCAATAGTGAGATTGACCCATTGTTCTTTACATTGCTTCAGTTCATCCAGGTTTTTGGCATTCTCAAATGCAAAATAAATAAATAAATAAGAGCTGTCTAACAGTCCCAATTTGACTGACATCTAGATTTTGACTCTGTCATTCTAAAACATTCAGTTTTCTATTTTTCTTCCATTGTGATGTAGGTTTGCTGGTGTGCTTTGATCATTGTTGTACTGCAGAACAAATGTCTGCCTCACATTTGCCTCCAGAACACTGTGGCCTGTAGGTTCTGGAGTGTTTTTTTATTTTCTTCTTCTCTGAGAACTGCACAGTCTGAACTTGGGCTGAGTTTACTGGGACATTGACTCATGAAAAGATTGTCGGCGGTCTTGAAGGCTGTTCACTTGTGAAAAAATCTTTCTCATTGTAAAATGTTAAACTTGTTTGAAAACGACCACCACAACCTCTTGCCTTTGAGCTTCTTTTCCCTGTGCTTATGTTGTCTCCCTCTTCTTTTCTGAACTCTCTCTTTCTCTTTTGTACTGTCTTACTTTTACTTTTCCACCATCTCTTTTGTTCTCCTGACTCCTGGACCCTACTTCCTGATCTACATCCAGCATATAAAGGGAAAGAAATACAAATGTCCCTGTATAACGCCCTAATATGTATTCAGAATAAACCTATAGGAAGAGAGCAAGCTTTAATTCTAATTTCATCTGATTGCTTAGCTGTGCAATATTAACTGCACCTATTGCCTACAGTATTTCCCAGCTGTTTGTCTGTTTATCTGTCTGTCCATCTGACAAGCAAACCGTAGCAGGGAGAGGCAATATCATATAGTTTTATGTTCCACCACTCAACACCTATATCACATTAACACAAAAAACAAATGTACTTTTATAAAACTGAAGGATTAAAAACAGCCATGTCAGGTCAATGTCACTGTGTTTCCATTACTGTTTACTTGATTAGAAAGAAGTTGGTTCCTCGGCTGATTTGATATATCTCCTCATAATACTGAACAATGTCAAACACACTGGTTGTCATCAGCTGAAATGTTATAAAATATAACATATGTATTGTATTTATATGGCTTTATTAATAAACTTAACATATACATGAATAAATTCTAAATAAAAAAAAAAGACCCATTTCAATTTGTGAAAAAACAAAATCAACTAAACATCACTCAACAAAATACAAATTAAAATGTGCAACTATTTACAGTGAAAAACCTTCAGAGTCCCTTGCTGGTCTTTTCTCCAACTCTGTTAATTGCACTGTTGGATTATTAGTTTGAATAGCTCTATATGAAACTTGTATTTTACAAAGTGTTCACTCTGCCTTTCCGGAGTCTAACACTTTAAAATGTGTCCAAATTTTACTCCTTTTCCTGTTGTCACTAATCTTTGGTGAACTGGTCAAATCCTCTGGCGCTCCTCTCGCTCTCGTCTCTGTGCCGTGTCTGTAACCCCCCCCCCCCCCCCCCCCCCCCAGCAGAGTGTTGCTGACTCTGCTCCCCCCCTCCCTCCTGCTCAGTGTAGTCACACAGACGTTGCCACAGCCACACATGTTGACCAATGCGGCTTTAAAAGACAATATAAGAATTTTTTTTAAAAATTGCTCTGGCTCACGAGCCGGCTCCCGTCGTTCACTTCAAAGAGCCGGCTCTTTTCCGGCTCTCGTTCGCGACCGACCCATCACTATCATCTAATAACAAAAGTAAACTTACCTTGACGTAAATGTTGCCGTGTTTTGTAACTTTCCCCACATTTAGTTGATTGTGTGGACGGACACATAACTGAACCGAAGCCTGCAGATTTCCACTGTTTGTTTTAACTTGTTAAAGGGAATAAAAATGTCCCTCCAAACGTTCTGGACACCTCGAGTCACTGTTGCAGGTCCCCAGCAGCAATATTTCACCACGGCGTTATTCTAGTGTGATGTAAATACGGTTGATAGGCATCGGAAAAATGGCAAAATAACATTGTCCTTAATGGAGGAGCAGCGAGAATGTCCGACCTAGCAACAGTAACTAGGGAAGGGGCGGTGCTTACCGAAAGGTCAATTGTATGTGACCGCAGACAGTGTCGCAGAGAGGAGAGAAAGGAGGCCTCTGATTGGTCAATTCTACATCCGCGTAGAAAACAGCGCGTCATTGAAAAAATGAGGAAGTACCCACATCTGTACGATTCTGGTTCTCCACACTACAAAGACAGCACATATTCTAGTAATTCATGGAGGGAGATAGCGATGAATGTGGGTCTGGATACGGCCGAGACGGTGAGGAAGTGGAAAAACGCAAGAGATACGTTTAGTAGGTTTAGCTAGTTCGTGATTGTCGCTCTTGCGTTGTGGCTTAGAATAACACATCGCAAAGCGCGCTTCAAAATGGAGCATAAATCAAAAGTGACGGCGACACATTGCCGCGAGAGTAAACACGGCCCTTAACCCTCTGAAAACCTATAGAAGCTTTAAGGGGGTAACCACATGAGGTTTTTCATGTTGGTATCATCTTTATTCAGAAAATAATGCCACAGTAAAAAAAAATGGTATTTCCTTTTTGTCTTTGGTTCTATTTTCCTGATACAATCTTTTTTCATTATTATTATCAAGTGTAAATTTGTTTATTTTACGCATGAAAAAATAAAAAAAATAAGGAAACAAAAGAGTTGATACTAGCATTAGCTGTGTATCAGATAATGAAGGATGCTGTCTGAAGGACCACAGTTGGCTGTCCAGCGCTGGAACTCTGTCCCTTTATGCACCGATGTTGCTGCTGATCCTTAAATGATTTAATGATATTATACACAGTAATACAAGAAATATGCAAATTCCTTCTCGTTTCTCACTGAAAATGGTTCTTATGCACAAACATTTTTTCTACCTCATTTGTTGACAAAGTGGAGATCGTCATTATTATGCTGATTTGAGACAATACATAGAGAAGTGTGTCCAGAAGATGGAGTGTGTTAATCCCAATAAATTTCTGACA
Source organism: Hirundichthys speculiger (assembly GCA_018398805.1). Taxonomy (NCBI): domain Eukaryota; kingdom Metazoa; phylum Chordata; class Actinopteri; order Beloniformes; family Exocoetidae; genus Hirundichthys; species Hirundichthys speculiger. The sequence goes on from JAGFBZ010000600.1 coordinate 438,361, forward strand.
CAGTGACTGCTGATAAGTAAGAGAACACCGAGGGTCAACAAAGAGCCATAATACTTACAGTAAGTACATGGGATATAGTTTTTGAAGGAGTTATTCTGATATGGTCAATGGAATTATCTTCAGTAAAACAGTGTTTAAGGCAGAAATTGCCTTCCATGGGTAAAAAAGTGAAAAACTACATTTATTAAAGGTGCTTCTTCAATCACAATGGACATGATTTAATTATAAGCCTAATTTTTCATCAAAAACACTTGCATCTCTGGTTCTGAAATGAAACCAAACAAAGCATTATATTAATTGTCATTTAAAGGGGTTTTAAAAGGGGAGTTGAGCTAAGAAACACATAATCACATTACTTAAAAGCAATTCATAAGCCGTATTTATGACGCTTTTAAAGTATTTAACAATGTCAAAAAGGACCACACTTCAAAACATGACACTTTGAAATAAAATACACTTTCAGCATTGAATTAACAGCCATGATTACTTTTTGGTAAGCAATAAACAATATCAGCGGGTTTTTATCACTCTTCAAAGGTGTTACAAAAAATGTGAAGAGCTACATGGACTATAATCTTTAAAATATACTCTTTTCCAATTAAATCAAACAATTTTATAAGAGAAAATAATTAGAGAGACAAATATATTTCCTCAACCTCTGTACAGCAGCTGGTCCATACAAAGCAAGATTTCTCTGGAGGTTGACAGAACAATCATTTTTCTTCAGTGCCTTTAATTAGTAATTACCCACTTTGATGGGTTTTTCTTTGATTCGTGACCTTTGCTTTGTTGTTTTCCTCTTTACTTCAAACATGATAAGTTCTTAAGTCCTCTTGCCTCAGAATCTTATCAGTGCTGCATGTTGCAGGATTTCAGACAAAGAGAAACAACACACGCTGCCACTGTAATTTGTAAAATGTGTAAAATAATAAGTAGTGTTGGTGGTTAATTACACAGTAACGTCTGAAACTCCAATGTGTGTCACATAATAACAATGTGTTGTTATTTTCTCAACAATATGGACTGATGCTGGAATGGAGAAAAAGCTGCTGCTACTATCAGTTATTTGATGTGGTAGCGAATAGCAATTAAACCATTTTGATTGCTGGACATATTAGCAGGTGTTAACAGTTTTGTTTTTTTTAAACCACAGAATTGATCCTGCTCTTCATACTACAATGGAAACGTTTAAATTCTGTAGCCTACAGGACATTCACAGATTTACTGAAGTTAAATTGCATTTTGTTGCTTTGATTCTCCTGAAGATCTTCCTGAACACATGGGCTTTTTAATGTTTAATAAATGACATTAACATGTGTAAAAACAATAACAAATCCCATTAGAACTCATTCAGTTCAGTTCAGCTTTATTCCTATTACTTCTATTACAATCCAAATTGTCTCGAGGCGCTTTTCAAAGACCCAGAGCATGACCCCCGAGCAGAAATTAATGGTGGCAAATAAAAACTCCCCTTTTGGGAGAAAACCTTTCAGCCAAACAGAGGCCATGGTAAGATATTGCTGTAAATTGCTGTCTTGGCTTGTACATAAAAAGATGCTATGCCCTTTTTTCAAAACCCGACAGAAGTGTCTTACATCTTAATGAAATGTGTTTGACCTTTTGTTTTTTTTCATTAGAGGTACGTTCACAGCAGCCTGTTTTTTGGGGAGATGAAGTCAGATGTTGTTGGATGTGAGCCTTTTAATATGGTGTTACAACTTTGCGCTACTTACTGCTGAAGTAGAGCAAATGCAGAAAGATGTGAAATTAGCTAAATTAATATTAAAGCCAACACTCACACCGTGTGACTTGATGTGACTCTTTAAGGATTTTGTGGAAACAGACATTCTAGTTTGATATTTTGTCATTTCAGTCTATGGTCTTAGAATTAGAGCTGGGCAAGTTAACACGTTATTATCGCGTTAACGCATTAATTTATTAACGCCGACAATTATTTTATCACGTGTTAACGCATGTTGCTAACATGCTTTTGTTTTGAAAAGTCTGTTACTGGCTGCTGCAGAACCGGAAGAGAATTGGCAGGTAAGCTAAAAACGGACATAGAAGACGGTAAAAATCTGTGTACTCTACAGTTCAGGTAGCAACTCAGGTAGCAATATTAACAATTCTGTGTGGAAAAAAAAAAAAAATCTGGACTGCAACAAAAATTTCCCGTCATTCCTCCATGTTCCATCAGATCTGCTCCATGTGTTCACTGTCCTGCTGTTCTCTAGCTGGTTACTGCAGTGCGGCTCCATCTAGTGGCACAGATGTGTAATCACAACAGAAAGTCCAGTCCTCGAATATAAAACAAATTCAGTCCTGTGGTCTGTTTTTTCATTTAGTATTTTTGATCCAAGTCTAAAATTTAAATATATATTAAAAAAAAAACAGGCATTTTTTTTCATTTTTTTTTGTGTTAGATTAAAACGAAAAACGTCATAAAAGTCACATTTCTTAAAAAAAATTTTTTTGATTGACAATTGAAAATGGAAAGAATGAATGATACACGGATTGATAAAGTTATTGAACTTTAACATGGACATTTTTATTTTAAAGTTCTTCCAGACGGAGGATTTGACAGAAACAAGGTTATTTGTAACAACTGACAAGTTGAACTCCCCGTTAAAAGTTTCTGCTGTTACCTCAGAGATTACCTGTTTTAATGTTCTGATTGTGCTGAGACACAATAATTTTGTTGGATTTTGTTTGTAGACTTTTTTTCATTTTTTTTTTATAAAAACAGGATGACATTAATACCCTGGCAGTGGCAATAAGCTTTATTTTATTTTACATTTTTAAGATGAGATTTACACTAAATATGTGTTACTGACACGTGCTGATGTTAAAAGTGTTTGAACAACAAATGTTATGACACTTTAGTTCATATGGCAGCAGAACATTTAAATAAAAGTGACCTTTACGCTACTTTTGAATTCATTATTTGATTTTGCGTATACAATGCGATTAATCGTGATTAATCAGGGAAATAATGCGATTAATCAATTAATTAATAAAAATTTTAATTGTTGCCTAGCCCTAATATATATATATATATATATATATATATCCTCAGTGCAGATACGTAGCAGTGAGGATGTCATATCAAAATTCATGCAGCTTTTGCCAGAACTGATGCGCTGAGCAGAGCTTTGTACAACGGGGGGATGTATTTCTTGGCAGGCATGTTGTCATGAAGGACGGTTACAATAGTCGCTGGTGAGATGTCATCAATAACGCTGGTGAGCTCTTCCGCTGTAAATTATTTATCCCAACCGTTCCCCTCAGCCGCATCTCCTGCCTCGATATGATCTCAGAAATATGACATTCTCTGTTGTTGTTGATACGAATAAAACATACCGACCAGTACCTGGTGGTCCAGATGCCTGCTGTTTCAGAGGCACATTCACACGACAGCCAGGTGAAAGACACTTGCAGATATGGACGTAAACAGTCAAACCAGATCGTTACCGGATCAGAACTGACACAACTGGTGGCTTGAATGTAGCGTAGACGGGGAGGCTGGAGGATGTCCACCCTGTTTTGGCTCTGTGCTGTAACTGTGTTCCAGCCTCAAATAAACCTGCTTTTTTATTTGGTTGCCATGTCAGATGCCCAGATATATGCTTTCAAGCACAGAAGAGTATTTTTATTTTAATATGTCCCCTTTAAAGGTGGGGTAAGTGTTCTTTGAAAAAAAAACGGTTCCAGCAATCCAAATCAAGTGAGATTTTGAAAATATACACTCCCTCCCTCCTCCCAAAGGCTCCGCCTCCTCCTCTTCAGCCCACCCATCGAAACCACGCCTACAAACGACTACATGAACCACAGGGAGGGAGGGAGGGGTGGGGGGGACTGCATTGATATTTGATGGACGTATTAGGCAGCCAATGAAAGTAATGATGATCACTATTTTGATTGGTCAGAGTTTTTCTCTGATTATACCTTCTAGACTGGACCAAAACGTTTCGTTTTTTTTTGCAAACATTTTATTTCAGTGGGTGCAATGGGAATGTGAAAAAAGGTTTTCAGGCAATATTGTAAAAAGTGCTGCAAAAAAAGATCACCTACCCCACCTTTAATGAGAGAAAAAAAAACAACCCAACCAAAAAAAAAAAACATACATACACTTTATGCCTCCAGTACGTCATTGACTGTACACGTAACTGCACTCTTTGTGCAACTTGACAGCAGCTGCAACAGGGAAAACTTTTTGAGTATCATGAGCATAACAGATATTAATATTAATTCAGAATGTGACTTACTGAAATTGTGAGCTTATATCCTCAAATCAGTAACAATATCTGATATGACTCCACCATGAAGCCCGGTTTCCCTCCATAGAAAGGCCCACCTTCATATGGGCCAGCATTATATTTATAAGCTTCAATTAGAGCCCGTCTATGAATTTACTTTAAAGTTAAACAACACACGCACCATCTCGGTAGTGTGCGCGTGTTTTATGATCTAAATAAAAATAAAGGAAAACTGTTTATTTCATGATATTGGCCTGCAGCGGTGAGGAGAGACGTCACTGCGCAGAGGAGACAGGGGAAAAAAGGCGCGGGAGGGGGAGGGGGGGGTGTCCAGCGCCTCCTCGCGACGCGCTCGCGAGACACAGCAGCCGCGCGCGCTGGAGGATTCCTGCTCCGTGACGGTAACAGAAGAGGAGACGCGGACAGACGCCTGCTCTTCCCCGCGGTTATCGCTGCTGTCCGGGGAGAAGTTTCCTCCCATCGCCGGTGTCCGGTCCGGTCCGGTCCGGTCCGGCTGCCGCAGTTTCAGCTACCCCCCCACCCCCCCACCCCCCCCCCCACCCCCCCCCGTGCGCGCGCGCGCGCACACGCACTCTCGGGGATCTGTGATGTGATGGGTGTCGGAGTGGAGCCCGGGAAAGCCTCCTCTCGCCTGGGAAGCAGGATGATGAAGATGATGGAGAGCAGGAGCTCCAAGTTCGCTTCTTTTCCTTCAGCCGAGGCTCGTCTGGGAATAAAAGAGCGCGCGCTCCGTTGAGGGATTAAAACTGCCTCCTGACAGAATTATTGTTCCCGTTTCTGCCTCTGACATGCCTGCTGATAATCAAGCTCGAGCGCAGCTCTGGATCTACATGTTGCGCGGCTGATGCGGCTGCTGCGCCTCAGTCCTCCTCTCCTGCGCGTATTTGGAGTTGTTTTTTTTTTTTTTTTTTTCAGAAAAGGTGGTTAACATCTCATCCAGGTCAAAAACATGACCTTTTCGTGTCTGCGCTGAGTGTTTACGAGCCTTAACTGTGACATGGAAAAGACAGGACTCTACAGCTTCCTGTGGTACTTCATTCTCAATTTGCCCTTCATGATTTGTGCAAATGGTAAGTGAACTGAAATAGTGTTGGAAGTATCCTTTGCCACCCACATGCAGGATTAATCATTCCCTGTTAAATTTTTGAAACTAAACCTACACATTTTACTGTAAAGGGAAAAAAAAAGTAAAATTATTAAGGCAAAGACATGAGATTGAGCACATGAAAGAGATCAGATTAAAGCAGAACCGTGATGTCAGCTGTGAGGACGGTAGGCCGGGAGCCCAGAATATATCAGCTTTATAGGAGGTAAAGAGCGCCGGTTTCACGCTCCCCGCCTGTTCATTAATCTGTCATTTCGCCTCTGTGCTGCTGTCTTCAAAGCGGCGTTCACTGAAGTCCCTAAAGATGTGAGCGTGGGCGAGGGAGAGGACGTGGAGATGCCCTGCGCCTTCAGGGCTGTCGGCTCGACACCCATGTCTCTGGAGATTCAGTGGTGGTACCTGAAGGAGGACGGACCCGAGGAGCTGCCTCACGAGCTGCAGATCAGCGCCCCGACGGACAGAGCCAAGGTACCAGCAGAACCTGGCCGGACCCAGAGAGACACACATCTGTGGGAAAACCTGTTTACATGATCTCTGCATCCTGCACCAGGAAATATCTGAACACTTCTGTCGCAGTACTGTGATTAGAAATACCTGTAAAAGTGAGCCCTGATGCAGACAGTATCTTTCATTTTACTGCAATTCAAAGTAACAATCAGCAGCTTGAGGAGTTTATCAACATTTAAAAGCTTTACCAATGATCTGTCTTTATATTCAGACAACATGTTTGTCGCTCAGGACTGTGGGAAGGACACTTGTTGGTTTCTTGAATCCATTACATTCCTCTCAGGTCCGCCGCTTAGAGCTGCCATGATACGACATTGTGGCGGGGTGGGGGGGGTGGGGGGGGGGGGGGGACGCGGTGGGAATTACTTTTCCCTTCAGCATAACGAATCAGACTGACTCTTTTTTTTCCTGCTGTCTGAGGAGTCAGAGACAATCACATCTGTGGCATTTCCTCTGCGGTTTAAGTGCATGCAGCGAGGAAAAAGGAGTGAAGAGCAAAAAAAGGAGGGACGGGTGGGGGGGGGGTAGGGGGTTATCAATGGCGTCTTTGAGGCGTACACAACCAGCTCTCCTCATGCCAGTTGCTCCCCTCCCAGCAGAAAGAGAACAATCCTGTGCTCTAAATTGTTTATTTTCCATTAAATTAACCGTGTATCTGATTTATCACTCTTTTTGTCTTTTTAGGACGGTTTCAGAGAAGCTACAAAAATAAGTGTAAGTATCAACTTTGAAGTGTGATTTCATGTGATCAATCATGTCCCTCTTTACTGGAGACACATCTGCCTCTGTAACGGCTCATAAGCATTTACTGCTGATTTGTAGATAGAACGTTGATGCTTATATAAATTCCTTGTTATATGACTTATCTCCTAATGTTTGCCAATTTCTAAAGATGGAGTCGGTGTTGAATATAACAGCATCAGGTTGAGAACGGGACATTTAAGTCAGTTATGGAGGATAATTGAAGCTCTATAAGAACCAACGTCTCGGTTAGCCGAGCAGCTAATCTACGGTCGTGATTCGGTGCAGATTTGGGCGCCTCCTCCAGTCACAAGACGCGAAGCCGTCCTCATTAAGCCGATGATTAACGCTCAGTAAAACCAGCTTTCACTGCAGTTTACCGTTCGCCAGGTTGTTAGCGTTTCAATCTCTCTGTTTGGGTTTCAGACTGTGCGCGTTCAGGGCAACGCCATCTCCCACCGCCTCAGCCTGTCGAAGGTGAAGAAGGAAGACGAGGGGGTGTACGAGTGCCGCGTGTCTGATCTGTGGGCCGAAGACACTCAGGAATTTACGGTTCACGCCACGCTCCGCGTCACGGCGGGCGGCGGCGGCGGCGGCGGCGGCATGGTGGCGGAGGAGGCCGTGTCGCACATCCAGAACCGCTGGCCCCTGAGGAATACCAACACGGCTCTGGGAGGGGGCTCGGCGGGGGGCGCCACCTCCAAACCCAGCCAGGGTCTGGCTGGGGGCGCCAGGCCCGAGCAGGGAAAGCGCCGGGTGCCCCAGCGGGCCCAGCCCGACCTCCTCCCCTCCATCTCATCCACCACCACCACCACCACCTCAGTGGCCAAGTCATCGGCCTCGCCGCTGCCCGGGACCGCAGCCATCCTCCGACAGCAGCAAGGGGCTGGTGAGTGCTGGGGAGTCGGGGGGAGAAGTGGAGCCACAGTGACCCCTAGTGGTCGTACACTTGAGATTTGAAAAAAACATGAATGCAGTACAGCCGGCGGCGTCAGTCGCTGCAGCGGTCTGTGTCTCGCTCTTCAACCGTCTTTATAAATCAAGTTGTGTCGTTTTGAAAGGTTGCACAGGTTAATGATGCAGGTGGACTATGAACTCTTTTCTGTTTTTTTCCCCCCTAGTTACTGCCTCTGTGATTTTCATGTTTTTATATATTAATCACGCCTGGTGTCAGCTCCGTTTTCAGTCACACTTCTATCTCTTACTTCATGTTTAAATCATGTCTTTCTGGCCGTCTTTGGAACTAGAGGCAGAGATTTTGAATCAGGAGGGATGTGGATATTCCTTCCAAGATATGTGTCTTCGCATCAGGAGTGATTGTTCCTGCATGTGGCTTACGAGAGATGATTATATTGTTGCTCTTTTATGAGTGATTGCGTGACGGTGCCTTTATTAATCACGTGTCACTCATTGTTCTGTCGTCAGGCAACACCTGCCACACCTCAGTCACATCTGTCAAACCACTTTAAAACAAGGAACACTTAAGTTGAGTCGTGTGTGGATGGACACCTATTTATATCTACCTCTGCAAGCAGCTTGGCAGATGGCATGAGTGGGGGGGGGGGTGGTGTAATCTACCTCCTCATAGCTCTTCCCCTGCTCCGGTTCTGAAATGTACTTGTGAATAATTAAAACTCAACAAAGTCTTTTGGAGGCTTTTGGGGCATGTTGGTGATTCAGAGAGCAGGGTTAGCGTTAGAAGGGTTAGCGTTAGAAACGACTCTGTGCACGGCTGAAACATGCTAATACCATACGTTGGTACGAAGAGCCTATAGTTTGCTTCACTCAAGCCTTTATGCATCCATTTTTCTGTTATGTAGCTAAACATCTGGGCTTAGTTGGAGGTGTTGGAGGTATTTGGGGCTGAAACAGTCTCGATTGTTCTCCGTGTGTACCCGTGTGTTGTATCAAAGCTTTATTATTCTACAGTTCTCCGACTGTGATCAGTATTTCAGGATGCACGTTTTTCAGTAGTGATGCTGTTTCTCCTCCATGAATACTTAACATTTCTCTACTAAGAACATTTTTGGCTTAGTCTGCCAGAGCAAAAAGAGACTCTGTGTCTCTAGAAAAGCAATATTAACTAGAGATGCACGATAACTGTTTTCTAAAACCGATACAGATAACCGATAACACACACATATACCTAAGATCATTACATCAATACTATGAACATAATCAAAAATAGTTTTGACTTTTTAAATGAACAGATTTTTTTCCAATGAAAAATTATTGGCAAGCCTCTCAAACATTTTCGTAAAGCTATCAAACAGACCTATTTGATATCTCACATTAACTTAAATAAGGTTCATTACTGACTGATATAAAAAAATAAAGGCTCCTTGAACTGATGGAAATACATACATCAGAATTACTAACTGAAAAAATGCATTCTTCAATGACAATAAAAAACAATGCACAGGTCATAATCTACTGACACAAGTTAGACTTGTCTGTGTAAATAAACTGAAAAAGTGCTTTCCATAGTAACAAAGAAATTACATTTAAAGGATTTTGGCTCGTGGTTCCATTCAAATGAATGACTTTAAAGTAAATGAGGTTTAGTAGTTTTGGGTTGTTTTTTTTTAACCTCATGGAAGCTGTAGATGAGAGAGATGATGGAGGGGAGCGGAGGGGTTGACTTGCTGCTGGCTAGCTCACGTTAGCTCACGTTAGCTCATGTTAGCTCCTGTTAGCACGATTTCAAAACTCCATGGAAGCGATGGTTATGTTTCAGGTGGCTGATTGGATTTGACGTATTAAAGCTTGTGTTATTTTTCCCTCCTTCGCTTGGAGCATTTGTCACAAATAACCAGCGAACTATCTTCCTCTGAAACTATAACGAAATTCTACACCATCGCCACCATGTTTGTTTGTTTTTATCAGCGCACTGCTCCACAATGCTGCATTCAAGGTATAACATAAATTCCTCCGTTCCCTTGATTGCTTGTCGTTCTTTCGGCCTTATCTATTTTTTCTATTTTGTATGTGTAACATGTGGGAAAATACTGCGAATATCAATTCAAGTCAGCAACTACCAAAATTATGACCGAGTTAACGAGTTGTTTTCTGGCATGAGGGGGTATTCTTGATTTTCCTTACTAAGTAATCGTTTTTCTGATTATGCCGACGTCACTTGAACATAACATTCAATGCTGGTCATTCAAGGCTCAGAGGGAGCGAGACACTGCTGTGTTGACAGAAATTTATATGTTATCGGGGCTATTCGTTATGATATTGGACTTGTTATTGTCGCGATTATTATAGTGCACCCCTAATATTAACCAAGGACTTTAATAAGAGAAAGATGGCTTAAAAATGCACCATAACAACATGCGGTCATCTGAAAAACATTCATTATAAGTGCATTGACATACATTTGACTTATTTTAGCTACTTCTGTTTAAAATACAGTTGTTTTTAACAACGAATGAGGAGAACATCTGATCAGTTTGCATAAACACAGTCATGATTAATGTTTGAAGTCTCACTTGAGCTAAAAGGAAGTTGAACCCACACGTTGGAGATGAAAATAATACAAGAAATCTGACAAAATAAATGTGTTTACCTCCACCGGTTCATCCAAGCACAGGCCAAAAGTGTGGTGTTCAGTTTAATTGGTACATGTACCAACGTCATATTCTTTCAGACGCTGCAAGTGTGGCAGCAATAATGATACTCAGAGTCTTTTCGGGTCGTTGTACTCACAAATGGTCATTTAACAAGCTGTCAGCGGTTCCGTGGCCTGCGGGAAACGTGGGTCTGCTTTTCACACTGCCCAAAAGCAGATGTCTCTCTGATGGGACACATGTCCAGTGAAAAACCAAGGCCGACAGTCTCTTTCACAGATTTCTGCCTGCTGTATCAATACACATGGCAGCAATCTAAAGGGCTGGATATCGAAAATTGATACCTTTCTGGGATCAATCAAACTGCTTCAATGAAAAATACCTCCTCGTCATTCAATATCTAATTTCAGTACCTTGTAGTGACATTACCACCGCTCTGTTTTTTAACTGTTAAACCACTGAAGTGTCACGGTCACACCACCATCGTCCAATCCTAACGTGACAAGGTGGCGCCAGTTTTAGAGGTTCTCTCTGGAAATATCGTCAGCAGCTTCAGTGCGGTCTGTAGTGAAGAGGATCAGTATGGGAGCTTGGTCATCACTTACTCTTACCTGCAAACACAGTGCTTAGTTTGCTCTCATGAGTTTTAACAGTATCTCTCCCTTCGTCATGGCGGAGGACTTGCTCTGGGTTAAAGCACGTTCTTGCTTCATTTGACAGCTGGCCGTCTGGTTCAGTGAGTAGCTACTTTGTACATTTTGTATCAACCACAAGGAGTGAACTGCAGCTAAAACGGATGCTGAACTGAGTTTCTTGCCAAGATTCTTTCTATTGTGAAGGTTAAAAGTAAAGCCTGGACTGGATCCTGAGAATTCTTCTTTGCTGGATTGAAATGAAATTTTCTCAAAGTGAACTAGAAAAAAAAAAAACCCATAGGAATTTTCAGTTTCTTTTTCCAGTGTGAAAGTCTTGAGAATGTGGTAGTTACATCTCTTGTGGTGGAAAAAATTTATTCTTCATATTTATCTTTGTCTTTGTGACTATGTCTCTCTAATCAAGACCAAAAGTACAGAATGAATGGATGACTTTGACATGTGTGCTTAGGTTGTTCAGTGTGCAGAGTAGGGATGAGTATTGGCAAGGACCTCGCAATACAATATGTATCACGATACTTGGGTCACGATACGATATTATCACGATATCACAATATATTGTGATATCGTTTTAATATCAAAATTAAAAGTAAAGATGAAAAATCAAGTTGCTGTATATGTTCATCAGATGATATTGATCATTCAGAGGACAAATTGAGTCAAAACTATTTGTTTCAAAACAACCTATTTATTGTTCAGTATTACTGTTTTTGAAAAAATCGATATTAGGAGATGAAAAATCAATATTATATTGGATGGCCGAAAATCGCGATATATTTCCAAATCAATTTTTTTTTCACACCCCTAGCGCAGAGTATGGAATGCGTGCGTTTAGTCGTCTAAATGATTAAAGGTCCGCCCACTTACTAGTCGGCACCAGAAATATTAGTCGTTTAAACCAATTTATGTTTTATTCATGTACAAGGCCGCTTAACTGTCATACAGCAGCCCGCCACTAGTCGGGGCTACAGAGCCGTCAGACAGCAGTCCCCCTCTCTGCGGCAATGCTCGAGTAGACTGGAGTTTTAAAACGGCACGGTGGGAAGATGGCCTCTCGCAAAACCAGCGCGGTTTGGCGGTACTTTAATCTAGAAAATGAAAACAAGGTAGTATGTAGACTGTGTCAGAAACAACTGGCATACAATCACTCGACTGGAGCAATGCGCAACCACATTCGACTCAAGCATTTGGATGTTAATCTGGACGAGACGACGGCTGCTGATGCTAGCGGTGCTAGCCACACTCAGGCCGATTTCACATTGTTTACCCGGAGACGGTGTTCTCCTTTTTTTTAGACTAGTCGACTAGTCTTAATTAAAAATTTTCGTTTAGTCGACAGGGAAATTAGTCGCCAGGAACATCCCTAGCACAGAGTGAGAATTTAAGTTTCTTGAGTTACATCTTTTGTCAATAATCTAACAATATAACAAGATAAAAGACAACTTAAGTCTTTTATGGCAGAAGAGACACCTGGCTGTAGCTGAATTTTAAACAAGTTGTCACATCGGAAGCAGCAGGATCATCAGGGAAGATTTGACAACTGTCCACTTGCTTAATTTACTCTCTAATTTTGAGTGTCCACATTTAAAAACTTAAACTAGTGAAGAACTTGATAACTAACGACGGGGCTTAAACAGAACTGAAGTTAACCATATTCTGTAATTTGGTTATTTTCTGAAACTAAATCGCACACCTACAAACAATATGTATCCATCTACACTGCCAACATGAACAATACTCACAGACACAAAGATAAATAACGAATAAGCACCCGATTAATAACCAGGATATGATAAAAAAGATTCATTATACATTCCATGTAGATGTGATCAATTAAGCTGGTTCAGGGCAAGCATTTATTTAAAAAATGAACTGAAGTTTTCTACCATTAAAATAACTTCCTGTGTGGTGAAATTTGAATACATTGGTATCAAAAGAAGCATTGTTCAGGAATTAGTATCGCCAACAAGGTACTAGTTTTGGTATCAATATTGAAAGGTTTTGAATGAAACCCTATCCACAGTGATCTAAAGACCAAAAGAGAAATAAAAAAAAAGAAATTAAACAAACAATGCTAAACTTGTGGCATTGTGAGGTCACATGTTCACTGTTTATTTATGTAATCTGCTGATGATTAATAATAGTCACTTAAATGCTCACAATTGCAAAATCTGCTTCCATAACTGGATTGTGGTTGTTGGTACCAGACGGGCTGGTCTGAGTATTTCAGAAACTGCTGATCTACTGGGATTTTCATGCACAACTTTCTCAGGGGTTTACAGAGAATGTCCAAAAAAGAGAAAATATCCAGTAAGCAGCAGTTCTGTGGGCGCAAATACCAGAGGATGGAAAGGCAGCTGTGACTCAAATAACCACTCGTTACAACCGAGGTATGCAGAAGAGCATCTCTGAACACACAACACGTCGAACCTTGAGGTGGATGGGCTACAGCAGCAGAAGACCACACCTGTCAGCTAAGAACAGGTAACTGAGGCTACAATTCAAACATAGAAGATGGATAGAAGATTGGATAAATGCATTGCCTGGTCTGATGAGTCTGGATTTCTGCTACAACATTTGGATGGTAGGGTCAGAATTTGGCATCAACAACATGAAAGCATGGATCCATCCTGCCTTGTATCAACGGTTCAGGCTGCTGCTGGTGGTGTAACGGTGTTAGGGGATGTTTTCCTGGCACACTTGAGCATCGTGTCAACGCCTCTGCCTACCTGAGTACTGTTGCTGACCATGTCCATCCCTTTATGACCACAGTAGATTCATCTTCTGATGGCTACTTACAGCAGGATAACGCACCATGTCATAAAGCGCCAACTATCTCAGACTGGTTTCTTGAACATGATAATGAGCTTTACTGGACTCAAATGGGCTCCACAGTCACCAGATCTAGATCCAATAGAGCAGCTTTGGATGTGGTGGAACCAGAGATTGACATCATGGATGTGCAGACGGCAAATCTGCAGCAACTGTGTGATGCTGTCATGTCAATACGGACCAAACTCTCTGAAGAATGTTTCCAGTACCTTGTTGAATCAATGCCATGAAGGATTAAGGCAGTTCTGAAGGCGAAAACACGGTCCTGAACCCAGTATTAGCAAGGTGGACCTAATAAAGTGGCCAGTGAATGTATGTTTAATCATACTCTTTATCTTAGCTTTAATATTTGAACAGTTTACCTGGGAAGGAGCATGTTAGTGGAACTGACCTTTCTTCATAATCACAAAATATTTGTGATTTTATATTATTTGTAACCGAGCACAGTTAGCACCAAGCATGGATTTTCTTATTCAAGATTCACGATTTATTTATTGTCATAATGTTTCTGGAACATAACAAAATTGCAGTGGTGCTCTTGGTCAGAAAATAGAAGAAAAACCGAGAGCTCCAAGCAAAAAAGTTTATTTCATTTGAATGGAATGAAGAATACTGCGATAATTAGAGCTGAGCGATTTTATCATTCTGCAAATATATATATATATATATATATATATATATATATATATATATATATATATATATCGATATTTTATCGAGTATTGATTTTTCAGCCGCAAGTATCGATATTCTAAGCTTCTTTCAAAACCCCCGTGTCCCACCTTTAAAAGCTTGCAAGCAACAATTTGCACTGTTTAAATAAATGAAACTATTTTTCTCAAAAAATATTTTATTGATTTTGTCCAGCATTGCAAGCTGCCTGTCAGTCATATAATGTGTAATTGATGCTTTCAGTTCAATTAATTCAAACAAAGTCATTGGAACACTCACAAGACGTCACCAAAATCACTTTGTCCCTTTAAAATCTTTCGGAAAATGATGTAAATGTATTGTAAGATGAATATCGATACTCCTACGGGAAATTTAGAACCACCAATCAACCTGACATGCATGTACCCGGAGTATCCGGAGGAAAACCACGCGAGCACGGGGAGAACATGCAAACTCCACATAGAAAGACCTGCTGAGGTTCAAACCAGGAACCTTCTTGCTGTGAGGCAACAGTGCTGACCACCAAGCCACCGTGCTGCCCTTTTGTCAAAACCAATCAACAAAATGTGACCCCATTGTGGAGTAAATTTACAGACTGCTAAAGCACAATGGGTGACAGCGGAGTTTTTTTCACTAATCTTAATCCAGATGATCCAGTGTTGTCCTCGTTGCTTATGAATCAGCCGTTCTCTCAGAAATCCCGCAGTAATATGCCAAACTTTTTATTAAGTTTACCACTGATGCTTTATTTTAACAGAACAAAGTCACTTTGCTTTTACTGAAATGTCTTCCTCAATGTCCGCAACTGTTGCATTGAAATGATGGTTTATTCAGTAATTGAGTGGTTGCCCTCAATAAACACATGCATGACAACGAAATCTCCATCAGATCAGTAAAATGAATGCCACCGAATACTCAGGCTGGGTTGGAGGAGGTGATCCGATCGACAGTGATGAGCTTTTGTGAGGTGGAATAAAACTAAATGCATATAGTACTTGGGTGCTGCTGTGGATGACTCAGTGAATACAAGTGTGACTTCAGTGCGTTGCCTGGACTAACACTTCGTTAGGTGGAATGGATTGGATTTGAGGTGCATGCAACCAGCGCAGGGATGCAGGAGAGAGCTGTGATGAATATTTCTATGTTGTGCACTGATATTTTCACATTTAGGTCCCTGAGTGAACTGTCAGCTCGGTGGACTGCTTGTCTCTGTTACGCTCAGAATCAAATACAGCTGAAGTGGCTTACTGGAAACTGGAGGAATCTGTCTTCAGCACTTTTTTTTTGCCCCTCTACACAAGATGATCTTCTGGAAACATTTGTCAACTGATGAAGGCTAAAAAGCATAGCAGAACTGAAAGATTACCTCTGGTGCCTTATCCTCACTAATAACAGCCAATGTATTGAGTTGCTAGAGGAGGGGGGGGGGGGTGCTCAAAAAAGCAGGCATCTGTCACTTTCCTGCAGTGTCATTGGAATGAATGGCAGAAACAATTGGTATGGGAGGGGGATACAGGGGAACAAGCGAGTTAAGCTGTCATGTGTCTCAAACTGCCTCTCATATTTTCATTCACTCATGTGTATCAAATTGCCAACACTCCATTACCGCCCTGTGTATGCTCGGCTCACTGAGCCCTCAGCAGCTGCTAAGGTGGGAAAACGTCAGTTGAGCAAGTTCCCAGATTGTAAATAATATTTGTCTCAAACCTGGCCCACATTTTTATTTTTTTATTTTTTTTGGTCTCACATTTGGCATTTAATGATGGTGCTTACTTAGGATTAGTGTGGCTACATAAACATATCTACATGCCCACCAGAAATGGTTAGATGCATTTTGTTGTTTATAGCTTTTGGATTCTGTCTGTCTCAAAACACTTGCCATAATCTTTCTAATGTTGCTTTCATATGCTGCGTGTTGAGAATGACGACAACATGACATTTTGATGAGTAATTGTTGACCCTAATCATTACAGATAGCAGAGAAATTTGAACTTATCCTTGGACTAATTTGGATGCAGATTCAAGGCAACATGCTGGCAATGTTTAAGCCTAAAAATGAACGCTATCAGGGTTCAAGAGCATTTAGCAAACCATGTGGCCATGTTTGTTTGCGTCAACAAATTTCCATGAAGTCCAGCATTTATTATCTTTTAGAAAAACTCCCCAACCTTCAGTGGATCTTGCGTTCTACTTAGGGGTGCACGATAACTATCGGCTCCGATAACAGGAAATTATGACGTCATTCCGATAAGTCCGATATCACGACAAATAGCCCGAATAACATATATTTTTGTCAACACGGCAGTGCCTCGCTCCCTCTGAGCTTTCAATGACCGGCAGTCAATGTTATGTTCAAGTGACGTTGGCATATTCAGAAAAACGATTTCTCAATCAGGAAAATCAAAAATACCCCCTCATGCCAGAAAACAACTTGTTAACTCTGTCATAATTTTGGTAGTTGCTAACTTGAATCGATATTCGAAGCATTTTCCCCTTATGTTACACATAAAAAAGAAAAAAAATAGAAAAGGCTGAAAGAACAACTAGCAAACGAGGAAACGTCGGAATTTACGTTACACCTTGAATGCATTCTGCAGCACAGCGCTGGTCACAACAAATATGGCGGCGATGGCATGGAGTTTCGTTAAAGTTTCAGAAGAAGTTAGTTTGGTGGTTATTTGTGACGAATGCTCCAAGCAAATTTTACGAGGAGGGAAGCACAAGCTTTAATACGAACCTGATCAGCCACCTGTAACATAATCGCTTCCATGGAGTTTTGAAATCGTGCTAACGCAAGCTAATGCTAACGTGCGCAAGCCAGCAGCAAGTCTCCCCTCCCCTCTGCTCTCCCTCATCTCTCTCATCTTAAGCTTCCATGAGATAAAAATAAACAAAAAAAAAAAAAAATCACTGAACCTCATTTACTTAAATTAACACCTTAAATTTAATTGGAACCACAAGTCAAAATCCTTTAAATATTAAATCCTTTTCAGTTTGTAATTTTGATGCATGTATTTCCATCAGTTCAAGGAGCCTTTATTTTTTTATATCAGTCAGTAATGCACCTTATTTAAGTTGATGTGAGATATCAAATAGGTTTGTTTGATAGCTTTACGAAAATGTTTGAGAGGCTTGCCAATAGTTTTTCAATGGAAAAAATAGATATATGTTCATTTAAAAAGTCCAAACTATTTTTGATTTTGTTTATAGTATTGACGTAATGATCTTAGGTATATGTGTGTGTTATCGGTATCGTCCTTTAGGAGCTGAAAGTTATCAGTTATCAGTTACTGTTTACTGCAAAGCAGTTAGTGTGAAGTGTGTCTTTGAAAACCTCCATCTCTAGCTTATACAAACCCCAAAACTGCATCAAAAGAATTCAGTGTACCTGCAAGCATACGTTACTAACTGTCCAAAAAAACGAAGAGAATTTTTGCGATGACATTAGTGTTTGAGTCGCTGGCTTATTCTCAGAGGATTATAAAAGGACTGTTAGGGAGTTTTAAGAAATGATCTGATGCGAGCACACAGAGGAGCTTGCCCAGTAGCTGCTGGAACTAGTACTGAAAAGAGAAATGAGAACAGATATGTTTGTGTATCAAGTTTAAATGTAATGTCTGAGCTTCAGTAGAAAACTTGGGTGTCACAGAAATCTGATTAATTCCCCATTTGTGAGAACAGAATGTTCTCAGTTTCATCAACAAGCTCAAATACAGTCTGATGTCTCTCTGATGTTATTGAAAAGGTCAAATTTACTTTAGGTGGTTCATCTCGTGATAGGCGGTGTGCACTCTTGACAGGTAAAATGATGGTTAATGACCCCAGAAACAGAATAGCACAATGGATTTAGGCAGGAGAGAAAAATCTATCAAGAGATGGGAAAGGGCAATAGTATCTCTGGTTGATCAATGTCAAGTCCTTGGAGATGCTGTCTTTCAGGAGCAGCTGCCTGGAAACAAACTATGGGTATCTTTCTGTCTCGATATGAAAAAATCATTAAGTGATTATTAAAACCCCACATCTATATTTGTCGTCTCTACCACACTCCAGCCTTCATCTCCAGGGCTCTCCTCAGAGGATGACTTGACAGCAGTCGCCTCGCTGCTTGTGTACTGTGTGTGTTTGGGTGGGTTTTCCAGTTTCTAGTTATAGGACTCACCTTTCCTATCGGTCTAAGGGCTCCTACACACGATGTGGATTTTGTTCCGTCACAAATGAAAGATTCGCTGAGGGGGGAGAGAATAGTAGGGATATCTTTGGTATTTGGAAGGGATGCACGATAACTGTTTTTTTATACCGATAACCGATGACTTTCAGCTCCTAAAGGCCGATACTGATAACCGATAACACACACATATACCTAAGATCATTACATCAATACTATGAACAAAATCAAAAACAGTTTTGACTTTTTAAATGAACAGATATTTATTTTTTCCAGTGAAAAACTATTGGCAAGCCTCTCAAACATTTTCATAAAGCTATCAAACAAACCTATTTGATATCTCACATTAACTTAAATAAGGTTCATTACTGACTGATATAAAAAATAAAGGCTCCTTGAACTGATGGAAATACATGCATCAGAATTACTAACTGAAAAATATTAACATTTAAAGGATTTTGGCTTGTGGTTCCATTTAAATCAATACCTTTGAATTAAAGTAAATGAGGTTCAGTAGTTTTTGTTTTTCTATTTTTTAATCTTATGGAAGCTTTAGATGAGAGGAATGAGGGAGAGGAGAGAATAGGAGGGGGAGACTGCTGCTGGCTTGCGCCCTTTAGCATTAGCTTGCGTTAGCTCACATTAGCGCGATTTCAAAACTCCATGGAAGTGATTGTTATGTTGTAGGTGGCTGATCAGGTTTTACGTATTAAAGCTTGTGCTTCCCTCCTCGTAGAATTCACTCGGAGGATTCGTCTCAAATAACCACCAAACTATCTTCTTCTGAAACTTTAATGAAGTTCCGCGCCGCCATGCTTGTTGTGATCAGCGCTGTGCTGCAGGCTGCATTCAAGGTGTAACATAAATTCTGACGTTCCATCGTTTCCTAGTCGTTCTTTCAGCCTTTTCTATTTTTTTTCTTTTTTATGTGTAACATGTGGGAGAATACTGCGAATATCAACTCAAGTCAGCAACTACCAAAATTATGATGAGTTAACAATTTGTTTTCTGGCATGAGGGGGTATTCTTGATTTTCCTGATTGAGTAATCGTTTTTCTGATTATGCCGAACGTCACTTGAACATAACATTCACTGCCCGGTCATTCAAAGGCTCAGAGGGAGCGAGACACTGCTGTGTTGACAGAAATATATGTTATCGGGGCTATTCGTCATGATATCAGACTTATCGAGATGACGTCATAATTTCCTATCGGCCCGATAGTTATTGTGCACCCCTAGTATTTGGTCAAAATGAGATCTCCTATGTTTGACAATATCAGCGGTTTGATGACAGCCTTCAAAAAATCAATCAAAAATCAAAGTCAAAAATCCTACGACTCTGTCTGCTTACTAGCCAATTAAAATGCAACATGAAATGACGTATTCATTATTACGATCGAGCGCCACGCCACGCCAAAGAAAAATAAGAGTCCAAAGTTGGCTTCTTCTCTCTAACCATGAGTGGGAAGACATTCTTCTCCTTTGCCACTCTAAAACATTTTGCCATTTTAAAACATTTTGGCACACTTAAACGCTGCAACAGAGCAGTTTATTTTCAGATATTGTTTGTTCACTGACGCAATTCTACATCCGCCTGCACCTCTGCATCAGTCGCAGCCTATAATTCAAGATGTCTCATCATCATATAGTCCATACCATTCTCTGGACATCGTACCTAAGACTGAGCAGATGCAAAACGTTCAGTGAGAGATGTTATGATTAGGGCTGTAGCGATACACTAATCTGGCGATATGATACGATACGATATATTTGGCTCACGATACGATATATATAGATATTCATCTTACAATACATTTACATCATTTTCTGAAGGATTTTAATGGGACAAAGTGATTTTGGTGACATCTTGTGAGATTTTCCAATGACTTTGTTTGAATTAATTGAACTGAAAGCATCAATTACACATTATATGGATGACAGGCAGCTTACAAATGCTGGACAAAATGAATAAAAGACAATAGGATAGCGGGGCTCCATCACATTCACCATGCGCCTAAAGCCGGCGTTTTCCACCACTGAATACGGTCTCAAATCCTGACAATTTAAGTAGGCAATGGACTCCATAATTTTCTGCGATCTCTGTGAAGTAGATGAAAACTGTCCAGCGTGGTTTGTTTCGGATTGCGCCGCAACTTCTTGGGCTTTAGCAGTTAGCTCTCAGTTAGCATTACCTTGTCGGGGTGGTGACGTTTCAGGTAGGCCTCGCAGGTTGGTGATATTTCCAGAGTACTTCACGTTTGTGTGACACAAACCGCCAAACTGCTTTCCTTTTTCTTTTTAAACCCGAACTGCTCTTACACATCTGTTTATACTCGCCGCCATCCTCCTGACTGGCTCAGCTCTAGCTGGAAGAGAAAGAAGCTTCTGGATAACTTGTTAGAAACGCTCTACACAGCAACACTAGCGGCTGGAGGACTTAATGGCTCTTCCTGCGCTTTGCAGGAGGGGGTTTTGATGGGAGCTTAGAATATCAATAACCGCGGCCGAAATATCGATACTCTCTGGGGAAATAAAATATCGATATATATCGCAGAATCGATAAAATCGCCCAGCCCTAGTTATGATCCTATGTTATGATAAAGAGTTGCTTTGATGCAGTCACTGGCACATGTTATCTTAAATGTAATAACGCTTAACATCATGAAACTCTGTTTTCACACGTGTGAGAGAGAGAGAGAGAGAGAGAGACATGGTTGGTAGCATTGCCATCACTGAAGCATAAAGTTCTGATACCTGTGCTGCTAACTACACAGATTTACAACCCCAATTACAAAAAATGGTTGGGTGCTGTGTAAAATGTAAAAAACAGAATGCAATGATTTGCAAATCTCACAAACCCATATTTTATTCCCAATAGAACACAGAGAACATATCAGATGTGGAAACTGAGACATTTTACCATTTCATGGAGAATATTAACTCATTTTGACTTTGATGGCAGCAACACATCTCAAAATAGTTGTAATAGGGAAATGTTTACCAACTTTCTTCAAAAGCCTGATGGTGTGGGGTTGCGTTACTGGATATGGCATGGGAACAGGTCTGCTGAAAACAAGCTGGATGGTCCCTCACTTCTTTACGCCGCAGGACATGGTGTCTATGGTTTTCCAAGTGAATTTCAGATTTTGACTCATCCGACCACAGAACAGTTTTCATTTTGTCCTCAGACTCTTTTAGAGGAGCTTTGGTCCAGGGAAGACTGCTGCATTTCTGAATGGGGTTCACATGGCTTCTTATTTGTGTGATCAGCGATTTCTGGACGTGTTCCTGAGCCCATGCAGTGATGTCCAGTAGAGAATCATCATCCAGTTTTGACCTTCAGTCTTGTCTCTTGCTCACAGACACTAACTCTTGATTCTCTAAGTCTTCTGATGATATTATGTTCTGTAGACTGTGGGCTCTTCAAAGTTTAGCAATTTCTTGTTGAACATTCTATGGAGCCCTGTTTGGGTCATAATTCAATGAATAAATGAGTCTATTATTATGAAATACAGGCGTTTATTATTATGAAATATTTCCCATTATTATGAAATGCATGTTTATTATGAAATATTTCCAATTATTATGATAATGATTTTATTTTTCATAAGAATGAGCTTTTACATAATAATGGCTTTGTTTTTCATAAGAATGATTTGTGTGTCAATCACAGCAGAGAGGGCGGAGCCATTTATGTGATTGGCTGCTCTTTCATTCAGGCATAAGCAACAGAACAGTGAATATCGATAGTGGGCGAGAGGTGCAATGTATATACTCCAGGCCAGTAGGTGGCAGAATGCACCTCAGTTTACGGTTAAAAGTTGACATCGACTAAGAAACGTAGCGCGAAATGTAGGGAAAACTTGATTTTGACGGCATGGTGACAGGAGAAAGATCCTTTTCTGACTTACTCCGAGAGGTAGCCAACAGGCTCGATGCGAGTCCCCCACCAACTGCATGGAGAAGGATCAGCCAATGAGAGTGCAGGTCAACCACTGGTCCCGCCCACTGGCAAAATGTCATTATTATGTAAAAGCTCATTCTTAGATTAAAAAAAGATATTCTGAAATAAACTGTTAGGCATTAAACTAAGATTAAATAATAATAAAAATATATATTCATAATAATTACATTTTTTCATAATAATGGGAAATATTTCATAATAACAAAAATGCATTTCATAATAATGGGAAACATTTCATAATAATGGATCCGTATTTCATAGTAATAAACGCCTGTATTTCATAATATTAGACTTATTTATTCATTGAATTATGACCCAAACGGGGCTCCATAACATTCTTCTAAAACTGTTCTACAATTCATAGACACAGTTTGCCACAGATTGGTGAACATCTGTCCGTCTTTACATCTGAGTCTCTGCTTCTCTGAAATACCGCTGACCGGTTCTTGACCTTGTTGCCAATTATACTAAATGTTTATAAAATATTTAAAAAATTATTCTCCTCCATTTTGTTGTCCCTGTTCCAAATAGTTTAAGATGTGTTGCTGCGATCAAAGTCTAAATGGGCTAATATTTTCCATGAAAAAGGTAAAATGTCTCCAATTTAAACGTGATATGTTCTTTATGCTCTATTGGGAATGAAAATCCTGCATGCCCTTTTAAATTAATTAATTAATTAATTTTTATTTTAATCTTTATTCTATTTTTATTATTACTACATTTTTTTCAATGCTTTCTTTCCACCATCTTACCAAAGCAAAATTTTTAGTTTGTGAACTTGTCTTCACTGACAATGGCAATAAAGCTATTATGATTCTGATATCTGACAGTCCAGATTCAGGTGACTAACTAATTATAAAGAAAAAAAAAAGCATGCCAGATTTAGTTGCTACAAATGTTCTGATTAATCACATTGTATACACAAAATCAAATAATGAATTCAAAAGTAGTGTAAAGTGCACTTTTATTTAAATGTTCTGCTGCCATATGAACGAAAGTGCACTTTTAACATCAGCACTTGTCAGTAACACATATTAAGAGTAAATCTTATCTTAAAAAATGTGAAATAAAATAAAGCTTACTGCCACTGGCAGGGCATGATTAAATTATATATATATATATAATCTTTCTCACTTGGGATGGCCACATCCATCACCAGTGCTGTGGTGCTCTGTTTTTGCGATGTCAGTCACCTCTTCAGTTCGGCGGTGGTACATGCCATGCAGGGGCTTATCTATCCATGATAACCACTCAGGTTCCTCCTCTACGCTGGCTTTCAGTTGCCCGAGGCTTTCACTTAGCGGGTCATCAGTGGAGGCCATCTTCTTGATGTTCCTGGAGGCCAGCTGTTTCCTCCTGGATAGTAGGCTCTAACATTCACTAGTCCTCAGCATCCCTCCCTTCACTTGGTGTACAGCCTGAGGATGCTGCACATGTATTCTAAGGCAGTGGTTCTCAACTGGTGGGTCGCGACCCAAAAGTGGGCCCGTTTTCAGTGGGTCGTGGGCCTTTGTCTGGGGAAGGAAATGCTAAAAAAAAAAAAAAAAAAAAAGCGTGTCATTCATACTCCTTAACAGTAGATGGCGATAATGCCCTGTAATGCGAGTTGACACCCGCCAGTTTACACCATAGAAAAAGACCTGCAGAGTTTGTTTACAGCATGGCGAAATACAGATACAATGAAGAATATATGAGATATGGATTTTCTTTTATCTTGAAGACAAAGGTCAGTGATGGTTATTCAGCTAAAACTATATATTTAAGTTCTTTTTGAAACTACTGCTCAGTCGTTGCTCTGTTTTATTTCATGTTTGTGCATAAAAGCACTGCTGAGTCTTAAAAATGGCTGTTACTGAAATGTTCTGATTATTATGTCAGCTTTATGATTAATGCTTAAATAAGTGACTAGATAGTTTTAATAGGAAATGGTTATATATTCAGGAAGTGGGTACTCAGCAAACGTTACATATTTGAGTTCTTTTTGAAACTACTGCTCAGTGGTTGCACTTTTTTATTTCATGTTTTTGCATGTTGAGTCTGTTTAAAAAGGCTGAAGTTACTGAAGTGAAGTGTTTTGGATTTAATTAAAATGCAGCCAATTGAGCATCAAAGAGAATATTTCCCACTTAAAGCCATTTTGGTTTTTGCCGTTTTGTTGCACCAATAAACGTATTTTTTTGTGTTGGCATTCTGTGATATTCTATTCTACTATCTTTGATTCAAACTACATGATCTTTTTCATTCAATAAATTTGAGAAGTTGGACATTTTCCTTGATTTGGGTCGTGGCTTGTCATTAAGGGTGATGGTGGGTCCTGAAGCCAGACCAGTAGAGAACCACTGGTTCTAAGGAGTTTCCTTGTCCTGACATCGGTGGCTTGCATCTCTTCCAATAGCCAGGATATTATGCCAGCAGGGTGTCTGATATTCTTTTTTTTACACACAGACACACACACACACACATATAAATACAGTGCCTTGTGAAAGTATTTGGTCCCCTTGAACTTTTCAACCTTTTGAACCATTTCAGGCTTCAAACATAAAGATGTAAAATTTCAAATTTTTGTCAAGAATCAACAACAAGCGGGACACAATCATGAAGTGGAACTAAATTTATTGGATATTTTAGACTTTTTTAACAAATAAAAAACTGAAAAGTGGGCAATATTATTCACTCCCCTTGCCTTAATACTTTGTAGCGCCACCTTTTGCTGCAATTACAGCTGCAAGTCACTTGGGGTTTGTCTCTATCAGTTTTGCACATCCAGAGACTGAAATTCTTGCTCATTCTTCTTGCCCACTCCTTCCATTTCAGTCTAATTGCTGCTCAGAGCTCCTTGAGATGTTTAAATCTTTTTGTATCCACATCCAGCTTTAAACTTCTCCACAACAGTATCTGGGACCTGCCTGGTGTGTTCCCATGATGCTCTCTGAGCTTTAACCAGAACCCTGACACGATCACAGAGCAGGTGCATTTATACGGAGACTTGATTCCACACAGGTGGATTCTATTGATCATCATCAGTCATTCAGGACAACATTGGATCATTCAGAGATCCTCACTGAACTTCTGGACTCAGTTTACTGCACTGAAAGTAAAGGGGCCGAATAATATTGCACGCCCCACTTTTCAGTTTTTTATTTGTTAAAAAAGTTTAAAATATCCAATAAATTTTGGTTCCACTTCACAATTGTGTCCCACTTGTTGTTGATTCTTGTCAAAAAAAAAAAAATTATTTTATATATTATGTTTGTGTGTGTGTATATTAGTAGTCCTGGAGACGCTCAGCAGTAGTAGGTGGAAGGAGCAGGAACACCCTCTGTGGAAAAGATGGCTAGAGGCAAAAATCCTGGCTACCTGGAGAGAAGTTAGTTTTCTATCAGATATACAGAAAGGTGTAAACATTCAGAAACAGTTACCTCATAAATACACCAAACTATTCACAGCAGAGGCACTGGAAACTACCGAGCAATGGCTCACAGTCTGAGCCACCCGCCTCAAGAGATACACTTCCAGAGAGTAGAGACAAAAGGGAATAAACAGGATGTTCTCCAACAACCCGTCCAAGGTCGGCTCTCAATGGCAGTAAGGTGGCAGCAGACCCACCCAAGGCTGAGATGGAGCAATACTGGAAGAACATCTGGGAGAAAAAAAGAGTTATATCTTTGATATTTGTACGACAGTAGCACTGTAAGTCTGAAGAATATTTGAGGTAGAGCTAGGTACTGCCAGAATACAAAAATTGCTACTATGCTAGGTGGTAGTAACGCCTTGCATTTGGGGCTTTTTCACAAACACGACCACTTCCTGTAAAGAAAACAACAAGCCAAAACAGGCAATACAGATCTCTGATTTTATATCATTTTCTACCTTCAAACAGCCACTGTGTACTATTGAGATGTTGTGGAGTGTAAATCACATAGATCCAAAGTAAAGAAGATTCACATCTCTTTCTTTATGGCTGAATGTGATGTTGGTAAAGCGGCCGATAGATCTCTCTGAGCAGAGATGATGGAAGACACTGATTTGGAGTGAGAGGGAAAGACAAAACAGGGAAGAATTTTGACTTGTTGAACCTCAGAAAAAAATTTGAGGATTATGTTCCCATCATTTTGACAAGAAAAAGATCAGCACTGATAGCTACACAAGTGCTGATCCTGTCCATTTTGTCTGTAATGACATGCAAGGGATGTACCGTTTCATTAGAAAATATCCCATCTTTAGACGCTGATCGTAGACCTTTTGATGGGGGCCCTTCTCGTTTAAATGAGATCACTGTAAAAACATGTTACTTTCATACAGTGGTATGCCCAGCAAGGGACTTACCATATTTTCTGGACTATAAAGCGCACCTGAATATAAGCCGCACCCATTAAAACATAAACTAAATATATTGTCACATATAAGCTTCACCGGACTATAAGCCGCCGTATCCAGGCTGAGAAATAATATATTTGCAAATTGAAAGATTTTGTACCATCAGTGTTTATTCACATACCTGAACTGATTGTTTCTGAACAGAACCTGTAACACGGCAGTAAAAGTGCTGATCCAACATGAAACAGAAAAGTCATTGATGGTTTTATTTTATTTCATTTTCCTCCTCCTGCACACTAAAAATCAAGTTGCTTTATATTTTCCTCCTCCTGTGTACTGAAACCCCCCCCCCACCACACCACACACAGCAGAAGACATCCGGAACAGACCCGCAAAATGGACCCGTATCGGGGTCCACTTGAATTTTCGGATCGCGGACCGGCTGGCTCCCCGCTGCGTCCGGTCCGCATCTGCGAAACCTTAAAACCTTACCTGCGCGGCGGGTCCTGTCAGAACCCTGAAATCCGCTGGGGAACCAAGAAACTGACTGGACAAACTGATAAATCCAGGTGTGTCTGAGTAGCTACAATGGTCAGACACACGTGGATTAATCAGTTTGTCCAATAATAACAGGTATTGATACTGTGGAGGAAATTTTTATTTGGTTTATTCATCTTGTAATTTTGTTCATTTTATTTGTCTTTAACAATATGTTTAAAAGTGATTTGTCTTTCTTAACGAAGACCAATACACATCATAATCAACAAAGACCAAATGTCTGACAAAAGGCAAGCAGTGATCTGACAAGCACGGGGGTCAGCTGTGATTCTGAATAAACATTCCTAAATTCAATTAACATCAATTAAATAACTTCTTGATCAAGGAACTGTAGAACGTCCCTAAATCGAATCAGTCTGTTTTAAGACAAAAGTCCCTTTGCCTTCATCTCTACCTGCTGTGATCCACTCTGTATGCAAAAACCTGTAGAAGAATCAACACCTTTTGTATTGGTATAAAAGAAAAGCCTCATCTCTGTTCAGACAGAGTCAGAATTCTCTGTAATGCTGACTGACTGCTCTCCTTATGCTGCATAAGTTTGTTTCTTTTCTCTAATAAATTCTATTTTGATTTTCTCATCAAGATCGGATCTTATTTTTTCCACAACAATACTCACAAAATGAATGTAGAGTAGCGTAGCCAACATAGGCTACTTACCAAAAACAGAATAGCCAATAACTACTCGGTTTGTTTTTTGGTTTTTGCACTTCCTGCTAGAGCGCCCCCTGAGGGCTGAAGAAAAATTCATAGAAAAGCCGCATCTCTGTATAAACCTCATGGTTTAAAGCGTGAGAAAAAAGTAGCGGCTTAGAGTCCGGAAAATACGGCAGTTAATGAGGTCAAATTCATGAGTGAGTTTTATCTTCTTTTAGTCTAGTTCAAACTTGGATTCATTTGAAAGCTTTCCATATTTATTAATATTTATCTCAGTTTCACGAAGAGTGATTTTTACATTTAATTAGATTTTTTTTTAATTGCAGGATGTATGAACCCAAGATACTTTGTGTTATTTCTTGTTAACTTAAGTTCAATTTATTATTATTATTACCATTATTGTTGCATTTCAGGTCTGCAATGCATTCCAACAATAGCTGGGAAAATAAAGTCATAGAGTCATTTTTGCCCTGTTTTTTCTGCAAGCATGGCTTACATTGTGTTTTTTTTTTTGGTTCATACATTCTCTATTAGTCACATCCTTTTAATGTGTGCAGAATGTGGTCCTCCATTGTTAAACTGTTGAAAGGAGATAGTCGGTCCATTCACACTGCCAGAGACACCTTAACACTTCATTCCACCACTGTTATGGCCTGCTCAGCCTTGCGAGACAGTAACAGAGGTGCAACGGAGTCAGAATGGGTTCTGTGTGAATTGGCAATGCAGGAAGGTGTAACTGGAGCCTGAGGATAGCTGCAAATGAGCTCCTCTCCCTGGGTTAACTGGGTTACGCTATTGAAAACTCAGTTTTCATCATTTCAACATACTCAGAGTGTGCATATAACCCACTTTCTAAAATGGTCGCCATGTGTGTGTGTGTGTATATATATATATATATATATATATATATATATATATATATATATATATATATATATATATATATATATGGGAGAGAGAAAGAGAAGCCCATTTCAGAAACTGAGATAACTTATATTCATTTTCTGTTACCAAGGTGACTTTCTCCATGAATACAACCTGGTCGAGAGCTGGAGAAGGAGAGCTGGAACTGGTTTAATTTAATAAATCCATTTTATAATGCCTGTTTTGGAGACGTCTGCACAATGACATGGCTTTTTATTGATCGAGAAGGGTGAACTGATAAGACTGGAGTCTCATTTGTGTTGGGAATGTATATTGAGGATCCGAGTAAATACTTTGGCATAACCTGATGAATTTTGTTTTTCTGCACAGCTACATGACCTACACGCATGGTTTTATCCTCAGAAATATTGTCAGAAATATCACCCATCATATGACGAGGCTACACACAAAATACTTTGAGATATTTTATTTTATTCCATTAGCTATGGATCATTTTAGCTAATCAGCTGATCATTTTTCATTTTCCACCATGAAATGTTAATAAAATTTCTGACAACCAAACTTTTTAGCCTCAAATTAACTGTCTGAATTAGAATTTTTTTTAAGAACTTTAGTTCTTGAAAGGTTTTTTTTTTTTTTATTTTGTTTTGCCAGCAAGATGTCACCTGCATGGAAAGTCAGTTTTAGGTAGCTATAGTACACCTGTATTCCACCACTTGTTGCCCATACCATAATATAACGGTCAATGAATATTTAAATTAAGTGACTGCAAGAAAAGCTTGAGTTCAGCAACGAGAAGTAGGATCTTTTCTTTTTATCTGGCGTCGCCATGGTGAATCAAACCAGAAACTCCACATTTCTTATTTCACTTTGTTGAATCTGAGTTTGTTTTTTGTTTTTTTTGTTTTTTTAACTCAGAGTTTGTTAACTTCTTTCTCAAACAGCCCCCCTGATATGACACCAATGTTTTAGCATCAAGAGATTTACTTGATGTGAACTGGTGTGTCCAGCTGTGAGCACAGAAAACTAGGTTTGCATTAGAGCAGCCATTAATTCCTAAATGATATGCTGAGTCATTCATCGTGATTGTGTAAATCCCACACTTTCAGCTCGCTTGGTTCCATCACATCTGTTTGGTTGAGCAGTCAGAGAATACATTGCAACATGCAGCGCGTGACCTTCATTATATTTATTTATTGTGAAACGTTTTGAAAGGAAGCCTCTATATAGCGATGAATCAGAGGTTTTTCATTCTGATAAGCTGTTGCTGTCACTCGCAGCTCTGAGCAACAGAAACCTGACCTGCATGCAGAAACGACAAGCGCAGACCACTAATGTGCCTCTTCCTGCACATAAACTCGTATTTATAAAACCAAAACACATATTGTCTTTTGGACTGTGCAACATTTGTTTTTAGAGTAAATTAAGCCTGATATGGTGAAGTGCAAAAAGTAGGTTTAACTTCAAATACTGCATTTCACAGTGAATTAGCACTTTGAATACTCTTATTGAGTTTTTTTTAATAAGTTTAAAAATTATATGATTCCGTTTATACGTTCTTGAACCATATTTGAGAAATAAGCATTATAAGTGCATTATTTCAGCTCCTTTATTAACTCATTCACAAACTATGTAGCAATGATTGAGAAATGATGTTTGCATCGCCAACCTAAACCTTTGCTGTGCTCTGAATGTTTGTTTACCTTGAACATAAAGTGCTTAAGCTCCCTTGGAGTGATTTCCAAATTATAGTGTGCTCAAATTAGGGGTGAACGACAAACTATCGGGCCGATAACAAGAAATTATGACGTCATCCCGATAAATGATATCACGACAAATAGCCCTGATAACATATATATTTTTGTCAACAGGGCAGTGCGTCTCAGTGAATGTTATGTTCAAGTAACTTCGGCATAATCAGAAAAACGATTACTCAATAAGGAAAATCAAGAATACCCCCTCATGCCAGAAAACAACTCGTTAACTTGGTCATAATTTTAGTAGTTGCTGACTTGAATTGATATTTGCAGTATTTTCCCACATGTTACACATAAAAAATAAAAAAAATAGAAAAGGCTGAAAGAACGACTAGCAAACGAGGGAACGTGGGAATTTACGTTACACCTTGAATGCAGCCTGCAGCACAGCGCTGATCACAACAAACATGGCGGCGTGGAACTTCGTTAAAGTTTCAGAAGAAGATAGTTTGGTGGTTATTTGTGACGAATCCTCCGAGTGAATTCTACGAGGAGGGAAGAACAAGTTTTAATACGTAAAACCTGATCAGCCACCTACAACATAACAATCGCTTCCATGGAGTTTTGAAATCGTGCTAACGGAAGCTAACGGAAGCTAATGCTAACATGCGCAAGCCAGCATTCTCCCTCATTCCTCTCATCTAAAGCTTCCATGAGATTAAAAAATAAAAACTACTGAACCTCATTTACTTTAATTTAAGGTATTATTTAAATGGAACTACAAGCTAAAATCCTATAAATGTTAATCTTTTTCAGTTTGTAATTCTGATGCATGTATTTCCATCAGTTCAAGGAGCCTTTATTTTTTATATCAGTCAGTAATGAACCTTATTTAAGTTGATGTGAGATATCAAATAGGTTTGTTTGATAGCTTTAAGAAAATGTTTGAGAGGCTTGACAATAGTTTTTCATCGGAAAAAATAAATATCTGTTCATATAAAAAGTCAAAACTATTTTTGATTTTGTTCATAGTATTGATGTAATGATCTTAGGTATACAGTCATGGAAAAAATTATTAGACCACCATTTTTTCTTCTCTTTCTTGTTCATTTTAATACCTGGTACCACTAAACGTCATCATGTGACTAAAACAGACAGAAAAGAAAACACTGAATGCATAAAAGCAGTGTTTTTGGCAGTACAACGCCAAAGCTATTGATGTAAAAACTTAAGTAATTTAGGTTATAATCAAGAAAACCATGGAAAATGGTAAGATATCAGCTCTTAAATAAAATCTTATGAGCAATCTTTGTGGTTATCGTTATGTTTGTCCAAACAAATGTACCTTTAGTTGTACCAGGCATTAAAATGAACAAGAAACTGAAGAAAACAAGGTGGTCTAATAATTTTTTCCATGACTGTATATACATATATATAAATGTGTGTGTTATCGGTTATCGGTATCGGCCTTTAGGAGCTTAAAGTTATCAGTTATTGGTATCGGTTTTAAAAAACAGTTACCGTGCATCCCTAGCTCAAATGGATACTTTAAAAAGTCATAATTGTTTGCACAAAATTACTTCTATGTCCTGCACTGACATTCACCACTGAGCCAACAATTAATTCTGTCCATACGAAGCATCCACCTGGCACTGAGAGTCCAGTTCTGTCCAGTTCCAATACTTATGTCAACCTACATGATTTGTAGTTCTAATGGTTTCCCTCATCTTCTCCCTGTTTGTCTTCACCCAGACTGCAGCATCATGAGCACGATGGACCCCCTCCTCTGCATCGGCCTCCTGTTTCTTCATAAGCTCCTCCCTTTACTGTTGGCCCATTGAAGAGACTTCAGTCAAAAAAAAATGTCAACCTGCAAGTTTTCGCTTTCTATACCAAACAGAAACCAAGCAGCAGTCAGTGCCCACCGGGGGGAGAGGGGGGGGGGGTCACATTTATTCAGTTTATGCTGTTGCAGCACATCACTGCAGGGAATGAAAGCAATGCGACGGAGGATGCAGAAGTTGGATGCTGTGGAGAAGGACACCTCACAGACGTGACCCGGAAACGTAGCAGCGCGACTGTTGACTGAGCCGATTGTTGATGAGGAACAAGCTCGCAGTGAGCGCAAAGCATCATTAGTGATCTTCACACAGCCCGTGCAGCCATGCGCAGCCACGTGCACGGCTGCTTCATCTGCCGCCCCCTTCGAACACTCAGATCCCCAGACTTATTTGCAGCATTTCCACTGTGAGTTCTGTCTATCAAGCCACACATGTCACAGCACTGTGAGTCCACTTTACATCTGAAAGTAGTCATTAGTCATTTGTTGTACTGAAGACATGCAATCTCCATATTGTGTTTTTCTTTTTTGGGGGTAAATTTTATCAGCATGACCTGTCACTGACATTTATCTTTGCAACCAAGTCAGGCCTCCTCATTATACAGAGATGCTGTTCAAGATGTGTTTTAGTCTAATGTCCACTTTTTCCCCTACACACACGCAAACACATACACACATATTTGTTCTCATAGCTGTGTTCCATAATGTAAACAAATAATAAGCTGATATATTTTGAGTAAGATAAGGCACACCTTACCATTGTTGTTAACCACCTCCAATATTTTTATTTTTATTTTATTGAATCTACTGTGATCAAAGTGACACATTTCATTTCTATTACACAAAAAAAGATTTATTGGTAACTTGCAACAGCAGCTGAGATGAAGGTTTATTGTTTTTATAATAAAAGATGGCTTACAGAAGTTTTGTTTTGTGACTCTTTCACCACACAGACTGGTGGCGTTGTGCACGTGGAACTGCTCTGTTTTTTACCAAAACTGAGATGTCATATCACGTTTCCCCTCCACTGGCGTTGTCAGCTCAGCCGTTCCACAGGACATCACTTTGGTCTGAGCCCAAAGATAGAAGCAAATAAAAAAAAAAAACAGGGCAAAAAGAAACTAAACAATGGCTGTCGGTCTACAGTGAAAGCTGTTCAGTTTGCTTGGTCTGGTGAAAGGGGGGAAGTTTAAACCTCCAAAAGATCTAATAAATAAAACAGATGTACTTCCATGAAAATTTGCTGGCCACATTTATGCTCTTTTCTGTCACAAAAAAGGCAAACAAGTCTGTCAAATGATACATTTTCCAATGAAGCTGTTCTTCAGGAGGCTCGTACTGTACTGTTGGATTCATACCACTCTGCTTTACAGCAGCATCTGTCAACGGGATCAGTCCCACCTTCCAGAGGCCGTTCGAGCAATGCTGGGGGGCGTTGTTCATTACAACTTTTCAGTT
This sequence comes from Hirundichthys speculiger, assembly GCA_018398805.1. Classification (NCBI taxonomy): domain Eukaryota; kingdom Metazoa; phylum Chordata; class Actinopteri; order Beloniformes; family Exocoetidae; genus Hirundichthys; species Hirundichthys speculiger. Next base: position 472,255 of record JAGFBZ010000600.1, read on the forward strand.
CGTACCTTTACAATGAAAGATATTCTAATGTTTCTGTGCAAATGGTTATATTTTCATACATGACGGTGCTGATTTCTTCTCATATGCACCTTTTCGACTTAAAAATTGTGGACATGTGCCCCCTAGTGGGCCAAACAAAACTGGAGGTGCTCCACCAACTAACCCAAACACAGCAGCGTGGAGCATTTGTTACGGATAACACAGACATGTCTTGGATTGATGATGTTAGGCAGTGGCCTCCTTTACAGATGAAGGTAGTTTATATCGCTGTTTTTAATGATTGGTTATGGAAATAGCATGATCTATTCCCATAACCAAACACTAAAAACTGTGGGAATACGTGAAAATGCAACACTGGCTATAACTAACATCAACAGCCAAAAGATTAAATGCTACTGTAAACGTTAAACGCTAGTGGTAAATTAGGCTATGTGTTAATGTTATATTTAATTTATTTTATCATTCTCCCAATTCATTCATTCATTCATTGATTTATAGGCTTGTGCTAGTGCCAAGAGCTACAGTAGCCTCATACTGCTGTTCTTTTGGCCAGAATCGTCCGGGACTCTCAGCGAGACTAAAAGTTACGAGATTGAATGTTAACGAAAACTCACCCGGCTGTATTCATTTGGAACAAAGTCCTTTCTGTTGATATTTTTCACCCACATATTCCTAACTTCTTGGTTGTCGGTGCGCCCAGGAAAATCGTGCAAAAGCTGTATGGCTGCAAAACAAGGCAGTCTTCGTGCAGTAAAGGCTTGTGTATTTCACATACTTTCTTCCTCCATTGTTGAATTTTCACACCATTGTTGACTTGACTCGACATTATAAAAATATATATTTGTAGAAAGAGAAAAACACTGGTTAATCTGCGAGCCGGTGAAAGTGTCGCTCTGTGGCACAGTACGCCAATGATGGACGGGGTACTTCCGGGGGGCTGGCCCGAAAAGGTCTATACAATCAGTAAATCCATAGTAATGCCTATAAATAAATCCCTACCAGCAGCAGCCAGTGCTGTTGGAGTAACAGTGGTCATGTCAGAACAGCAATGTGGTTTGGCATAACAATCACAGTCCACACAGGCATGATTACATTTTAAAACTTTAATGTCAAAACTTGATCAAACATGGCAGAAAAAAAATGAGAAAAACACACAAAACACACATTTTTGGTGAATGAACTGAATCATGTCACTTCCTGAAGCAGTCCATTTACTTTTCAGTTCAGCTGAGCTCAGTTGTGAACGAGGCAGTGAGCAGAGACTGCATGAGATCGAAGAAATGACTGTTTCCTCTGCAAACAAATTTTCTTTGCTAAGTCAGAATCGCCATGTCCCCCGAGTTAACGACGCAGATAAAGGATGGGACTTCACGCAAGATGATTACACTTACAAGTCACAAGCACAAACGTACTTCTTCTAGCTCCCCTTTGTTTACACAGACTGTCTCAAGTAACACAAAATTAAATAGACTTCTGCAGTGCAAGGAAGAGAAGCGTCATCAGGTGCAGCTGTGTCGGGATCAGCGATTCGTGGAATGTGCTAAAATAGCATACGACTGAACAGCCGACAGTAAACATGAGTCTTCAGTGATAATCAGCGGATTAAACTCATCGAATCAGCCTGAATGAGCCCAAGAGCAATGCCCAGCTGCAAACTTCCATTTCCACTGCTCCCTGTTCAGGGTTGACCACAGCGGGAGTTTTCAGCACTGGAAACTTGGCACAAGTTTTACAAAGGATGCCCTTCCTGATCCAAACCTGGGACCTCCCATATAGCAGGCGACGGCACTACCACTAAGCCACTGGGGGGCCTTAACCACTGGCGAGGTTCTGTAGATCAGTGAAAAAGACTTAAAAATGACCAAGGCTTACACTAAGAGGATCATGATGGGGTCATAGGGCATCTGTTCAAAAAAGGTTTAGATATGCTGCTTTGGAAGTATGATATGGTTTTTGTGAAGTAAATTGTGTGAAGTAGTTGAGCTTTCACACCTACAGGACTTTGGTTTAAAACAAACTTGAGTTTGTTGTTTTGCTCGGTTTGGTTCTTTTCACCCCAAAAAGCCATCTTGTTCAAAATCAACTAGCAGACTATCAGAAAGCTCACTGAAACAACACGGGGCCAAAATTTCATGTCAAATAAACTGAGCGCAAGATGTTTGATGCCTGCGTAAGGTACACCTCCTTTACTGTTCACCAGTTTGAGGAGAGATTAATTTTAAAGGTTGAAAGGCACATTTTATTTACACCAGTGACCTTTGCTATCAGAATAATAGCAGAAAGGACAGACAAGGCAAGCAATATGTCTTTAATTCAATTCAATTCAATTTTATTTGTATAGTGTCTGTTACAATGTCAATTGTCTCCAGGTGCTTTGCAGAGACCCAGATCATGACCCCATGATTATAGAGCATGATTATAATATTAAATCCAAATCAAGGATAATAGCAAGTAATGTGTCTTCACACACAGGCATTTTGGCATTTTGTAATCAGATTGTAGTGTGCCTTGCTAACATAGGCATCACATTTGAAACATATAAGACTTGTTTTATTGTCTCTAGGGGCACAGAGGTTGCATCTCTTCCGTTTCTGACCCTGTTTTTGGGGGGAGAGCAGCAGGGCAGTGGCTGGGGCTTGCAGACTTCTCACCAGACTGGCAGAGGCTGGTGCACGGGGAAGGTGCTGGTGCACGGGGAAGGTGCTGGTGCACGGGGAAGGTGCTGGCGCCGTTGAATCAGAGGAGTCACTAAAGCTTTCCCAAGCTCTGCCAGAAAGACTCTCCTCCTGAAACACAATGTTCCCATAACAAACACCTAATTGTTTACTTTGAAATGTGGAACAAGTGTTATACCTTTAATTTGGAAGGTGTAGTTCATGTGGGGGGGGTGGGCACATGAGGTGGGAAGAGGAGACACCTATTTGTTCATTCTGAAAGGGTTCATGTGGGGTGGTATGTGTGTGTGTGTAGGTGTGTGTGTGTGTGTGTGGTTGTGTACTATCTGATGGATGAACACAATCTAGGGTCACCCATTAATTTCCTATGGCGATCATTTTTGACCAGGAACACCACAGGTGTTACAAAGTTGAATAAACTACTCAAAATTCAATGAAAGTGGTGATCAGCAGTTATATATGTTCAAATACCTAGTGTGGAGGATATCATAAGGCCCTGAGACAATCAAATGTAAAACACAATATTTATGATTGATGAAAGTAGGAAATTGGTCAGATTTGACCCGAACACGACAGAAAGGCTAGTCTTAGTTCCTACAACTATGGCTATTAGCCCTTACACGCTATTGTTTAGACTAACTTTAGGCTTTACTAAACAGATAATGTTTTTAGTTTAGTTTTAAAACTGGAGGTGGTGTCAGCCTCCTAAAACCAAACTGGTAGCTGGTTCCATAATAAAGGTGCCTGGTAGCAGAAGGCCCGTCCTCCAAATCTACTTTTAGATATTCTAGGAACAACGAGTAATCCTGCACTCTGAGAGCGGAGAGCTCTATTAGGAGTATAACGCGCTATCAGGTCTTCTAAATAGCGCGGAGCTAGGCCATTAAGGGCCTTATATGCGAGAAGCAGAATTTTAAACTCAATTCAAAATTTCACGGGAAGCCAATGGAGGGAGGCTAACACGGGAGAGATGTGATCTCACTTACGGATTCCTGTCAGAACCCTCGCTGCTGCATTCTGGATCAGTTGGAGGCTATTCAGCGAGCTTTTTGGACATCCTGCTAACAACACATTACAATAATCCAGTCCAGAACTGACAAACAAACGCATGGATTAATTTTTCGGCATCACCCTGGGAGAGGATGCTCCTAATCTTGGCAATATTTCGGAGATGAAAAAAGGCAGTCTTGCAAACCTGATTAATATGCTGCTTAAATGACATATCCTGATCAAAAATAACTCCAAGGTTTTTCACAGCTGTGCTGGAAGCCAGTGTAAACCCAGTTAATCAAAGACAATAACCTCTGTTTTATCCGAAATTTAGAAGAAAAAAGTTAGAGGACATCGAGGACTGAATTTCATTAAGACACCCTTGAAGTTTGACCAACAGTTTTGCTTCCTCTGGTTTCATAGATAAGTACAGATGCGTATCATCAGCGTAGCAATGAAAGTTTATGCCGTGGTTCTGGATAATTTTTCCCAAGGGCAGCATGTATAACGTGAAAAGGATTGGTCGCAGAACTGAACCCTGTGGGACGCCATAGCAGACCCTAGAAGAAACGTCATTAACATGGATGAACTGGAACCTGTCAGATAGGTATGACTTAAACCAGCCTAATGCTGTCCCTTTAATTCCAACAGTGTGCTCTAATCTATGCAACAAAAGGCCGTGATCAACGGTATCAAAAGCAGCACTGAGGTCCAGCAGAACCAGGACAGATACTAATCCATTGTCTGAGGCCATGAGGAGGTCGTTGGAGACTCTAACCTCCTTGGACCTGGCATCCACATATGTGGACATCACAATTTTGGTTGTCTCGACCACAATATTAAATTTTGGTTTACAAGGGCCTGGCATCCACTTACGAGGACATGTAAAACTCCCACCTAGTGGTGAAAGAAGAGTATAACACAGCAAGTTAGACTCAAGATGGCCAACAACCCACCCAAAAGTGCAGATGGCCACTCTCAATCCAAATGTCGAGCAGATAAAACATTCTAACAAATTTCATGGCTCATTCTTGCTTAGATATGTATAGAAGTGTTCAATGTGTGTTATGTAAGTCGAATTTTGCTAAAGTAAGAAAATTTGATTATTTACCATGCCGCTAAACTTGATGTACACATATGCGGACAGAAGGACTTAGTTTTGTTAGCTGTGTTTAGCATGTCCACAAATGTGGACAGAGGGAGTTTGTTTCAAATTTGTATTTTGGGATAATTTTGTTAGAAAACTTTCATTTTATACAGTACAAACAGATATGGCAATTTTTATAAATAAATCTATGTAGATTTGATTTGATTTGAAACAATTTTTTTTTTTCTAGAGCGTTATTCAAAGCAATGGAAATGCTGGGGTTAATTGGTGAAGACAACTCAGAGGTTGAAGATTTATCAGGCATTGATGATCCTGTGGGAGATGCTGAATATCAACCTCCACAACCAGAGCTGAGAAGCAGTGAGGAAGACAGTAGTGGGTGTGAGGAGACCCCATTCCACAGCCCTGTCAGCAAACCAGGGGACGTAAATGTGTCAGTGATGAATATGAAGGATATCGGTCAGATCGTGACATTGCCAGATCACGCACCCCCAGACATCGATCTCAGACACAGCAGGATGAGACTGATGTCTCAGAAAGTGTTTCTGAAGAGACAACACCAGGACTGTCAAGAACAGTTCAAGAAAGGACGAGGAATGCAAAGGAAGGTGTCTTTGTTCACACCAAATCAAGCTCCAAGAAGAGGAAACTGTTCAGGACAGAGAGGGCTGGACCCCACCAGACTACATACACTGAGAAAAAGAAAAAGTTGAGAAAACTTAAAATATCAAGGCAACATGATGCAAGAGATTTCTGAATTTTCTCAACTTTTGCCAGCTGTTGTTGACTTAACTAGGTTTTTTAAGTTTTGCCAAGAGTTCTGCCAACTTGGATCTTTTGTTCACTTTATGAGGATAATACTGTGAGACTAATACAAAATTTCTTGCTTGAATGCAATGTATTTCTACCTTCACCAAACACAGATTTTTGTGTTGAATTAATGAACAATTTTTCCCATCAATGTCATGTATTTCTACTTTCTTTAAATATATATATTCTTGTTGTATAAATACACAATTATTCCTTCAATGGCATATATTCCTTGATTCACCCAACACAAATATTCTTGTTGAATAAATAATAAAATTTATTTTTGCTATAATTTTACATTCAAAACTGCTCAATGGATAATTAATAATACACAATCAGTTTACCAGTGAACAACAGTAAAACCATCATTAAGCATGTGTAAAAAAACATACATACTGTTCTATTAGTCTAGTAACATTTGGAGTGAATCTTCCCCAATGCTGAGTATTTTAAATCAATGCTAGTCTTAGTGAACACGTATATTATGATTACCCTCCATCCCCCCTCACGGTTGGCGGCTTCTGAATTTACACGTTAACACTGAATTACTTTGTGCCATTTGACTATTTGTTGACTTTACATGTGAACAGCCATTTGGCTTTTTTTTTGCATTAACACATTCAAGCTCTACTTAAACAATAATGAATTTAACATTTGAAACACTAGACACCTTTTGGCAACTGCTGAATTATTATATAATCCAGAGGTGAAGCAGATGAACTTTGTTTTGTTTTACATGAGTGTAACAATGCACTCAAACTACAATAACAGTCACAGTACAAGCTTCGCTTTCAGTGACCTTGTGTGCTGTGAGCATCGAGAGCCACCGAGCGAAAAAAAGATGGTCTGAATTGCCTCAAAGGAGTACCTCATCTGTTTTGGATAATCAATTTTGAGGGCATACAGGAGTCTGAAGAGGTATGCCATGGCAGCAGAGAGGTTTAGAATATTATGAAGCACAATGTCCCCTTCCAACACAACCGCCTGGTCTCGCACAGTGTTGTCGGCTGGCAACAGATGCACCTTTCAGCACTGATGCCAAAATGTCAGTGTCCTGAGGAAGGAGAACAGGTACATTATTCAGAGCTTAGAAAAAGTAAGACAGTAGAAAGAGCATTTTCTGAAGAAAAAAAAATGTGTGAGCTCTAAAAAATTTTTTAATAAGTAATTAGCTGCATGACCTGAATTATTTGTCTTTCCTGCAGTTACTATTACTTACCAAGCACTTCAGGAAAAACGTGGTTGCATCTTCACGGAGGTAGATAGGCAGGCCTCTCAGTGCTGCTGTTTTCTGGTGGGACACAATGTCGGATGTCTAAAAGTGGAAAACAAGTAATTCAATTAGTATAGTACTGTAATGTTGTCATTCCTAATAAAAGAGTATATTCATGCTCTTCTAAAACTGCCAGGCAAAAGAGCAGTTCACTGACCTGATCATCAAGTTGATCAAGGAGGTCCTCCATCTCCTGACCAAAAGCTCCTTTCTTAGACCTGTAGATTTTCAGCAGGCCAGGCCCAAATTTGTCAAGGGATGCATTGAAAGTCCCCAGGAGGTCTTTGCTTGTGATACGATGAAATTCCTTAGATATCTTAACAAGAAAACAAAAAAAAATATTATCAATTTTCAAACCCTAATGTCAGAATTTTTCTTACAGGAAGTTATTGGATAACTTGTTATGAGTCTGCACCATGTTAAATATCTGACCATTTTTCTGTGACGATAGATTACATACTAAAATGCACCACACGCAATAAAGAACATCATTTTGAACCATGGATTTTGAGGATTAAAAATTCAATAAAAAGGGTGACTATGCCACATCCATAAGTTGCAGAAAGTGAATTACTCCTTGGAAGACAAAAAAAACCACATATTCTTACCTGATTAAAAGTTTTGTTGTGATGTTTTAAGAGGGTCGCTTGACTGGAGCTGGAGAATTTACAAAGTCGGCACTGCATGGAATCCACCACTGAAGCACAAGAGACACAAATAGCATGAATAACATTTTCACAACAGCCTTTACATGTAATTTAAGATAGAATACTGATATGAAAAACTTAAGTTAGTCTGATAATACTTATTGCAATAACACCAAGCTGTACTGGTCTGAAAGCCAACTGCAACAGCCATTATATAAATAAATCAAACAACCATACATAACACAGATGGAATCCCTTGTTGCAGGAGCTAAATAGCCAAGCCAACAAGCCAAAAATAGAGACAAGAAAAAAGTCTGTTGGAAATTGTCTTTCATTTATGAATATAATCTGTAAATTGATTTTAAAATGTAAATTTGATTTTAAATTATAACTAGGCCTATATGACAAGCAACAAAAAATGCAAACATGAATTCAAACATTTTTAAAAAAACACCAACCACAACCATGTTATAACTTAATAAAATAAAACATTTAAAATAATACATTCTGATCGGTAAATTGTATAACATTATTGATGTAAATGTGGTGATTTCTGTAGAGCACTGCTCCTCTCCTCCTTCACACAGCTTTACTCTTCATTCAAACTAATGCAGCTGCCCAATTGTTAGATTTCACCAGTGAGACAAACATATATCTCCTACAAATAATCAAACAAGCCGGCGACAAACCTCGAGGCGGGTCTATGAAAGCGGGCTCCGGTCGCGATAAACGAACACCATCTCTCCAGGCGGCTTGCTGCCTCTGCGAGGTCCCCCACCTCGGGGGACTTGCCACTCCGTGGAGTTTCTCAACTTCAGGGCAAACTTCTAAACAGCTGTCATTTGCACAAACTAACCGCACAGCGGTGATCTAAACCCTTACTTTCTCGCATGAAAAAATATTAAAACTTTAAAAAGTGACGAAATAACACTGCTACAGCAGAAAATAAAACCACAAGTAATGGCGGCGCCGCGGAGGTGGTTTATTTTTTCTGAGAGCGAGGTGGGCGGGCTCCGGCCGCGATTAACGAACACCATCGTTTTTTTTGCCGCCTTGTTTAACTTACCCAGTGTTGCACCGGATAAAAATGCACAACGTTGGCTTCACACCATTAAAGTTATTACTTACACCACTGAAATGACAGCCTACATGCCTGCATAGCTAACGTACACGGATATGATCCTCCAAGCTCCGTTTACCCTATGAAAGCGTCTGCATGACGGCGAGGCGCATGCGAAAAAGGTACCAACAACAACATACAATGACCCTACAGTAAAAACAAAGTCAGTCATGCACTAATTCAGCGTGATTGAGGTAAAAACACGCTTAACTTACCTGCTAGAGCGAAAGTTCAGCCAGCTCCCACCACACGGTTTCTGCTCCACAAAATGTCGACGGGCACACCATGCGCAAAAGATAGAGTTGGCCCAACTTAACTTAAAAATCTGCTCGGAGATTTACAATTTCTTGTTGAGCTGAATTAAAAATAGTAGTTAAGTCAACAACGGGAGAAATTTGCTGGGCAAACAAGAGTTTATAGATTACTTATTGCAAAGCCATATTTCTGAGTCAGAATAATTTCAAAATTGTAATGAGATCAACAATTGCTAGTTATCATTTTTTCAGTGTACAGCAGTATATTGACAAAGATTTGATGAAAATAATTGCAGATTGCTCTAATGCGACATCACTGGCTAGAAGTGGGGACCCCCTCAACACAACAGCTGATGAAATTTTTCATTTTTTTGGTGCCTGTATTTTGATGGTCTTGCGTACCATATCCTGCAATCAGGATGTACTGGTCTAGATCTTTGAGATTCCCTGCCATCACTGAAAAGTTCACACATGACAGACTCTTCAGACAGATGTGTTCACTCAAAGTGCTCATAGATGATGATGTTCCAGAAGATCAGAAAGAGTGTGATAAATTCTGGAAGGTGAGGCCATTTTCTTAACCGAATTCTAAAAAGGCCACAAAGTGTGTCCATTGATGAACAGATGATTCCATTCACAGGAGCTTGTCCATGTCAACAGCATCTACTAATGAAACCAAATCCTGCTGGCATCGAAAACTTTGTTTGCGCAACAGCAGATAGTATAGTACTGGACTTTGAGATTTATCGAGGTGCAGATGGACTCCTTGAACAAGTTGAAGAACCAGGGAATCTGGGTTTGGGAGGATTGGTGATTGATCATCTGTCTCAAACTCTGCATCCTAATACAAATATGTACTGTGATTGGTTCTTCACATCCATCCAAGCCGTGGAACACATGATGAAGAAGCAGATGTATGCAACTAGGTACAGTTATGAAGAATCGAGTCACTGCAGCAGTGCAGAAGCTACCAACTGACAAAACAATGAAAAAAGATGGAAGAGGCACCTCAGCACAAGTTACCACTGAGGATGGAAAAATCAGTGTTGTCAAGTGGTGCTGATGATGTCTACTGTCCAATGCTTGAAGAGCCAGAAGACACCTGCCAGAGATGGGACAAGAAACTGAAATGACATGTGACCGTCTCTCGACCATGTGTTATCCGTGAATACAACTTCAAGATGGGTGGAGTTGACCTTGTTGATAGAATGATGAGCTACTATTGCATGAGTGGCCGTACAAAGATATGGACCCTGCGGATGCTGATGCACTTTATGGATCTGGCTTTCAACCAACAGCTGGCGACTGTATTGTAAAGATCTCACTGTGAATGGCACACCAAAGAAGAACATCATGCAGTTCCTTGAATTCAAATTCAAATATACTTTATTAATCCCCCAAGGGGGAAATTCAGGTTTTTAGTACACCAGTCTGGTGTACTAGAGGAGCTGCTAGCGTCCAGCGCTCCTTTTCATGCCTGGTCCCATGGTCCGATTGCTAACTCCAGTTAACAGCCGTTCAAAACAGTTAACAGCCGTTAAAACCAGTATATTTCCATAATGATGACAAGTGAGATATCTCCATGTCAGAGGAGGAAACACCGATGAACCAGACCGTCTCCTCTGGGAAGACTGAGCTCCTTCAGTCCGGCGAGCGACGGAGCCGACCGTCCCGGAGCCCGGTTCATCATGCGGACCGGACCAGACCGTTGTCGTCTCCCCCGGCGGTGCTGGGTCCCACCAGGTCACCAGACGGCCCCTCCCAGGTCAGCTGACCCATCCGGCGTGTAGACTGCTGGACAGGGGCAGGAGCGCACATTTTTGAGATTAAGGGTTGAGATTGAGGGTTAAGGGAGGAATTGGAATTCACCCTTATTTTGCTGAAAACCACGTGACCCATGACTAATGAGGCCTCAGATCACGCTGGAATCAACATGGGTGCGGCAACGGATGGGGGTTGCTGTTATTGAAATTTTTTTGGTCGTACCAAAAACAACCAGTCAAATTTGTTCCTGCTGGCTACAGAAATAACCCACATATTTGAATTAGTCCCGCTTCCGTGTGCGATTTCATAGGCTACCTCTTCCTGTATAGCTGGAACCAAGTTGGCTGGCATGTGTGTTGAAGTGTACAATCACTGTGGTTTGATATAATAAATATCCTGCTTACATCTTACTGGTTAACAGTTCTATTATCACTAGTTACCTGGTAATTCCTGCCTTTCTGAAAAGCCATGACTATAAAGCTTTGTCTCATTGAAGTGGGGGTATCTGTCTACAATTTCTCCACTTCTCATTGTTGTTCTTACAACTCATCATAATTTTGTGACATTCTTTTTAAACATTTCAAGAGATTTGTGGTGTTGCCACAATTTCTGACTATTTTGTCACATATACCGCATTTTTAAATAATTATCATTCATCATGTCAAAATAACTCCACATCACATTTTTTTTTTTTTTTTTTTTTGCCATTGAGGACAGTTGCTTCTGTGAGCCACATTACCAGCTGCTCAGGGTGCGTAAGTGAAAAAAGCAGCTCCTATCCAAATGAAACATTCAAAAAGAGTAAAAGTACAATTAGGTCTGATTTGTTTTAGATGGTGAAAATTCAAATTATTTATTACAGTGTTCCTCAAGGCAGGTCCCTGGGTACAGCTGTTTTAGATGTTTCCCTGCTCCAACTAACCTGATTGGAATGAACCGGTCACCTCCATCTGCTTGTCATTGAGTCTGTACTGACCCATAAATTTGAGTCAGGTGTGTTGGAGCAGGGAAATGTGCAGCGAAGTGCCCTCGGACTGAGAAACACTGGGTTAGAGCATTTTATAAGGGTATGCATTTTCTAAGTCATAGGCAGTCAGCCTGCAGTACGCTTGAGGTGAAATCTGCTGTTACACAACACCAGCTCTATCACTGGTTGTCAGAGAGACTCCAGTCCGGTTCAGTAATCTCCACTGACATATTGCACAGTGAAATAGAATGACCTTCTCAGTTAACAAATAACTTTAATATATGTTGTCACTTCCTTCCTTCTATGTGTTGACCTTTTAGGAAGATGGGACCCATATCATAAGTGTCAGAGTTGGTGTGGTGGGTGAAGGACATAGATGCAGACTCGTAGATGTCAGGATGATGTCAGAGATGTTCCCAGATCTCATATCAACAGGTAAAGGTTGGGAAAAAGATCAAAGCAGATTTACTGGTTGGGAGCTTGGGCATCCAACTCAGGTCTCTTAACCACAGACCAGTACAGCATCTGCTTCTGCAGGTTTCGCAGACAAGAAGGAATCATATCGAGGGAGGTCAAATAACATGAAGTGACTATGGCAAAATAAACAGGAAGTAAACTAGACCAGGGAGCAGAATAAAGAATGATCACCAAAAAAAAAAAATAAATAAGTTGACTAGAAGAAAGATCAAGAAACCGATGCCAATACTGGCTAATCACAGAGCAGAGCTTTAGAAAGGCAACAGACATCAGAACATGAAGACTGAGCAAATAAAACCAGCTGACTGTGATCACAAAGTTACTTATTTTTCATGTTTGTCTGCTTGTTTGCAAAATTCATCTGAAAGTAGTGGCTGGATCATCTAGTGATGAGTTAGAACCCAGCTTAGAAGTGATTAAGTTCTCATGTTCATTTAGACCCAGAAGCAGGATTTTTAAACATGACCGTGTCACTGAAAGAGACAAAGAAAACAAAAAAAACAGTGTTGCCTTTAGTGTGAAAAAAAAAGGAGTCATATAAATTACAATGAATGAAAAGCCATTTGAAACATTAGAATGCATTTATAAAAGGTATCTGCTCTCTGCAGAAACAAAGAGACCACCTCTGACATGTGACATTAGCTGCATCAGCTTTGTGAATGGACACAACAGACTTTATGGATTTTTCTACAGCAACAATGGGGCATTTTTCTCTTTTTTCATTGCCTGTAAATGTTATGAACCGATGTTGGAACTGTGAGCCAGATACTGTGTGTGCATAATTAACCTTTTAAGACAGCAGCATATATACACTTTTCATTAAGGAGAAGCTTCAGTTAGCTTCGTTAAATTTGCAGTGAGACGTGTTCAGAGATCGCAAGAGCTTTTTGCATTTCAAAAGAAATGCCATCTGTGTATGGCCACATTTAGCAGCCTAAAGATGATAATATCAGCTGCTGCTTGTGATTAATTTTTTAGCGATAAGCCTCGACACAGCCAAGAGTTTAGCATAGATTTATGAAGGTGTTTTTGTCCACTTGAAAAGTTAATTTTGCCCAGAGCTGCTGAATCACTCCACCTGTTTTGTTCACATCAAAGAGGTGGAATAGTTGAAGGAAGATAGCATGAAAGCTAATGTATTTGAGGCCTTTGCATAGATTTTTTTTGATGCAAGTACCCATGATAGGACAGGAGAATGGCCCAGTTCTTGAAGTGGCAGGGTGTAACGTGAGCACGCTGTCATTATGGGGCTCTTGTAGGGCTTCAAACGCTCACAGCAACCCCCTGCAGCCACTCCTTATTTGACCCTGAACACCACCAGAAAGCCCACAGAACATACAAGTGTACACCATGTGCAGTTGGGAAGTCATAGTTAACTAACCCAGCTGAGCTCACAACATGAGTTGGTGACAAGATGACAAGGATGCCAGGTAGGAGCAAACACATTCAGAAAATCAAGTTTGGTTTTATTTCTTTCCTCAGAATCCAGTCAAATCATGTTCCCAGGAGGGTGAAATAAAAGTAATCCAAGTGGATTAGAAATATGATTCTAAAACGCCTCTAACTTTTACTAACTAACTTTCACACTGAACAGTTCTCAATGCTGTCCTGCTGGAAATAATAATAAAAAAACTATAATGTTTGGTCTATATATGTTAAGAAGAACAGCTGCAAGGAAGTAAAAAGAAGAAAGTTTGCATCCTCTGCAGATAACAGCAGAAAATCACTGATCTGAAGATTTGAGGATAGAAACATATCTCTTTCCACTGACACAACATTAATGCAATTAAAGTGTTTAGTACTGAATTTTTGATACCCTCCCTAAATTTTCCAAAGCACAATTTGTTTTGGAAAGTTTTATTAAAAGCTATGAGTTCCCTGACAGCCTTCACAGTCCTTAATGACTTACCTGTTGGACTTAGGGTGAATTCCAATTCCTCCCTTAACCCTCAATCTCAACCCTCAATCTCAAAAATGCGCGCTCCCGCTAAGGGCTAGTCCTGTCCCGATTCTTAGAAAGTCAAGTTGAGGGACGAGTTTGAGGGCTGTATCGCCCTCAAAACTGAGATTTTCCGACACCACCCTTGGAAGTAAGGGCTATCCAGAAGCTAGCTACAAACGTAAGTATCTTCGTATATCTTAAAGATATAAATGTTACAAAACCATTTTATTGTGTTTGTTTGAGACTTTTTTCATGGATTAACATCGTTGTTGCGTAACATTTATTTTTTTACTTTACGATGTTTGCTGCTGGACCGGTGGTCCCGTCGGCTTCACGTTGTACTCGTCGGTGGTCCCGGTACATTATTCAGTCCTCTGTCGCTACACAACAAAGTAACGTGAAGCCGACCCGGACCGCCGACGGGACCGGTCCGCCGACCGTGGCGGTCCCGGTCCCATCAGCGGTCCGGGTCCCGTCGGCGCTCCCAGGCGGCTTCACGTTACTTGTATACCTTGTTGTGTAGCGACGGAGGACTGAATAATGAATCCTCTATTGTGTTATTTGCTAATATTATTTAGAGAACATAAAGTGCTCTTTTCAATGTTATCCCTGTGTCATTTCAGGAAATACAGAGACAACACGGCTCTGATACATTTCAGTCTGATGACGTAACTGCACTCGAGGGGTGTCCCATTTCTAAGTCACAAGATAACCCAGACACTTACTTTCGAGGGTTAAGATTGAGGGCCAAAAATTGAGGGTTAAGGGCGAGGGTTGAGATTGAGGGTTAAGAGAGGAATTGGAATTGGCCCTTAGTTTGGTTTCTTTCAACTAAGATCAGCTATGTCCAGAAAATATTATTTATCCAAGAACAAGTTCATTTACAAATAAAACAATGATGCCAGCCACTGAATGGAAATCTGTGAGTTTTAAAGTTACAATATAATGACCATTTCTACATTTGGAGGAAAAAAGAAAAGCATTTCTTCCCTTCTGCATACTTTCTTCTTCCTATTGTTCTGATGCAAGTTTATCTTAGTTTTAATCTATCCAAATAAGTTGATTCCAAAACATAGTAGGCCTTTTTTTTAGGTGTTTTCTGACAAAGTCTAATGTTTTTATGTTTTTTGAATGGTACCTTTGGTTTGCACCTTGTTGTAAACCCTCTGTATTTGTTCAAATACAGAGGGTGAACATATTTTTGTATTGAATTGATTTTAACAACAATACACCTACCTTGTCCAGAGCATTCTTGACTTCTGTTGATGTTGTGAAGTGGTTTCTCTTCACCTCTTCAGTTGTCTTCCATGGTCTCCCAGGCCCGATCATACTATCGAGCTCAACAGTGCTGCATTTCTTTTTTAGAAAGTGCTTTTGATTTTGCCACACATAAGGTTTGAGCTGTGTTGTGCCTATAAGGTGCTCAACATAATTGGTATCTTAAAGCCTCTCACGGTGCACCAATTATGTTGTGCATGTAATGTCCTCGTTTAGTCATAAAAGGGGGTTATTATCAACTGTCCAGTAAGGTATTAACAAGGTAATAGATTGAAATGGGGCACCACCTGATAAATCAGGAAACAAAGACTAAACGGCACAATCAGTCTCAAAGTGGCTGGTGTTGTATGTGTGCCAACCTGTGACCAGGTGTGGCGCTATAGAGCAACAATTCAAATTCAAATTCAAATACACTTTATTAATCCTCCAAGGGGGAAAATTCAAGTTTCAGTACACCAGTCTGGTGTACTAGAGGAGCTGCCGGCATCCAGCGCTCCTTTTCATGCCCGGTCCCGTGGTCCGAGTGCTAACTCCAGTTAACAGCCGTTAAAACAGTTAACAGCCGTTAGAACCAGTATATCTCCATAATGATGACAAGTGAGATATCTCCAGGTCACAGGAGGAAACACCGATGAACCAGACCGTCTCCTCTGGGAAGACTGAGCTCCTTCAGTCCGGCGAGCGACGGAGCCGACCGTCCCAGAGCCCGGTTCATCCCGCGGACCAGACCAGGCCGTTGTCGTCTCCCCCGGCGGTGCTGGGCCCCACCAGGTCACCAGACGGCCCCTGCCAGGTCAGCTGACCCATCCGGCGTGTAGACTGCTGGACAGAGGCATGAGTCAGAGAGGGTGTGAGTCTGAGCACACACTTTTTCAACCAACAAATATTACAAACCTGTGTAAAATAACCACAAACAACTTCTCTCATTAGAATTTATCAGAGTTTATTAACACAAGTATTAAAATGAACAAACACTTAAATCAAGATCCTGATATCTACCAACTAATGGATAACTAGACTAGCATAATCAAACAAACATCAAATGGAGAGGAGTGTCGACTTATATATGTGTATGCTGGGGAACAATGGGTGTGTGAGTGTGTCAGTGTGTGTGTGTGTCTGTGTGTGGTAAATAAAGATGGCTTGGTAGTGTGAGAAGGGTTTCAGGATGGCGGACGAGATAACGTGGTGCTCTCGTCCCTCACCAAGATGGAGGACGACGTCATGCGGTAATCTCGTCCCTCACCAAGATGGCCGCTGACTCACGATAAGGCGCTACAAGATGGCAGACGGGGTCACGTGGTAACCTTGTCGCGAAGATTGTTAGTAAGGAAGAAGAAAAGGAAAGTGTGATGTTAAAAATTCATGCTGTGTTCATTCTGAGGCCTAACCGTGCTAAAATTGCTGGGTCATGCTGTGGCATAAATTAAGGCCATGACTCTTCGCCTCAAATCCTGCCTTATTTGAGGCAACCGGTTGTTTTGGTTTGGTGTCCATCAAGTAGCTAAGTTAGGTCTAGACAGATCCCAAGGTTACTGTGTTTTTCCACTTGTTGTTTAGATGAACTGCCCGCCTTTCTGTCTTTGTCATTCTGAACAATCCAGTGTTCTGTGATGACCTCTCTGAATTGTGAATGCAGACTTGGAGAATAAACTTCGTTTTGCACCTCCGTCGTTTGTCAGTGCCTTGTTTAACAACCGAATAGATTGCATCACCAGTGCACAATAATAATAACTCTTACGACTGAGAAGATATCCAAATTCTCAGGTAACAGAAAGGCTAAGCGGAGGTGATTCCTAACCACCGATGCTGTGGTCACTCCTAAGTTTTCTACACAGGAGGGAGAGTGTGAAGCAGACCTCTGCACTCTCGTCCTCATTGTTTGCTTTGGAAATCGGGACGCGATCAACCACTGGTGAGGAAACACGTGGTCACGTGGGTAAATACGCACCGGCGGATCACCGGTGGGCTTAACGGTGTAACTGTAATAACAGTGTAATCACAAAAACAAACTAATCTAAGAATCTCTACCCAGACACAAGCCTCTCACTTCTGTTGTTCTCAGGGGCGCTCGGAGGTATCCTGGAGTCCGGGGAGGATGATTGGTATCGGCAGAACCGCAGATGGATTGCGGATTATGCTGGTTCTCTCAGCTTCGGTGGGCTGGGGTGCAGGTTACAGCGTCTTGAAGCAGCCGGTGTCCTCCTGTGAAAACGCTATCGTGCCTCTTTGCACCGGTACGTGCATGGGTCACTGCTGGTGCCGGCCAATGGGAGGCGTTAGCCGGTCTTTTCCATTTACCGGTGGCTCACTGGAGCGTTACTGGAAAGGCCTCACGGCTGCTGGCTGAGAGCTTTTTTGGGCCGGAGTAGGCCAAAAGAGGAAATCTTAGATCGAGTGGAGAAGGTCCGAGCAGGAGAACCGAGGAGCAGGGAAAGAGAGCGAGCTGAGGGGGTCCACTGTATTTATGCTGTAGGGATGTGATCCGCCTTCGTTGGGGACCCCTGCTGTGCTGTGGGGTTCCTTAGCCAGTCAGAGGGTGTGACCTCACTATCACACCTTGTTGTAAAACAATAAAACATTTCCAGGCATGCTGGGGATTTGAGTTTTATTGTTTCCTTTGTTTCAGAAAACCGTTGCAGTCTCTGTAACTGATGGCATTTGGCCCAACAGCTTGTAGAGTTTACATTGTTTGTTTTGTTTTTTTTAGCCTTCTTCACTTGCATTGAGATCTCATTGGAGTTCATTAGAGTTCATATTAGTATTTCCAGTCAAATAGCTGTCACGTCTCAACTCGATGGCTGGTATCAACACCAAGCCTTTCATCTTTATTTGTCTTAAATTAACAAGTGAATGCACTACACCACTCCAATTAACTTATTTTTCAATAAATTGTCCAAAAAACTTTAGAGCCCCTGAAAATGGAGTTACTTTTTTTTTTTTTTAATGGGTGTAATTCCTGAACAGTTAAGGACATATTTTAGTGAGACCTCTTAAGTTAAAGCAGAAAGTCTACTGTGCTGTACTTTGAGACTTAACTGCATGGGGATCAGTTAAGGAAGGAGAAGCCCAGCTGAGGGTCAGCTAAACATGGATGGAACACATGCAGCCGGTTATATTCAGGATTCATGGTCGAAATGGAGACTGAGCTGCCAGGCTCCTCTGTTCATTGAGGACACCGAAGATGTCTACATATTTTGATTTTTGATCACGGGATTCCTGCTGTTTGGAGTTGGCGGATACCTGATATATCGGAAAATTAAGCGCACGGATGCTGCTATCCCGGACCTGGTATCCGTGTGCGTGTCTGTGAGCCGTGCTGTGAGTGCCGAGACTGTTAAGCTTGACGAGCTGAATCTGAAATTGGATGTGATTCAGAGTGTGAATCACAGACAAGGGATGATTTTTGAACTGATATCGAAAATGGATTCCAACTTGGGGAAACTACATGCACTGCTCAGGGAGAATTGACCTGAAATTTGGCTATTTGGATTGATTTCCCTCCGAGATGAAACCAGCAAGGACTTAAGGCAGACGGAATCTCATGTCAGCCTGGCCCAAAACAATCTCTCTTATCTGAATCTGGCTCCCCCGAGCGGCCTTCACTCAAGGCCGAATGCGAAGAACTCTCCAAAGTCTTATGCGCACCAGGCTCCTTCAGACCGGCGAGCGATGGAGCCGACCGTCCCAGAGCCCGGTGCATCATGCGGACCGGTTGCTGGCGTCACCCCTGGCGGTGCCGGGCCCACCAGGCTGGGGCGCCAAAAAGGGGGGGTAAAGGATACGGATTATAGGGGCCCATGATTGAGGGGGGCCCAGAGAGGCCCCTAATGATGATCAAAAATAGCATCAACAAATTTCGCCGCTGTGTTGGGGGGCCCGGTAAAGATTCTTTTCATGGGGCCCAAAATCCCTAGCGGCGCCCCTGCCACCAGGTCCTCATGACACCATAGAGGAGCTGCTGAGTGCAGCTCAGAATCGGAGCAGAGGTTTGAGTGATGTCTTGCACAGCTTTACATTTAACATCACACTAGCATGAAAGATCCATTTATTATTTGAAATGTGGAAAAGCATGATGCATAAAGATCTCAGAATACAGCCGCCCAGAGCTTCGCACTAATTCTCCATTCGTACGTTCCGTGATGCAGCTTTCAGATTACTGTGCAGCCAGAGAGCAAACATCATGTCACACTGAGACAGAGGTTGCAGACTCACCGCTGAACTAATCTCATCTCACGGAAGCTGAGCCCACCAAATAAAATGTGAATAACACTTATATAAGTCATGATGCGTCATGCAGAATATCAAACAATCCCCACCTGAAGAGGATTCCTGCCTCATATAACCTGCTACGTGCTGCTAAAACTTAGTACAGCTCACACGGCATCCGAACAGAACATTTTTACATCCCTCTGCCTTGACACCTGTGATCACTAAAATTATGTGCACAGTTGTATTTAGTAAAATACAGTAATGTTTATAAACACAAGCCTACATGTAGTTTTATTGGGTCAATTTTCAGCCGGCTGGATGACCAGGAAATCTTTACAACCTGTAACCTGGGGGAAATGCAGTGTGCTGTTTTTGCATGTAAAGTAGCGACTGAGAGGAGAAACTGTCAGTGGTTTTCACAGGACTGCCCAGAAACATTTACGTCAACTCATGACATTTCAGCGGTTAATTGACCTGGCCAACGTGGACCCATGTGGGCTTCGAGCTTAATCATTTATCATTTTCAAAGACTTTCCTTAAATCGAGCTTTTAAATGTGTGCTGCCTGAAATGTTAAAACTACATACACTGTGCCTCTATACACGGCTGAGCTCAGGGAAAAGTTGTCATTAATTGCTATAAGACCTAATTAAACTGTAAGTGCTCTTTTTGACTCATTGTAATGGCCTGCATCCTTACCACACACCGTGTTTACCTACAGATGTGAAATGAAATAAAATAACAGGTGACGGGCAGCTGTAGGTGAATTGGTATCATAACAAGGTGTCAAAGCTGGACGCCTGCTGTTTTTAGAGCTCTGGTATCTGCATCAGGACACTTTTCCTTTGGCTTGTGTGGGCTGACATGAATCCATCTACTATGTGAGTCACAATTTACATGCGGGAGTTTTGGTAAGCACATCTTGTACATCTCATGACAGAATAAGAGCTTTAACGGTATGTAGGCGTACCACCTGCAGAAAAAGATATAGATAAAAGGAGGCAGGCATCCTCGCTCGTCAGAAAAACCGTAAATTGGCTCAACTCCTTTTCCTGCAGTCTGAAAAGTGCAAGCCCAAGAGAAAAAGAAAAAGGGGTGCATATTGTGCTGTAAACAACTGTAAAGGAAAAAAAAGTATGGAAAATGTGGGATATATATTCACAGAAACCCAGATAATGACTGGATGTGAAAGAGACAGTGAATCGGTTTAAGCACGATGAGGCAGATGCCACTGTGAACATCTGGCAGAGACGTCTGTGGTTAGCTGAAGCCGACACATCAGGCCGGCCCTTCAGTCTTTGCACTAATCTGATTGGATGGCAGGTTTCAGAGGGTCAGAAAGGATAACAGAAGAAGGCTGCAGCACATGCACGCATACAGGCGCATGAGCTGTGAAAGAAGTAGTCAGGTCATTTTCTTTAATTACCAATGTCACATTGTAAAATATGCAATGCAAATGACATCTTTTAAATTTTTTTTATTTCTATGTTACTCATAAATGTAAAAACAAATTATCACTGCTACTGGAAGTTGAGGTGGATCTTTTATGATAAACAGCAACTCTTCCTCTTGGTAGAGTTGGGAACAGCAGCGGTACTCGCATTTGTTCCCGTCATCAGCCCTGCTTCGGTGCAATCCTGCAGCAGGTTGCAGACATGTGACTCATTTGCACTTGTTCTTGAACGTGACATTGACCGAGTGCAGATTATACTCAGCCTGCTTGCAGGAGACAAACAGGCATAATCTCAAAAACTAAGCTTGGTGAGAAAAACAAAAAAAAAAAAAAAGATCCGTGAACTCATGAACTGCAGGTTTGGAAATGTTTCCATCAAGCACTAAATACCATAATTTCAAAGCCTTACAGTGTTGAAAAAACCTGTACATGTCAGTGCTGCAAAGACATTTATTTAGGTGTCTAAAAGCATCAACACTGTTGTCTCCTCCCCACAAAAAAATTGAGTATCATTTTTTTTTTTTCAGCCTCTTGTGGCTCTTAAGGGTGAATTCTAAAAGGTTTTTTTACCTGCTAAATGAAGAACAACTCTGTTTTAAAACAGCTTTGTCACTTTGTTTGGAGCCATTTTAGGTCTTAAAACATGTCATTCAGTGAGTTTTTTCACATTTTGCAGGATACTGTGACATCACAGACCCAGAATAAAATGAATCTGACCATCTTTATTTCCACCCAGAGTTACATCATGCCACGTTTCTTCTATCTCTGAAGTTTACCTGTTTTGTTTTCGGTTACAGGGAGCTTCACCTTAACGGTCGGTGGGATCAGCTGCTTGCTTCTGCAGCTCTGAACGGAGATGCAGGAAACAAAACTTCTTTACTTGTGCAAGTTTGCAACTGCACACGTCTCTACTGTCAGTTGAAAAACATGCTCATGGATTCATAATGTATGCACGTGGATGTGCACGAAGGTGAGCACGGACGAAATATCACTTATGGTTGCAGTCAGAAACCATAGATTTCTAATCGGTCTGCACATAATTAAACAACTTCTGTCTTCAGAGACCAAGAAAGTGTTGCAGATATATCAATATCATCATTTAGTATCAGCTCGCTTGAAACCTCAACTGATGCAGCATCAAAAAAAGGTCTCAGATACGCTGCACTACCAGCAACGATGGAGGCAGAGGATCCATCCACTTCTTCCCTCAATTTTCATTCTGAGACTAAAAATAGACTCCAAAAAAACAAAAAGTCTTTTCCATGTGAGTGGATGGACCGGTTCTGTCTTCTGTCCTGGACCTGAGCAAACCGGGAACTGGGGACGACCTGTTCATCTGCATGTCAGTGTGACCTCTGTGCGTCTGTATAATACAGGGGCTTCTTTAATCTAGAAGCTTCTGCTGTTGTTTACCCAAAGAAAAAATATGCAAACACTTACTTATTCAATCTAAAACTCATTAGCGGAAAAACCTGTAAAAGAACACGATGTCTAGACCTCTCCAAAATTTATATTACATCAGCAACGTTGGACTCACGTGGGTCTGGGGTTAACACAGTTTAGGGCAGTGTGGTTTAAAGCAAACGATAACTGTACACAAACGTACACACACACACACACACACACACACAGAAGAGAGACAGAAATATTTTCCCCCAAAAAAAACATCCAAAGAATCAATTTCAGAGAGACATTTAGGCTTTCGGCACTTGTGCCTCAGACTTGGCACAGCAATTTATGTGGGCATGTCATGAAGAAATGAGCCTTAAAAGTTATAAACCAGTTTTCAAATGAGTTTCAGCCAGTGTTGTAAGGACCAGGCTGATGGACATGTTGCTGATTTTAAAAGGAACATTCCAGAATTAAGACAAACCTTGGTCTATTATTAAATGGTAAAAGGTTTAAACTTTCAGGGACCAAAAAAACATGGATCAAAGCCGTTTGACATCAGAACAGAATATGTGTTTGCAACATTAATGTTATCACAGCGGCCAACTGAGCTACGTCAAAATAGTTACTTTGAGCCACTGACGCAACTAAGAAATAATAATAATAATAATAATAATAATAATAATAATACATTTTATTTAAAGGCGCCTTTCTGTCACTCAAGGTCACCGTACAGTGTATTAAAACACAGTTAAAAACAAACACAATAAATATATAAAACACAGGGCTAAATGAGACGGGTTAAAATTTCAAAGAGCAGTGGTTAGGACAGTGAAAAAGCCGATTTAAACAGATGAGTTTTGAGTGAGGTTTTGAAAAGAGGGAGTGAGTCCAAATTTCTGATTCCTGATGGAAGTGAGTTCCAGAGCCGAGGACCAGAACAGCTGAAAGCCCTGCTCCCCCTGGTAGTGAGGCGGGCAGAGGGGACAGACAGGTGGATGGAAGCAGAGGATCTGAGGGCACGGGAGGGAGTGGCGACAGAGATGAGGTCAGACAGATATTGAGGAGCGAGGTTATGGATGGCCTTGAATGTTAGGAGGAGAATCTTGAACTGGATGCGGTGTTTAATGGGGAGCCAGTGTAGCTGCAGCAGAGTGGGCGTGATGTGGTGGATGGAAGGGGTTCTGGTGATGATCCGGGCAGCTGAGTTCTGAACCAGTTGCAGCTTATGGAGGGATTTGTGAGGGAGACCGTAGAGGAGGGAGTTGCAATAGTCCAGACGAGAGGTGACAAGACTGTGAATGAGGATGGCAGTGGTATGGGGGGTAAGGGAGGGGCGAAGGCGGTTAATGTTACGCAGATGAAAGTATGCAGACCGGGTGACGTTATTGATGTGGGACTGGAAAGATAGAGTACTATCAAGAACGACCCCCAGACTCTTAACCTGAGGGGAGGGGAGGACAGAGCAGTTATCAATGGTAAGAGAAAAGCTGTCAGTTTTGGATAATGTTGATTTAGTACCAACAAGGTGAACCTCAGTTTTATCACTGTTGAGTTTGAGGAAATTTGATGTGAACCAGGATTTGAGTTCTGTAATGCAGTCGATGAGGGAGGAGGGTGGGAGGTTGAGAGTGGGTTTACTGGAGAGGTAGAGCTGGGTGTCGTCTGCATAGCAGTGGAAATGTATGTTATATTTACGGAAAATATTGCCAAGGGGAAGAAGGTAGATGATGAAAAGGAGGGGCCCCAGGACCGAGCCCTGGGGCACACCAGAGGTGACAGCAGACAGTTGTGATTTGAAAGATTTGAGCTGGATAAACTGAGTGCGGCCTGAGAGGTAGGATTTAAACCAGTCAAGTGGGGTGTGGGTGATGCCAATGGAAGATAATCTACTGAGGAGGGTGGTATGACAGATGGTATCAAAGGCTGCACTCAGGTCAAGGAGGATGAGGATGGTGAGCAGGCCAGAAATGTCAATCCACCAAAGTGATTATGTGAATAGTGTCCCTACAGACAAACCTGAGGTAATTTAAACTTTGTATGTGTACAGAAAGTTTAAGAAAAGGACTGTATGGGCCTGACAGATGGCTTGGTTGAGTCGGTGGTCCATATACAGAGGCCTCTGATCTGGGGCGTGTTTTCACCTCCTCTCTCTTCCCCACTTTCCTGTCTGTCTACTTTCGATAAAGCCCACTAGACCCACAACATCTAAAAAGAACAGAAAGGAAAAGGACTCTGTACAGGAATCTTCATTCATTCGCTGTTTTGCTGCCATAAGTCTGTACGAGTCAAATACTGATGCTGCATAAAGTTCTGTCAGCAGATACAAAAGAAGAAGAGTTCATGGCCTCTACGTCTAACAGTTGTCTGTTTTGTCATGAATATGTAAGTGCTGATTCAGTTCAATGGACACAGAGGCCATGAACTCTCTGTCTGTAGGAACTTATGCACACCACATTTGATTCTAACAGAAAACTGCTTTGATTCAGGTTATTGTTTTTGTTCTCAAACACTTTAAGAACAGATCAGCTGATTTTACATTGGCTTTCTGTACAACTTTAAAAAAAAACCTCTCAGGTATTTTCAATCAGGATATGCATCAGGTTTGTAAGTCTGTCTTTATCCACGTCCGTACTATCGCCTAGATTAGAAGCGTTCTCTCCAGGGTGCTGCTGGAAAACTAATCCATTTTAAACTTATCCAATAGTCACTTCTAGACAAGATTATTGTAATGTGTTATTAGCAGGATGCCCAAGTATTTTTTTTTCTTTCTGTATATGTTTACAGACCAGAGTTTCCAGAGCTACATGCTAACCTGCAGTTCCACCCTCTGACCATCCCAGTATTTACCTGTCTCTATAGATGTCTCTGGGATATCAACTAACATGCTGATCTGCAGTCTGACCCTCTGATCACCTCAGTGTTGCTGCCTACATGTGTTTATATAGTCATCTCTGTAGTGCTTCATTTCACAATGAGTACATCAAACTTTTAGTTCTCCAGCTAATGGATAATTATTACGAATATATTTTGACTTAATAAATATTGGCAACGTAGTTGTGTCTGTCTCCTTTCTATCTCTATTTTCTTTTCTTCCTGTACCCGGCTGACCCTCTCCAGCAAGGGCCCCTCCTATGATTTAGGTCCTGCTCGAGGTTTCTTTCTCTTATGGGCGAGTTTTTCCTTGCCACTGTTTGGCTTGAAGGTTTTTCTTCCTTAATAATTGTAATAATAATAATACAAATAATATTTGCTTGGGGGTCATGCTCTGGGTCTATAAAAAAGTCCATAGATACAATTTATATTGTACTAGGGGCTATACAAATAGAGCTGAAGTGAACTATAAAGTTTTACACTGCTTATTATCTAAAAATGGATCAAGGGTCATTTTAACTCCAGCATGTACTTTTAAGCAGCTACACATATCTATATTGAATGCAGTCATTAGGCAAAAAAAAAAAATGTGGGTCATGATGAGGTGAAATATCTTTTGCCATCTGGGTACATATGGTTCACCCAATACAAAAAAGAAAACAGCTGCTACAGAGTCATGCAACACATTGGTTATCTTTTGGCCAATTTAAAGACACGATGTCATGGCCTGAGTCGGCCATGGTAGAAGTTCAGTGTTTGTGTCAAGTTGGCGTCTTCTCCATGTCTTTAGTGTTTCCTCTTTTACTTTAAAGCGCCCCCCCCCCCCCCCCCCCCCCCCCCCCCCGTCAGGCTGATTGCCTGCACCTGCCCTCATTTGTTCCCCTGTGTATTTGAGTCCTATCTTTCCTTTTACTGTCCCGGGTCCATTAGTCTACTTTAGTGTTTGTAGTCCTGCTCGTCACCCTGCTCGTTATGGAGCCCCGTTTGGGTCATAATTCAATGAATAAATGAGTCTATTATTATAAAATACAGGCATTTATTATTATGAAATGTTTCCAATTATTATTAAATATTTCTCATTTTTATGATAATAGTTTTATTTTTCATAAGAATGAGCTTTTACATAATAATGGATTCGTTTTTCATAAGAATGATTTGTGTGTCAATCACAGCAGAGAGGGCGGAGCCATTTATGTGATTGGCTGCTCTTTCATTCAGGCATAAGCAACAGAACAGTGAATATCAATAGTGGGCGAGAGGTGCAACGTATATACTCCAGGCCAGTAGGTGGCAGAATGCACCTCAGTTTACGGTTAAAAGTTGACATCGACTAAGAAACGTAGCGCGAAATGTAGAGAAAACTTGATTTTGACGGCAAGGCGACAAGAGAAAGATCGTTTTCTGACTTACTCCAAGAGGTAGCCAACAGGCTCGATGCGAGTCCCCCACCAACTAGTCGATGTCAGAGCGTAGAATGGAGAAGGATCAGCCAATGAGCACGCAGGTCAACCACTGGTCCCGCCCACTGGCAAAATGTCATTATTATGTAAAAGATCGTTCTTATGAAAAAGGAAGCAATTATGTAAAAACTCATTCTTATATTTAAAAAAAAGCCATTCTGAAATAAACTATTATGCATTAAACTAAGATTAGATAATAATAAAAATATATTTCATAATAACTACATTTTTTCATAATAATGGGAAATATTTCATAATAATGGATACATATTTCATAATAATACTCATTTATTCATTGAATTATGACCCCAATGGGGCGCCATAGCTCGTCACCCTGCTTCCTTGGATATAAGTTAAGTTTGGATTTTTGGCTTTTTGTTTAATAGACCCTTTTTCCTTAACTTGGGTCCTCCCTTAACCTCCGCTACAAACCGTGACACTCGACCATGTTAGTGAGAAAACGGATTTTCTCGTCAGCCTATCATGAGAGCTTTATAGAGCAGTACAACCAGCTCTGAACAGTGACCACCACTGAGGCAGAGGCAGCGATGGTGAATTTAACATCATTTTGCTCTCCAGCTGCTGCAGTGGCTGGGCAGATGTCCATAGATCTCTAGACGCTAATCTCCTTCCAGCCTTAATCTAAAAAAAAAACACACAAAGGCACTTTTCCGAGCCACTAAAACTGTAATAAAGAGCAAAGCTTTAATCTCAGTGATGGATCTGTGGGAAGAATTATAAGCCTCATTAGTCACTTCTCTCATGACTTCATATCAGATCTCAGACGTGCTTCTTTCTATTTTTTTAAGGCCCCGTTTTCAGACTGTGCTTCTGATAACTTTCCGGCCAGGAAGCAGATTCCTCTGGCAACTGAGCCCGTGTTTGTCTTATGTCTTATGTAACTGGAGCGTATAAAGCGACACAACTTCCTTCATTGATAAAAATGAAGGAAATTAAACTATGAGAGTAAATCAGATTACTGAACTATCAGATGTTTATTTCCAAAAAACTGGATATTAATCCGGAATTTAATAAAGTTGATATTCAAAAACCAATCTGCTTTTGAAAACGTATACTAAGTGAGCCACATGTGAGATTAAAAAAATCTTGTGTAACTGATGATAAAGGATTATTAAGTTACTGATACAGTGGAATACTTAACACTATGCTTGTCTAGTCCACTTGTAGAGCTTCACATGATGTGTGGCATTTCAGCTACTGTATTGTCACTTCTAATCTACCTCCAGATAAAGCTATCTCAGTGATGTAAAAGGCACCTCAGAAAATATCTATTCCTCCTAATATTCCTGGTAAGGATACTCAGCTAAAAGAAGACGCTGGACGAGGCCGCAGGATGACAGAAACCTGGCTGCAGATCCTCCCTCATCACTTCCTGAGAAAGAACAGGCTTCTAAACTGCCAGAAAATATGTGCACGTCTCTCTGAGATGCTTCTGACAGTTAATTTTCTTCTGCATGTGGAATGAATGACAGGAGACCTTTCGTGTTTATCTCACCTTGAAACTTTTTTCTTTTACTTCCTCTGCTGCACTGCCTTTACACCACAAAGCTCCTCCGTCTCTGCTACCGGTGAGTTTTTTCTATTAACAGGATGAAAGAAAGTTGCAATACCTAACAAGACGATAGCTTTTTAAAGCTATAGCAGTGACACATCTCTTGACATCACACATTTTTAATTTATTGATTAATCTCAACCAATCTGTTGTCCAAAGCTTCTTTTTAATCTTCTGCATTTGTATGTTACACTGGTAAAACTGGGTCTGATCTTCCATAATGGGTATTTTTGAGTCTTCTGGGGTTGAAAAGAACACATAGAAACATGTGGGACATCAAAGTTTAGAATGTAACTACAATCCCAAAAATATAAAGCTGTAACTTCATAAGCTGCAATTTTGAATCAGATTCAGAATTCTGCTTCTCACATATAAAGCCCTTAATGACCAAGCTCCTCATTATTTACAAGAGCGGATAACGCTTTATGCTCCTAATAGAGCTCTCCGCTCTCAGAGTGCAGGTTTACTCGTTGTTCCTAGAATATCTAAAACTAGATTTGGAGGACGGGCCTTCTGCTACCAGGCACCTTTATGATGGAACCAGCTACCAGTTTGGGTTCAGGAGGCTGACACCACCTCCATCTTTAAAACTAAATTGAAAACATTTCTGTCTAGTAAACCCTACTGTTAGTTTCAACAATAGTGTGTTACGGCCAGTAGTCTTAGCTACAGTTATAGGAGTCAAGACTAGAGTCTGGTCTTAATCACAGCTTCGTCATAGCTATGCTGCTATAGGCCTACGCTGCAGGGAGACACCAACATGATCTTCAGAGCGGTGTCTCCACCTCTCACCTCTCCCTCCCCATCTTTCCTCTTTTCCCGTCAGCTCAAACCGTGGTTAATTAGGAGCACCTCGTAATTGTAACTGTGCTCCATTCTTCCTCTAGTTTTTTGTTTTGCTCCCCCTTTTTTTCTTTTTCTTTCTGTATGTTTGCAGGCCAGAGTTTTCAGAGCTACATACTGACCTGCAGTTCCACCCTCTGATCATTTATCATCATCATTTACCTCCACCTGTTTATATAGTCATCTCCGTAGTAGAGTAGAGTAACTTTATTGATCCCGAAGGAAATTAAGGTGTCAAGTAGCATACTCATAATACACATTACACATAATACACATTAAATAATACACATTACAAAAAGAATGACCCATATTGCACACATTAGCATATATACAACATTCACTTAAATGGGTAAGGGGGGAGGGGTACAGAAGTGTCATTATAAGGTGCCCTGCAGTAATCCAAGTGAACAGATTAAATGACCAGTTCATGTACTAACAATGTATCAGTCAGAATATAAATGCATGGAATTCTTAGTTCTAAAGGTAATTGATAATTATTATTTATAAATTTGGTCTAATATAGTATTGCCAGGATGTATGTGCTCTCCTCTCTCTGTCCTCCATCTTCTGTCTTCACCTGCCTGGTCTTCAGCAAGAAGGTCCCCCCTTATGATCCAGGTCCTGCTCAACGTTTCTTCCTTTTAAAGTGAACTCTTTTTTTTGCCACTTTTTGGCTTAAAGGTTTTTTTTTCTCTGCCTACAGCAGTTTTTTTTCTTTCATTAGGATTTTATTTATAATTTTAGTTTTTAACCATAGTATTTTAGTATTTGCTCGGGAATCATGCTATGTTCATGCATGTTATTATTGCTGTCATTTATTTATTGCTGAAAAAAAGAAAAAAAAACTTACTACAATGTTGAATTTCCCTTCTGGGATTAATAAGTATTTTTTATTAATTCTTTCATTTCATTCATTCATGCTCTGGATCTCTGTAAAAAGCCTAGAGACAATTGACATTGTAACAGCCGCTAAACAAATAACATTTAATTGAAATGACTTGAACTTGGATAAAGCTTTTAAACAATGGAAAAAAAAATTGATTTTCCTTAACTTACTATCCCTTTAATGCAGATACAGTTACCTTATTATACAACACACTTTATTTGCACCAAGTTCAAACCCTGATTTTTTTTTTCTTCTCACTTCTGATCGCGTTGCATATGTATTTAAGGGAAGTAGGAAGTTGAGTTTTCAAAGATGCAACGTAAAATAAGAGGCAAATGTATTGCAAATAAATAAATAAACAAACATGGTAGAAGGATTGTGGGAGTGTGTGTTTGAAGTTACAGATTCTCCACTTTGTAAATTTATTAGACATGAAAGAAAAGAAGCATTTTCCAAATGTGCTGATCATCAAGCAACATTATTCTTGATATTAATGGAGAAAGATGAGGATGAAACTGTTTTTTTTTTTTACCTTATTTCTTTGTCTTGTCTTGTTTTAATCAGTGCCCTAACTTCTGAAGCTTTTCATCCAGTGCAGAGCTTTTTTTTTTGTTTGTTTGTTTGTTTTGTTTTTTCTGTGTTATTCATGTAAAATTATGTCCACGAACAGAAATGGAAACTATAATTTATGATCTCATGTTAATTTGCCCAGTTTTGTAAATTTTTTGATATTGACTTAAGATCTTTAAATCCAACCAAATTCACGCTGAAGCAACAAGCCTGAAATTCACCATTTTTTTAGTATATACATTTCTAAAGGTGCTATTGACACAAAACTTTCACCGGATGTTGGTAAGAATCCATTTAATCCACACGTGCAAAAAAATCAAACCATAGATGTCCATAAATGTGTAATGATATGAAATGACAGGGAACAAGTATTAAACACCTGAAGAAAGGGTGCAAAGAAGGCATGGAAAGCTATCTCATTACCATCTTATGTCTCATTATCAAGGTGTTACACAAGAAACATCTCATGGTGGGTCAAAGCAAAGAGCTCACTCAAAACCTTTGCAAGCTTATTGTTGGAAAACATACTGATGGAAATGGTTACAGAAGGATTTCTAAACTTCTCAACATTCTAGTGAGCATAATTTCACCATAAACTGGCCATGACCTGGTGCTCCTCACAAGACTTCTGACAGAGGATTGAAAATAATAATCAGAATCGTTGACAAAAGAGCCAAGAACCACTTGTGCAGAGCTTCAGAAAGACCTGGAGTGAACAGGTACAAGGAAAGGAAAGGAAAACAAGTAAAGACTCAACTGCTATGCATGCAAGACTCCACTGATGAAATAAAAGATTGTTAATGCTCATTTAAAGTTTGCTGCACAACATCTGGACAAGCCTGTGAAATACTGGGAAAAAATACTCCGCTCAGATGAGACGTCATAATACACACCGTGTTTGGAGGACAAATGTTACTCCACACTGTAAAGAATTGACTGTAGAATTTACAGTAAATAACTGGCAAAAAAGTTGCCAGCTAAGTATTGTAAAATCGCAGCTAATTACTGTTAAAAATCTATTACAACATATTACTGTAATTGTTTTACAAGTTTTAAAAAACTTAAATTTAAAACTGAAATTTAAACCCAGTTTCAACTAAGTTAGCATTTCCAGCTCGGTCCAAAACACCACTAACTTAAAACTTAAGCAAATACAACTTTCTCTGCCGACATTACCCCAACATTACTCCAATCCCCTTCTGCAGCCGAGTGCTTAAATGCATGTTACCTTAGCTGTAATGTTGCCTGTTTATCAGAGAAATGAATGTGGTCCAATGACAATGCAGACAGCCCTCGTGCTAAATGCTACATTTGTTTTAGCTAAAGTTATGGAAAATTACCGTCACTGAAACAAATATTACTCACCAATCCGCTGAAATCTTAGCCTTGCTCCGGTGACTATACAGGCTTCACCATTGCTTCCTCTCCTCTCTGAACTTCTAACCGCCAAAATTGGAATATCAACAGTATTTACCTGTAATACACTTAATCTACATGCCAGAACACAGTTTCTGTAAGTTTTACAATATTTAACTGCAAAGTTATGCAGCAGGTTACTGTAATTTGTTTGTACCCATAATGCATTGCGGTATACAGTTAAACATTGTAAAATGACAAAACAAGAAGATACTGTAAAATTTTACTGTAGATATCACAGCATTTTGTTACACTACACATCGCCCCAGAAAATACCATAACACTGAAGTTTGGGAGCAACCCTAACCCTAACATCATGGTGTGGGGCTGTTTTTCAGCAACAAGTACTGGCAAACCTCAAATAACTGCAGGAAGGACGAAAGGAAAACTGCACCAAGACAGTCTTTCGCAGGAAAATGATCCCAAGTGCAACAGCCAAGGAAAGTCTGAATTGGTTTTAGAGCTGCCAGAATGACCCAGCCAGTCACATGACCTGAATCCAGCTGAAAATCTGTGGTAAGAACTAAAGATCAGAGTTCACTGAAGATGGACCACAAAACCTTCAAGATTTGAAGACTGTTTGTGTGAAAGAATGGGCCAAAATGAGCAATGCACGCTCAATGTCTGTCGCCGTGTTCGATATCTTTATATTTCACATTATTATACGTAACTTAATCTGTGAAAATCTGTGGTTTGATTTCTTTGAATGTTGGGATTGCATGGGTTGTTGCAACACCTGGTGAAAGTTTTATGTCAATATCAGAAATATATTTAGAGAGAAAAATGTGACATGTTCAATACTTATTTCACCTGCTGTATTTACAATAGAGCACAAATTAATTTAAATAGGTATCAAAGCGATTGTTTAAGCTGCATGTGTTGAGTTTACTTGTTTACTAGGAAAAAATGCGATGACATTTATGTTACCTTCTGTATGTGCGCAACCTATTGCTTGAAGATGCATCAGGAACTCTTGTCCACATAAATGTACTTGTTATGCCACAATGTGACCACTGAGACTTTAATTATGAAAGATTTCGGACGAACAGGCGGTGTTGGCGGGTGTGCGGGCTGCACTTCAAGGGTTAGTTCAGCCGGTACCGTCCCCATCATTAACATTCGATGTCCTCTACAGGCAGGGAGGCGGACATGTCTGAGTCCCGACTCTCCCTCAAGCCCTCTTCCCATTGATCCTGATCAGTGGTGTGGGCGTGGCTGTGCAGCTGTGACACTTTACGGGGCATGGGACATTTGCAAATTCTCTGAATATTTAGCTTTACACTCGGCGACACATTTAGATTTAGATTTAACATTTAGATTTAGATTTAACATTTAACATTTAGATTTAACATTTAACATTTAATTTTTGGTTTAACATTTAGATTTAGATTTAATGTTTAGATTTAACATTTAGATTTAGATTTAATATTTAGATTTAATATTTAGATTTAGATTTAGATTTAACATTCAACATTTAGATTTAACATTCAGATTTGACATTTAGATTTAGCATTTAGAGTTAACATTTGACATTTAGATTTAATATTTAGATTTAAGATTTAAGTTTAGATTTAATATTTAGATTTAGATTTAACATTCAACATTTAGATTTAACATTTAGATTTAACATTCAGATTTGACATTTAGATTTAGCATTTAACATTTAGATTTAGCATTTAGAATTAACATTTGACATTTAGATTTAATATTTAGATTTAACATTTGACATTTAGATTTAATATTTAGGTTTAACATTTGACATTTAGATTTAGATTTAACATTTAGATTTAGATTTAACATTTAGATTTAGATTTAACATTTAGATTTAGTATCTAGATTTAACATTTCATTTTTGTTCACACATAACCACATTTTTTAAATAATTTATGTCTCAAATGTGAAGAAAATGAGCTAAATATTGAAAATATATCAGTTTGAAAACTGTAATCAAGTTTTTACATCCAACACCCCATACCATTGACATCATATGAAAAGCTTCACTAAACAATTTGAATTATTTGTTTTGTATGTAATCATTTACTGTAAAAGAAAAAATCTTTCCTCATTTCTATATTTGTTAAATGGAAAGGTCTTAACATTTCTTGTATCATAAGTACATTTGAATTTCTTCAACACCTACTGACGCTTACTTGCTCAGTGATGACAACAGTGAGTTGTGGAGGACTAAGTTGTTTGAATGCATGAGACGCATGCTTGAATCTGGATAAGCACATCCTCGTCATTGTCATTATTACACACACACACACACACACACACACACGCACACGTATACGAAAATGCTTTGTCCATCAAAAGGCTCCTTCATTTCTACACTGACACGTCTTACTTCTTCTGTCCCGTTCATTATCTTATAGCTTGGTGAGGATGTGCACGCAACTGTGACAGCAGTGTGGGAAGTGGGAGGCCTGGTTAGGAAACAGGTCACAAACAGCCCATATCTCTTCGCAGCATTAGCATTAAACCATTTTAAGGGCCGGATGTTTATAGTTATCTCAAGATGATTAGGTTTGCAAGAACAGTAGATTGGCCTTACAAAAGAAAAGCATTAAGATTTGAGATGGCCTCTGTGTCCCACAGGGAGAGAGAAGGTCCTCTGCATTCGCCGACGCCACCACAACCGCTGGAACGCTTTCTGAAAACACCTAACAGCATTTGACACAATGAGGCTTCTGTTAAAGCAGGCGTGCTGGCGAGTGAGCACCTTTCAATTTGCTTTTATTTTCCACCTGACCTTCGTTGCTTCGCCATTTTAATCTCCTTTCCTGAGGGGATTTGGGGAAAGTGAATTTACGTCAATGTTGGGATTATTTGATAAAGCAAAAGCATTCTAAATGTAAATTTAAGAGTTAGCTCACTTAGCTGAGGAGTGAGCTGTACAGGTGGAATTAGTTTGGGATAAAGGGTGGCTAAAGGGCTGACGAATTGGTGAGGCTAATTGTTATCATATAAAGTAAATATGTGCTTCTTCATATATGAAAAACTAGTTGGTACTATGTGTCATAGTAGTGACATTATCTAAAAATAATACAAAATGCATCCAATAATTAAGGCTATAATTTTCTGTTGTCTCTGCATCAAATATGTCCTTATTAATCAGGTGTACAACCTGTTCTCTTTTAGAGTTTGGGGTTTAGAGGAGTGGTAGATTCTTTTACACCCCCACAAGCATGACCATTAGGGGTGTGAAAAAAAATTGATTTGGCAATATAACACGATTTTCGGCCACCCAATATAATATCGATTTTTCAGCTCCTAATATTGATTTTTTTAGGAACATTTTATTTTATTTATTTATTTATTCATTTAATGTGCAAAAACACTAATAATAAACAAAAAATAGGTTGTTTTGAAGCAAATAGTTTTGACTCAATTTGTCCTCTGAATGATCAATATCATCTGATGAACATATACAGCAACTTGATTTTTCATCTCTACTTTTAAATTTGATATTAACTGGGTAGAATATCGCAATATATTGTGATATCATGATAATATCGTATTGTGACCCATGTATCGTGATACATATCGTATTGCAAGGTCCTTGCCAATACTCCCCCCTAATGACCTTGCACAACCAAAACAGCTCTGAGTCTCTTGTGGTATCAGGAAACAAGAATTAGTACTCAGGCTTTCACAGGAGCTTTTCAAAAGTGGACAAATGCACAAATTTGACAGATTGTTAAAAGTATGTTGTTACGATGACGCAGAGGATGGTTCTGAACAGCGGACTGGTGCATTTTGATTTAAACAGCATACCTCTTGGACATATTCAGTCTCTGTGTGAGCAAACAATGGATGTAAGATCCTGAAACAAACACACAATACAAAGACACTCTCTAAACCATAAACCACGCAGAACCATTTTAAAAAGACAAGTATGAAACAGAAAATAATGCAAATGAACCTGTCAGACACATCAGTATAGTCATGTTAACCAATGGACAGTTGAAAGGATGGACTGAAAACATGTTGGTTTTAACCAACTGTTATGTCATGTTTGTTTACAAAATTTCATATCAATAACATACACTGCCTGACCCCCAAAAAAAAGTCGCCACCAAAAAAAGAGGTCATACACTCTAATATTTCATTGGATCACCTTTAGCTTTAATTACAGCACGCATCCGCTGTGTCATTGTTTTAGTAAGCTTCTGCAGCAACCCCAGATCAGAACACTGCCCCCACAGGCTGGTACAGTAGGCACTAGGCATGATGGGAGCATCACTTCATCTGCCTCTCTTCTTACCCTGATGCTTCCATCACTCTGGACCAGGGTCAATTTGGACTCATCAGACCACATGACCTTCTTCCATTGATCCAGAGTCCAATCTTTATGCTCTCTAGCAAACTGAAGCCTTTTTTTCCAGTTAGCCTCGCTGATTAGTGGTTTTCTTAAGGCTACTCAGCTGTTCAGTCCCAATCCCTGGAGTTCCCTTAGCATTGTTCTGAGTTCTACCGTTGTTTTTCTTCCATTTGATCTCACCAAATGTTTAAGTGATCACCGATCACGATCATTGAGGACTTTTTTCCAGCCACATTTTCTCCTTGAAAACAGTGGGTCACTATCCTTCCAGTTTTTAATAATGCGTTGGACAGTTCTTAACCCCATTTTTGGTCGGTTCTGCAATCTCCTTAGATGCTTTCTCTGCTTGATGTATGCCGATGATTTGATTTGACCCTTCTCAAACAGACTAACATCTTTTCCACGATCACGGGATGTGTCTTTGACACGGTTGTTTAGGAAATGAGAAGCAACTCATTGCACCAGTTGGGGTTAAATAACTTGTGGCCAGCTGAAAGATAATCGCCCATCCAATAAATGGTAAATGAACCGCACTTATATACCACTTTTCCACACCAAGGTGCCCTCAAAGCGGTTTACATTGGCCTCTCATTCACTCACACATTCACATAATAGGAGGCTCGTACCCATTTGCTTAGTTAAATCCAGGTGCATTTTTTTTTTTTTTTTTTTTTTGGCCAGACAGTGTATAATTGTCTACTTTTTATTTTCTTTTTACGCCTGGAAAAGGTTTCATGTAGCTGGATTTCTGACTCGGGGATAATCCAGGTTAGAACTGGGAAGGTGTCCGTGCATGTCATTGCAGTGCTCATAACTTACACTTTCTGTTCCAGTATGGCGTATCACTTTAAGATCAGTTATAAGGTCTGGATTAATCAGAACAATTTTGTCCGCTGTTTGTATGTAAAGTTTATGGGGCTTAAAGTAGTAAAGGACAGTGGTACAGTATGGAAAAAGAAACAATGACGTCTCTTAGATGACAACAGATGGCGGCCTGCCTGGCACCAGGTATCTTTCTGTGCACCTGAGAGGGAGAAAATCAATTAGTGATTTACTGCAGCTGTGTTTACTCAGTTCCTCTCACCACTGGTCTGTGAACAGCTGCTCTCCATCTCCTTCTACTGAGCAGAAACTGCCCCCATACCAAACATAACATGCCTAAGAAACCAGTCCTCTTCATTTGGGGTGTTAGTACTTGTCAGAATCAAGGACCCCTTACGTACATAGAACCCTCTCTCTTTTTTTAGGTCAGAAATCTCAGAAATTGTTAAATGTAAATGGTGTCAATAAGGTGTTATCATTAGAACTTCAAGCAAAATGTTAACCAGCTTTATTAAATACGTTGACAATTTGTTTTTCAGTTAACATAACTTAGCAGGAGGCAGAAATATTGAACAAAGTCCTTAAATATTACAAAACAGGAACAAAAAACTCAACCAAAGAATCCACAAAAGTAGAAAGACAGCATGGTAGGAACCCAGGTATGTAAAACAATAAGACAAGACAAGACAAGAAAACGAGACGCAGGTGCAAACAATCAGGGAGATGAACAAGAGGAAGTAGAACAGAACTCAACAGGGGAAAGACAGACTTTCAAATTAACAGGAAGTAAAGGTATCATCAATGAAAAACACCACAAGAAAAGCAAACTAAACCAAGAAGGCCAAGAAAAAACACAAAAACAAAACCCAAGATCACATAAATCAACACAAAACCATGACAATTTAGCACTAGGTAAATTGTAAAATCTTTCTCTGTTTTCATAATATTTTATATGTTTTAATCAAGGGCAGCATGGTGGCTCGGTGGTCAGCACTGTTGCCTCACAGCAAGAAGGTTCCTAGTTCAAACCTTTTTGTGTGGTGTTTCATGTTCTCCCTCTGCTTACGTGGGTTTCCTCCGGGTGCTCCGGCTTCCTCCCACAGTCCAAAGACATTCATGTTAGCTTAACTGGCAGTGTTTTCACAACTTTTGAAAGTAGAAGTTGTGTTGAGTGAAGTAGGAGTTGCGAGGCCCTAGGGGGGTCTGGGGGCATGGCCCCCCAGGAAATTTTTTAAATTCTAGACTCTCGGAGACGCATTTTCCAGCATTTTGAGACGCAAAATGGGATGTTCAGATACCTTTTTTTAAATTAAAATAACCTTAAAATAATGACCTTGTTCAGAACAAATTATGTAAATTAGTTGGATACCGCTCAATAAAACACTATAATAACCAAATTATTTATTAAATCTGGATTACATTATATGATTACCTGGTACATCCTTTTTCCTTTTGATTTTTGGCGCTGCTAGCTGCCACATCTCAGCCAGCCCACGCTGTCGCTTTTCCGCCATTTTGCTCGTCTTGGAATACAGAATATTGTAGCAACCCTGACATTATATTCATGTTATGATGCTCTGTTATTGTTTAGATGTTCTGTTGTTCGGATTACATGAGTTCATTGAATGCATCTCAAGCTGAGGAAGGCAGGTTATTGGGTAGAATAGGTTTGGGGGCGGGACTAGCAACAAAGAGAGACGGAAGCCTGTGTGTTATTGTGGGAGAGCCCGAAAGCGCCTAACTGACGAGCCGCTGTGTTATTCTCCTGTACTGCTGTCTTTTATTTTTGGCGAGGTTACGGCCGACAGTAACCGGTTCTGGTTGAAATAAAGCGACAGTTGCTGAGCACCTTTTCGTCCATTCTTTCTATCGCGTCCAGCCGGACGCTACAATATGTTGTCTTAAATAGAGCAGTTTCCGTTGGAAACTGCTGAACGTTCGATCGACGTATGCAAGCAGATTCAAGCGATGGTGTGGCGAAATTCTCAACGAAACTTTCAAGTTCATTAACTCAAAAACCTTTGTGGACACTTGGCTCTTTTACGAAAACTTTATTTATTTCATAATTTATTTACCCAAGGGAAAGTAGGCGTCGCAAATGGAAAAGCTGCCGTTGGATGCGACGGCCGACGGCTGTTTTTGAAAACACTGACTGGTGGTTCTAAATTGCCTGTAGGAGTGATTGTGAGTGTGTGTGGTTGTCTGTCTATGTGTGGCCCTACGATGGACTGGTGACCTGTCCCCTGCCTTTCATTAGAGGAGAGCTGGATAGACTCCAGCAGATCCCCATGACCCTTCATAGGATTAAGCGGGCATAGATAATGGATGGATGTTTTAATCAAAATGCTACATAGATTATGAAAATAATGTGATAACTTATCACTGTAGTGTTCATTGGCATATTTCTTTAAAGACTGTATTATTTTCATTCGCACGTCTTCTCATCACATCCATTCTTACCCCCTTCTGCACCAGATTCCTCTGTAGAGGAGTGCATGGCATTGACAAGCAGGAGTCTGAGAATGTGCTGGAGTTTAAGTGGCTATGATTGGTCTTTTTTAAATCACTTCCATCCCTTTTTTACCTCTCACTCATATGTAAGCAAAAGCAGTGTCCTCAGTGTTGCTGTCCACTGACTTTAAATGTAGCGATGCCAAGCGTTGCAGAACCAAACGGCAGCATTGCTTCCCTCAAAAGTTGGGACATTCAACTTTTTACATCACGACATGTCTGTCAACCAGCTAAAATCAAATCAAACTTTATTTATATAGTACTTTTCATACATACAAATGCACCACAAAGTGCTTTACAGAATAAAATAAAACATAAAACAGGAACACAACAAAGAAAGACACACACACCCTCAAATCACAAAGTAAAAAGTTAAGTAACATGGCAGGGCTCTGAGGAAAAACCACCTATGGGAGGCCATCCACACCGAGAGGTGCCACAGCCTGCATCCACAGGGGGCGCCGTCCTAGAGACCACCTCAACCCAGATGGACCATCAAGGAACCCCCCCCCAGTCCTCCAGGCCCGTGGGATCTCCAAGACCACGCCCCCGCAGACCAGCCACAACTCCCAGTGTGGAAGGCCCCTATGAGGAAACACTGGAGCTAAAAACTAAAAGATTAAAAAACAGTAAAAAAGGGTAAAAACAGACAATAAATGCAATAATGATAAAATGTATAAAATGCGATGAACCTTTGGTTAAATAAAAGAAATCAGGCAAAAGCCAAATTAAAAAGGTGACTCAATAAATAGGATAAAGACAGAATAAAGTAGAAGAAGCTAGAATACTAGGAGATTAATCAATTAAAAACCAGACTAAATAGGTTGGTCTTGAGCCGCTTTTTAAGAACATCAACCTTCTCTGCGGCCGAGGCTCTGCGGCAGGCTGTTTCAGTCGGGGACCATAGTCACTAAAAGCTGCTTCCCCGTGTGTTTTTAATCTAACTTGTGGATGGTTAAAAGGCCGGAACCGGAGGAGCTCAGGGTCCGTCAGGGTTGATATGAAAAAAGCAGGTCAGATAGATAAGAGGGCCCAAGACCGTTAAGACATTTAAAAACAAGTAAAAGTATCTTAAAATTGATCCTGAAGCGGACGTGGAGCCAATCCAGCGACTTTAAAACTGGCATAATGTGTTCCCGCCATCTGGTCCTCGTCAGCACGCAAGTGGCTGAGTTCTGTAACAATTGACTTTTCGGTAAGGCTTATAGGTAGCTAGCGAGTTAGCCGGAATGCTAACGGAGAGATGTTTTAACTCATCACCCTCCCTGCTGCTAAATCATATTACTTTTACTAAACGGTGGTTAAATCAATCATCTAATAAACAAAGCTAACTTACCTTAACGTAAATGTAGGTGTGTTTTGTAACTTTCCCCACGTTCAGTTGATTGTGTGGACGGACACATAACTGAACCAAAACCTGCAGATTTCCACTGTTTGTTTTATCTTGTTAAAGGGAATAAAAATGTCCCTCCAAACGTTCTGGACGCCTCGAGTCACTGTTGCAGGTCCCCAGTAGCAATATTTCACCATGGAGTTATTCTAGTGTAATGTAAATACGGTTTATAGGCATCGGAAAAATGGCAAAATAACATTGTCCTTAATGGAGGAGCAGCGAGAATGTCCGACCTAGCAACAGTAACTAGGGAGGGGGCGGTGCTTACCGAAAGGTCAATTGCAGATAGTTGTTTTGTTGCTGATATGCACAAATAATTTTTCAAAATGAAACAGTGGTTCAAGTTTTCTGGTCTGTCCAGGTTAAACAGGTTGAGATTATGCTGTTTGTTGTCTGTGGCTTCGCCACTCAGTAGATGATTCTGTTTTCATTCGCATTATTTCTACATTCTTTTTAGTTATGTCATTAACTGCTATCAACTGACTTTATAAAGAAAGGCGTACTATAAAATCTTCAATCAAGCCAATGTATTAATTCTGTTCTTGCACTGAAATAACTCATCCCATTTTACGGCTGTGTTCTGCCTAGACAGACACCACAAACCTCAGCCTCAATAAAAAAAAAAAAAAAATATGGAGACGTGTACCTCCTTTTTTTTTTTGCAGAGAGGCATGCAGAGGGAGAGAATGTGTGGAGAAAGAAGCTAATTACAGGAAAAAAATATTAAGAATAAATTTGATCACATAATTTTCAATACAATTATGAATGTCTAATTTATGCTGATAAAGTGTACAGAGTTCAGGAGGACAAGAATAGGAAGAATAAAAAGACAAGAAGAATGGGGAGAGAGAGAGAATTTTCTACTGGAAAAATCTGTTCTGGCAGTTTTCAACCTGCAGCTCACCAAATCCAAGAATCAATCGTGTAAAAATGTTCACAAAGACTACAAAGGTTAGATATAACCCCGTAGAAGCCAGTGAACAAAAAGAGCAATGCGTCTGGTTACAGTAAGCTGGTTCCAAAACATCCAAAAGATCTCTCAATATTATTTTCTCATAAATCATGTATTTGCAACATCTATACCTTCTGACCAGTACTCTTGTGGTCCTTCTAAATAGCTTAAATAATATCTGTTTAAGCCATAAACTAAACAGACATTCACCCCTCATGGATTTATGTTTTTGTCCTGTTAGGCATCAAAGTCAGGACTACACCCTGTTAGGCGCCACCTTTCTGTTCAAATACTATTATTTCTGGGTCAAAAAACAGCAACATGGAAATGGCCAATGCTGAGCTCCAACACAAATATAGTCATTAACAACCCAAAAGATTATGACTGTCTTTCTAGGATCATTGATCATTGATCATTGCCACTGCACATTTACTACACCACCACAAACGGCAATTATTTTATCCATTTTATCTGTCGAAAACTGTATGTCCAATTCAGAATCTTTATCCAACCAGGTTCACATTAGCACTGAAGGAACAGCCCATGTAAAACTGTAATTTCTCTTTCAGCTTCTCTCTACCGTATATTAAAATATGAGGAAAAACTTGCTGCCAAATGGTCTTTATTATAAGACAAAAACAGATCCTTAAGGTGCAAATGTTTTTTTCCCCTATTTCAATAATTCAATCCTCCCCGGCAGTCAGGGCGCTCCTCCGGCTCCTGCAGCTTTCATCTTCCTTCATGCTTGTTTTAAACATTTGATGACACAATTGTTAGCGTGACAGAAGCGACAGCCCGTGTTGCCATGTTTGATTGATTTCCTCAGATACATATCAGGCTCGTGTGTGGTGGATTTTAAATGGGGTTCGCTGGAAACCTGGAACGGTTTTAACCGTGCGTGAACTTTGAAAGAGCGTCGTTCACAACTGCCCAAATGAACTCGTTCACGCCCGACGCTCATCAAGGGGAAAGAGAGC
Organism: Hirundichthys speculiger; assembly: GCA_018398805.1. Lineage (NCBI taxonomy): Eukaryota > Metazoa > Chordata > Actinopteri > Beloniformes > Exocoetidae > Hirundichthys > Hirundichthys speculiger. The sequence goes on from JAGFBZ010000600.1 coordinate 515,214, forward strand.
ACGTTCAGTTCACGTTTGCACAAAATATGAACTAGTTTGTGAACTTTTGTTCAATGAACGCGTTCAGGTACAACACTGGTTTTATGTCCTTTATGTCCTTTTGCACTCCACACTAAAAATAAAAGGGCCATTGGAGGGTTGTGCAGTATTTATATTTGTATTTTACATAATTTGCATGATATATTCATGTTTCTTTTCTAAATATATTAAAGTCTTACATTTTTAACGCATTCTTGAAGGATGTGAAGTCTTTAAGAATTTGTCATGTTAAAATTAAACATTCAGTTAACGTTTTCATGTGAAACTCCGCCCCTAATGAGTGGCTTTTCAAATTCATCTCTACCGTAGCGTCTGCCATTTTTACATTGCACTTGGAAGGTTTTGGTGGCTTCTGGCTTCAAGAATTTAAAACAAAGGTGGTAAGTAAATTTGATATAAAGTAAAAATTCATAATTTAATGACGAAAAATGTTTTTTCAGATAGTTGTACAAGGTTAAGTTATACTAGCTGAATGGAAAAGCATACATGAGTCCGACTTAGCTCTGTAAAGCGCCTAGAGACAATTGTCATTGTAACAGACGCTATATAAATAAAATTGAATTGAATTGAATTGAATTGAACATTAGATATAGTTGTCGTCAAATATTTTTATTCGTTAAAAGTGTCTTTGGAATAAGTGTTCTCTCAAATGTTCACAATCCGCCCAACGTACTTTTTAGATTGTTACAGTTCATCTTTAGAAAGTCCGTTAAGTAATCCTAAACCTTGAAGCTAAGTTTTGAATTACAGTAAAAGGTGGGTAGCGCGTTTTTCTTTTCTTTTCTCTTTTTTCCCTTCGGGTGGAGGGTGCGGCAGTAAGTCGGGGGCATAAATGTAAATAGGCACTATATAAATAAATAGAATTGAAAGGAAAGCTTATTAAAGTTATAAAAATAAATCTAAGTTGCATTTACATTGGTTTGAATTTGAAATTTTTGCGAACTGGTTTGTTTTCAATATTCAACCTATGGTGAAAAAATATTTGAAACTATAATGTAATTGTTAATGAATAATCACTAATTGTTCTGTAATGTTTATCAATGCATAATGGTTAGGAAAAATTGTTAAAGAGAAAAGTAAAACCAGGTGTTGGTCAGGAGTGGATGTGTTTTTTTTTCCTGCTTAACACAAAAAAACATTGTTTGGTTTGTATTAAGCAATAAAGTAAAATTTCTTGTCCATTAATGCATGTAATAATCTTTCAGTCTCATTGTTCTTTAATTTACCGTGATTTAGTCTTTGAAGACATAATTCAAGATGTTTTTATGCCTCTCACCAACAGTTAATGTTTTAAACATTAACATATAATATACATTTTTTACAGATATCTTAAATTCCTGTCAGGTTCAACTACATTCCTCCACCTCCATCTTGAGTTTCTTTTCAAAGGTTCTGTAGTAGTGGTGCGTATTTAAATTGCTGTTTACCTGACTTAGACTATTAAATAGGTTTAATTTCATAATTCATGTGTATTTATATTTCAAATGTGACCCAATTTTTTACAAATTCTCTTTTTTCTAGTGTATGTGGCTGTGCAAAGGGTGCTCTGTAGCAGTTCAAGGTAGATTGGAGTTACTAAATCATTATAAACTTAAAATATTTCATCCCTCGATCAAATAGGTCGATGAAGAAAATAATTCTCCAGCACCTTAGCCATGGCTGTCCTCCTTCCAATCTGTCCTCCCAGTTTATGAAACATCTTCAGAAGTTTATCAGACAGCACATCCAGTTGTGAAAGGAATCTGGACTGCAGGGGTCTGGTGGTGCGTTTGAATTCTGCATTTATCTGAAAATAAGCGTGACCACAAATTAACATTATAAACAAATAACCGCAAGAGGAATGTTAAAAAGAACAAAAAGAACATCAGGTCATGTCTTGTGAGGAATCTCGGACCCATAAAAGTGCTTTCTCTCAAGAATGCCAAGTAAGCACAACCACTTTAAATGATATAATACGCTTCACAAAAAAATAGGACTTGCCTTGTTTAATTAAAGGTGGGGTAGGTGTTCTTTGAAAAAACGGTTCTAGCAATCCAACTCAAGTGAGATTTTGAAAATATACACTCCCTCTCTCCTCCCAAAGGCTCCGCCTCCTCCTCTTCAGCCCACCCCTCGAAACCACGCCTTCACATGATTCACGACTACATGAACCGCAGGGAGGGAGGGGTGGGGGGGAGTGCATTGATATTTGATGGACGTATTAGGCAGCCAATGAAAGTAATGATGATCACTATTTTGATTGGTCAGAGTTTTTCTCTGATTATACCCTCTAGACTGGACCAAAACGTTTAGTTTTTTTTGCAAACATTTTATTTCAGTGGGTGCAATGGGAATGTGAAAAGGTTTTCAGGCAATATTATAAAAAGTGCTGCAAAAAAAGGACACCTACCCCACCTTTAAAAGAGTGCTGGCCATCTTGCCCTGAAATTGTGGATCATCGGTGTTTCACGGACCCCTTTGAAAGTTTCTTCTCCGTGTTCTTTTTATCTGGTGCCTAAATGACAAATCTAGAAGCAAAGATCAATCAAGAATTTAATACAATCATGTATACAAAGAATTATTATGCCGTGCAGAATATTTTAATCGGCCGATGGTACACTTGCTCACAACATCACCGAGATGGTGCCATGAACAAAATGCACGCTCAAGTTAGTTTGTGTCCATCTTTTAAGGATCCAGAGAAGGCGTGTCCTTAGTTCCTCTGAGTTTAATGGCCCTTTGTCTAGGAGGTCCAGATGTCCAGTCCAAACAAAGGTGGTGTGTTTGCTCCAGGAAAGGGGGTGTAACTAAATACGTTGACCTATGCCATCGCATAGTCCTTTAAAGACAGCAGGTCAGGAGGTCAAGCAGCAACTCTGAGAACTCACCCTAATAAAACAGCCAACCTACAGGCAATAAAGTTTTAGCTCTACAGTTTAAAGTTCTAACAAAGAATTCTAAATCCTAACACCTTCATATCTTCTGAATGGAAGTATCTTTTCCATTTTCATTCTCACCACCCCCTTGCATTTTTTTTTTCAAATCCAAAAGAAGTTCCAATCGTACATGCTCAAGGCTTTCATCAGACTCTCCAGTCAGGTACGGAGGGCAATTATTTACCTCGGACCGGCGTGGTCTTTTGAAAGCTGAAGCAGTACTTAATTTGCCCTCTGGTCTGTGCTTCATGGAGTTCACCACAACCTCAGGACATCCCAGCTTTCTTAACTGAGTGCGGTACATAGCAGATTTGTTCTTTAGGCTAGCTTTCCAACCAGCGTATCCTGTCAAGGAGCCCTTTTCAGCAAGGCAGGGATGTTTTGAGATTAGTGCCTCTCCAACAGTGTTGAACTCTTTATCAGTAACAATTTCTTGAACAAGGCACTCAAGAATGTTTGACCTCAGTTTATGATCCGGAATAAATGATGTGCCCTTTTCCTTGTATGCTGCATTGCCTCGTTCAAGCTTAATCTTTGCATCAAAGCTGAACTGAGGAACACAGAAGATGCTGGGCCAAAACATCCTGGAGGAGGATGAACTAGATGTCTCAGGATCTGGTGAAGAGAGTATGTCTGTGTCAACACACCCTTTAGACAGAGGTGAAGTTTAATTCAAGGAAGGATGGATCAAAGCAGCTGAAGTGCAGGGAACCTCAGTGTGGTGTGGGGATGATGCCATAATCTGAATTGTTCCACTATCCTTCACTTCATCCATTGAAGTCAGATTAATGAAGTTATTGCAAAACAGTGGATCCATAAACTGGAGCCTGAAGTTTTTTTTTTCAGGTCACATTGTCAGATCAACACATCCAGGAAGTCCACTGGGGAAGGTTAACCACTGATTGCTGTTGTCTTCCAGGATCACTTTCAGTATGGTGGGGGCCAGACATCATGGGCTGTCTCAATCTGCGCAGTAGATAGAAAAAGACTCAGTATTTAACTGCCATTCCAGGACTGCAGCTATTACGATTTTCAAAAAGAAACTTAATTTTCAACTTGTTTCATTTCATATTCTACTTAAAAAGGTACACTGTAAGAATTACTTTGAGTTGTAAAGATGGGCACAGGATTAAAGGGAAGACATTTCTGGCACAAATATGGTAGATGCCATATATGTAGACTCATGGCAAGTAGATAGAAATGACCTATTCTAAGAGAATAAAAACAGTTTTTAAAGATAGATTTTTCTGTCATTGATCTCGATCTTGATTGAGTAAGTATTGAGAATCTTAAGTATGAAGAAGCATCCTGAAACAAAGGAAACGAGATAACAGTGTTGAGACAGCTCATCAAATTAGAACTCAGTCTTGGTGTTAACCAACCTTTTATGGGAATATTCCTTTTCATGGTCACCATACGGCTTACTACAATCATGTAATCAGCTAGTGGACAGGTGTCATTCAGTTCACTGAGTGTCACAAGTTTGACCTCTCTCGAAGGTGACAGGCTTAGTTCAAAGGCTCTGTAGTGTTCATTGTACCATCCTCACAGCAGTTCCACAAAGAGAAAGAAGTCATCACTGATGATGCACAACTGAATTATTTCAGCAAACTCTGTTAATCCAGCAGTTGATCCATGAGCAGCTATCATACCTTTGTTATAGGTAATGCCATTTAATGATGCAGACTTTGCTAGATTTACTTCCAAAGTAGCAGGGTACTTCACCCTAACAGCCCGAGACACATTCTCTTTCAATATATCAAGTGGAACAGTGGACACATATGGTACATTGAGGTCAGATTTACCATAGAATGGTGAGTTGATGTGGAAAGAGAGCAATTTGTGTGCTTCACAATCTGTTTAAAATAGCTATGCTTGGCTTCAAATCGCATGGTCCACAAAGCTGATAAAGGGCCAAAACACCGGATCATCTGAGGGTAGTGCTCGAGATAATGGTGCTTTGGAAGAAGTCTGATACTGGGGAACAGCTCCTGATACCTCTGTGTGTGTTCCACTATCTTACTCTCAAGGTATGAGATCGATTCATCAGTATGTATGCTAGCAACAACTAAATCCACTATATCTTTTAAATCCATCAACACCGGCCATGCTGGATCAATTTCTGGCACATGATACCCAATCAGAAATGGGAGCAACCTCAGCAAACTCCAATTTTCATGTGCATTGTCTCCAATGGTTTTTTTTTTTAACAGAGAAATTCTGTTGTACAATGTGTGACTTATTTGTTTTGTCTGACCATTTGTAAGGAAATGACAATGTCGCTTTATTCATGTTATCCAATGACAAAAAAATTTGGGAAATCAGTGATGCCAGACAGTGAGCCAGTTCGACTGGTACAATACCCTCAAATATGTCATGTGCAATGTCAGGCGGAAAACCAGTCACACCGTGAAAATGAGACAGATTTCTGGTGAAAACACACTCTTGCTTAACTCCAAAGTAATGTGTGTTGTTCTCATTAGCTATTTTAACATGTTCTGCATGGACATCTTTTGATCTAAGGCAGAAAACACCAGAGGCAGCACAATGAGATTTAATATTGCAACTTTTAGCAAGTCAAATCGGCAAAAACTTTCAATGAAGCCAGCACTGCCAAGTTATCAGCCACCACACTATGTATTGTACCTTTGAGAGATTTACCTAATAAAGGAACCTAGACACTATGGTACTCTAGAGTTTTGAGATCTTTTAGAAGAGGCTCTGGAATGTTTTCAAACCCATATATTTTAACATCATTAATTTTGCAAAGGACAGCAAGATAAATTGATGATAAACTTGAGTGTGAACCTGGTGGCAAGTTTGCAAGTATCCAGTAAACTCCACAAAGTTTGTGCTTCTTTTGAGAAGTACACAGCGAGTTGCAAACCTCAAAATCATCCACATACAAACAAAGCGATATTCTTAACTCTTCACTATCAAAGAAACTGTTTTCTTTAAAATGACTACCATCTTTAAATGATCTGTACTCATAAGATGGATTGATACCAGTTTTTTCCATTCCTTTAAAATTTTGAGTTACCTTGTCAAAAATTATCTTTTGATTTAATATGTGCTGTAATAATCTCAATACGGGTACATACTGAGAGGTTCTGTTTTTTTTACCACCAAGTACATAGAATACTGGTTCTACAACACCAAAATTTTCCATGTAGAATTTTTTACGACGATAGATTGTGCTAAGAGCTCCACCTTTTTCAATTGCTTTTATAACTGGATTAGCTGAGCAAACTGCTTCAGCGATTTCAGATCCTATAGAATCCTCAATGTCAAATTTGTTCCGCTGATATATGTCAGTTATAAAACTTTTAGATAGTGGGACTGATGCTGTACTAATTAGATAGTCAAGTTCTTGTAAAAACTCATCAACTGCTGTACCTGGTACAAGGACTAAATATTCCAACTTCAGTAAGGCTGCTGCAAGCTGCTGCTGAATTGAACTTGAAAGTGCCTTGTATTGATCAAGCTGATTAATGGATGTACCAGCTGATGTCTCCTCTACACACCCCTCGCTCTGGGCTTCAAATGTTCAATTTTCTGAAGGAGATGTTACAGTAGTTGTTTTCAAAATACCTGGTTTGAAATCAGTGAGAGTATGAGGTCTGTGGCTCTTATGAGACTTAAATGTTCCATAAATACAAGTTTTAAAAGTACAACCAACAAACATTTTCATTTTTCCTCAGAAGAAAGTTGATATGAACAAAATACTCCCTTTCATTTTCCAGGTTTTTACAGGAACATACAGTGGTACCTCTACTTACGAGCGTCTCTACATACAAAATTTTCAGGTTACGAAATGCCTCAACGGAAAATATTGCCTCTCGTTACAAAAGAAATTTCAGGATACGTAAGGCAGAAATACAGTAGTGCTGCTACTTGCAGCTCCCAGAGTTTACTGAACGTAAACATAGCTGTCGGCTCTGTATCTCGGTTTGAAAGCAGTGCGTCCAAGCTGCTTTGCCATTGGCTATCGCTTAGCCTCTTCCTGGCATCCCATTGGCTAGGAGGGCCTATTATCTGTATGAGCGTAACCCAGCAACCCAGGTAAATTAACAATTTTTACCTCTGCCAAGGAGGTTATGTTTTGCAGGCATTTATTTATCTGTCTGTCTGTCTGTGTACAAGATAACTCAAATAGTTATGAATAGATTTTGATTAAATTTTCAGGAGTTCTCGGAAATGTGAGAAGGAAGAACTGATTTCATTTTGGGTGTGATCTGGAAGAAATCCTGGATTCTGGATCACTTTCAGTTTTTGAATAATTGTTGCGCTTGGTGGAGGTCTGCGCTCTCTGAGTGCTTTTCTGGTTCTAACATGTATTTCATACAGGTTTTTATGTCATTTCATGTATTATTTATAATTTATATTTAAAAAAAAAATGATGTTCGAATTTTGATGGGCTTGGAACAGATTACGGCATTTACATGGAAAACACGTCTCTACTTACGAAAGTTTCAGGTTATGAAACTACTTCCAGAACCAAATTAATTTCGTAAGTAGAGGTACCACTGTACACATAGAAAATTAATGCACTGACACAAGTTAGATTAAGACATTTCTACCTTCTACCCATTTCACCTTTGCCCGTGGGTTATCTCTGGAAAATTTCTTGGATTTTTCAAAAGCCTCGTCGAAGTGTGTAAGTCCCAGTGAATTCTCTGCTGCTGGATTGCTCACGTTAGCATTAGCTCACGTTAGCGCGATTTCAAAACTTTCAAAAGTGATGGTTATGTTTCAGATGGCTGATCAGGTTTGACGTATTAAAGCTTGTGCTATTTTTCCCTCCTTGTGGAATTCTCCTGGAGCATTTGTCACAAATAACCAGTCAACTATCTTCTTCAGACACTTTAACGAAGTTCTATACAATCACCACCATGTTTGTTTGTTTTCATCAGGCTCCAATAAAGGTGTAACATTAATTCCTCCATTCCCTCGTTTGCTATTTGTTCTTTCTGCCTCATCTATTTTTTTCTATTTTTTATGTGTAACATGTGGTAAATTACTGCAAATGTCAATTCAAGTCAGCAACTACCAAAATGATGACCAAGTTAACAAGTTGTTTTCTGGCATGAGGGGGTATTCTTCATTTTCCTTATTGAGAAATAGTTTTTCTGGTTATGCCGACGTCACTTGAACATAACATTCACTGCTGGTTATTCGGGTCTCAGGGGGAGCGAGACACTGCCGTGTTGACAAAAATATATACGTTATTGGGGCTACTCCTCATGATATCGGACTTATCGGAATGACATCATAATTTCCTGTTATCGGTCCGATAGTTATTGGGGAACCATACTTCCTAAAAAAGATGAAATCATTAAAATGTTTGACAACACACCAGAATGTTATCTCTGTGTGATTTTTTTTTCTGTAATAATTGTATAGTATAAAGTTGCTTTATGAATAACCTTATTGTCTTCATCATATTCTTATTTCCCAAAATGCTATTTGAGAAATAGAGGTTGTCTTATATTTGGGGCAATACAGTATATTGCCCCCTTACCACCCAAACAAATTGATATTTTGTCAGCACGATCAGTAAAATAAAAGCTTGAATTCAAAGTAACTTAAATCAGTGGTTACAGATTTGAGTGGTTTTCAAAAACCTCTTCAGTTTAGATTTTGAACAGTTTATGATGTTGTAACTCTTTTATTTGATTTTTTAGTCCAGCCATTCCAAACCTCAAAATACCAAGGTCCATTTGAAATGTGAAAAATCATGCAAACATTTAATCATAACTGTGATCAACATACAGGACTAGAAGCGGCCCACACTTTGGGAGTCACTGTTCTAGTCAATTTCACTGTGGTTATCTTTAAAAAAATGTCCAAAGGTTGTGTGGCAATAAGGTACATTAGTTATAAATGGAAGCTATGCTGCTGGATTTATAGAAATAGCAGGACAATAGACAAAATCCAGTAGACATGCATGGGCCATTTAGGATTTTGCGTACTCCAATTTGAGAATAGTCGCTCAATAGGCTATGTTTCACTAGAAATTTGCAGTGATGCTATTTAAATGGCTTTATGGTAAACATTTGTCAAGATTTATGGATTATTATATTTAAAAAAATATTTTCCGAGACAATAATTAAACTGCTAATTTTTTTCACTGAATTTAATTTTGGTGACCGTTTTATTCTCCAGGATGCAGATGAAAGCTCAATCCAAGGATCCATTGATGAGACCACAGTTGGACTGTAGGTCATCAAACCTGGTGGTTACAACAAACCAGAGGACATCGGGATTGTTCTGGAAGGTCAAGCGGCCTTGCAAGAACTGGATGATGTAGCATTAGCCACTGCTATGCTGTTTGGACTAATGTATGCTTTAAACCTCAACTACCCACCTAAGTTGAAGTATACATTTGAAGACTGCAGAAACTGGTCATGGAGCTGGAAGAGAGTCCTCAAAAACAGACTTTATGAGTGAACTTTTTTACTGTTGAGGCAAATGTGTACCAATGTGTTTTCTGCATTTCCTTTGTCCTAATACGCACCCATACAAAGAAACATGGTTGGAAAAAAAATGTTGATCAAAGTTTTTTTTTTTTTTTTAATTTTATTTGCATAGTTGAAGTGTTTGTGTATGTGTCCTGTATTTCTCAGCCTAGACTGTGTGGGTGCACCATATGGTGTTAGGTTAAATTTGTTAATCTATATACTCGAAGTATGAATTTTAGTCTTTAAAGTAAAAAAAAAAAAAAAAAGTTTTAGATCATTTGAATCATAAATGTTTTCCTTTGTCATAATGTCTTTTTTTTCTTCATATGTTTGGCCAAGGATCAAATAATCATGTTCTGGTTTTTGAAATTTAGACAGTTGTCTTAGAAATTATTCTGTACCCACAGTTTGGATGCACAGATTTGTATTTTGTCAGATTTCAGATTTTCACTTTTAAGTGCTGCTTTATGTTTTACACGTTTCTTCATGCTTGTGTTGAATATTAACATTTTGTTGAAAAGCAAATTGTTTATTGATTAAAGAAGAATGTTTGTTTATTGCCTTGGAACATTTCAAAAATTCATGGTACTGGTTTTGTGGAATGTTTTTTGCAATGTTTTGCAAAACATTTGTACTTAATGCATTTTAAAATCAGTACAGAAGGTTGAATAAAAGATTTTTCTAATGTACTTGAAATTTCATACATGAATGACCTTTTCAGTGCTAACAATGACAAAATCATGTTAAATTAAAATGAGGTTAATTTATAAGATGGACATAAAGAGAAATCAAAAACAACTTAAAGTGGTTATGTTGGCTTAATAAACATACATTATGAAAAACCTGCATAACAAAATTATGTCAATGAAACTTAACTTTGTTTCATGCAACCAATGTCCATATTATTTTTATGTTTATTCCACAGATCTTCTTTTTTTTTTTCAGTGCACTATCAGTGATTTAAGTCCTTTTCTGACAGAATCAAGGTTTTAGGAGTTAATAAAGTATGTTAGATTCAACTGTCAAAGAGAACTGGTGAAGGACACACTAACTATCACTCACACTTTTGCACAAGAAAACTGACACCTGCTGCTAGATTAAATGATGTATATATCCAGATTCTGGCATTAACCATCAATATATATGCAGACAGTTGTTAGAAAAAGAAAGAAAAAGGATCATTGAGTTAAAAATGCAATTTAGTCAGTAGTATTTTCAAAGAAATTACATTTTCTGACAAGGGCAAAACAATCCAAATGAGGCTGTGCATTTCCATGCTACATGTATATACAAGCTAGGGATGGGCATTTGGTTGAGATTTATTCTTCAATCGTCGGGAGAATTAATGATTAATAATCGATTATTCATTAACATTTTTATATTGAAAACTATCACAAATATTCTCGATATCGGCGTGGCGTTTGTTTTCCCCTTTGGCCTGGTTGCTATGGCCTGGTTGCTATGGCCCACGCATGCCCAGATGTGTTCGGTGAACCGGATGTTTGTGGTCGACAATAACGTGACATTTCCTGTTTCTTTTCTTTAAAAAAACAACGGTAATAAAACAAGAGATATCGAGGAGACTATGTAACAAGGACAATTTATATCAAGGCGCCAGTATTACAGGCTTTTTGTTTCTTAAAAAGATTCTTAAAAAGATGCGCTTGTTGTGTGCTAGATGTGCACTGCAGCTCCTTCTGGTCCATGCTAACACCGAGTTCAGGCTAGGCCAGGCTAGGCTAGGCTAGGCTGATGATGAAACGCCTCCACCGTCCTTTACAAGGCTTGGATGCGCGTTGTTCAACTGATACATCATTGTTGTTGTCGATTAATTGTATTTGTAATTAGCATTGCAGTGATTGCAGTACACTTGGTCATTTTCTCAACGAAAATGGTTCCACGCCACACTTCGCCGCGACCGCTTCATGATTAGGCGATGACCTACAGAAGCTCGCATGTAACAACTGAGTCCAGCCAGGGTAGGGTGATGGTGAAATGTTGCCAAATTTCTACCGGTGGCACAGCGAAATGCATCGCATTGTTTGAGGATGTGCACTGATTACCTACATTCAGATTGTTTAAAAAAAAAAAAAAAACATTCTGTTCGTCAACGAAAATTAATTTCTTCGACCAAATTATTAATGATCAATCATCAATTAATCGATTAATTATGCCCATCCCTAATACAAGCATGTCACTCTCTTAATATAACAGGATGTGAAATCACAGTTTTTGATTTTCTTAATATGCATGTTGGAGCATGATTTGAGCAGAAGGAAATGTAAATGATTAGAATTCTGGAGGAAGGTCTGGTTAACTGTAGTATACAACCCTACCCAGAGACCAAATCAGTGTCCCTGAAAATAACTGGCAGAGTTTACCAGGTGTGTGTGTGGGTTCATTTTTCTATGTTTTTGTCCAGGCCAGTTAGTACCCAGCTGTTTGGTCAGTACCTTCTCCCATCTGCATCTACCTGGATCCTTCCTACTCACCTGTTCAGCATCAGCTCCAGTTTCCAGTCCAGCTCCAGTCTTCTATAAACCTTTTAACTCAACCTCCTCTGTCAGTTGTTTTGAGCCCACCCACAACAGAATTCATTACACTAACTGCTAATGCTAAATCCCCCATGGCTACTCGTACATTAACTACAATCTAATTTAATTTATAGGAATAATTCAGTCTAGTGAGTGATATGAGATGGTGATAAAAAGGTTACTTTACATTGTAAAAGCACTTTGAGTGGTTCCTGGGCTAGAAAGGCACAACAAAAGTACACTGACTTGAAAAAGTATTCAAGGCAGTCCACATTTTCTCCCGTTACAAGCACAAACTTAAATGTATTTTATTGGGATTTTATGTGATATTCCAACAAAAAGTAGCACAAAATTGTGAAATGGAAGGAAAATATGTGGTGTTTAAGATTTTTTACAAATAAAAATCTGAAAAGTGCGGCGTGCATATGTATTCAGACCCCCTGAGTCAATACTTTGTCGAACCACCTTTTGCTGCAATTACAGCTGCAAGTCTTTTGGGGTACGTCTCTACCAGCTTTGCACATCTAGAGACTGCTGTTTTTGCCCATTCTTTTTTGCAAAATAGCTCCCATTCAGTCAGACTGGATGCAGAGCGTCAAGTCTTGCCACAGATTCTCAATAGGATTTAGGTCTGGACTTTGACTGGGCCATTCTAACACATGAACATGCTTTGATCTAAACCAGTCCACTGTAGCTCTGGCGGTATGTTCAGGGTCGTTGTCCTGCTGGAAGGTCAACCTCAGCTCGGGTCTCAAGTCTTTTGCAGCCTCTAAAAGGTTTTCTTCCAGAATTGCCATGTATTTCGCTCCATCCATCTTCCCATCAACTCTGACCAGCTTCCCTGTCCCGGCTGGAGAAAAGGATCCCCGCAGCATGATGCTGCCACCACCATGTTTCACAGTGGGGATGGTGTATTCAGGTTGATGCAGTGTTAGCTTTCTGCCACACATAGCATTTTGCATTTAGATCAAAATATTCCATTTTGGTCTCATCTGACCGGAGCACCTTCATCTACATGTTTGCTGTGTCTCCTACATGGCAAACTGCACAGGACTTTCTTACTGCTGTCTTTCAACAAAGGCTTTCTTCTTGCAACTCTTCCATAAAAGCCAGAATTGAGGAGTGTAATGACTAATAGTTGTCCTGTGGACAGATCCTTCCCATCTGAGCCGTGGATCTCCGCAGCTCCTCCAGAGTTACCATGGGCCTCTTGGCTGCTTCTCCTTGCCCTGCCTGTCAGTTTAGGTCAGTCCTTCTCAAACAGTGGGGCGCGACCCCTTAGGGGGGCGCGCAGTGCGATGCCAGGTGGGGGGGGGGTTACCCTGGGGAATAAGCCTTTTTTTTTTTTTTTTTTGCCGTACTGGAATAAAGTGTAATTGCACATGTACTCCAGTAGGGGGCAGTGGCGCTCTCATTAATCACGGTGCGCGCAGGGATTATTAGCAGTGTTGTGTCCGTTTTCTTTTTTTTGCACGGACATGCGCACACACAGCACAGAGCAGGAGATAAGACGTGAACAATCCCTCAAGAGACACCACGGAAAAATATTTAACAGGGATGAAGAGAAAGACGGAGGGAGACAGAGATAATGAGACAAACAAAAGTCTCCAGAAAGTTAAGACGAGGAAATGTGACGATGCTGATGTAACGCTTCGCTTCAATGTGACTACAGTGGGATTGATGCACTTTAAATCTTTACAGACTAAAAACAATTTAAATAAAGTTATTGTTTGTTATCAGTTATATATAGTTATGTTATATATTTCTTTCTTTTTTGTTTCTCTCAATGTTGATAAGGGTCCAGTGTTATGCAGAGGTGTACTTTTAACAATTTTATAGACAAATTATACTATTTATAGTCAGGGTGGAGGGTGGGGGGCACTGAAAAGCACTGGTTTAGGTGGACGGCCATGTCTTCGTAGGTTTGCAGTTGTGCCATACGCTTTCCATTTTTTGGATGATGGATGAACAGTGCACCGTGAGGTGTTCAAAGCTTGGGATATGTTTTTATAACCTAACCCTGCTTTAAACGTCTCCACAACTTTATCCCTGACCTGTCTGCTGTGTTCCTTAATCTTCACAATGCTGTTTGTTCACTAATATTCTCTAACAAATCTCTGAGGCCTTCTCAGAACAGCTGTATCTAGACTAAGATTGACGTACACACAGGTGGACTCTTTTTACCAATTAGGTGTGTTAAGCTCCACTGAAAACAAATTGCCAAATGTGCTGGGCACCCCGAGAACTGAGACACAGAGACCAGAGTTGTATTACAAGAATCCAGAATTTATTTTTTGGGGCCAGAATTTTTCAGGTGAGGTGTTTGAGTGTGTGTTGGTGCTGGGAGTGAGTGGGGTGTGTTTGGCTATGTGTGAGAAATTATATGAATATAAGCGGAGTGAGGGGGATGAGGGTTGAAGAGATGTAAATGTTGAAAAAGTGTTGAGAATGTGCTGCAAACCCGATGGAGAGATGGAGTCGGAGGTCCAGGGGAGAATCCAGGATCCGAAGGAGAGCGAGGGAGGGACTGGAGACACAGGACTGGAACTGAGGCTTAGTCTGGAGGCAAAGAGTGAGACTGAGATTAACAGAGGTCTGGATCACAACAGTGGAAATGGTGGAAAAATCGTTGGAGCAGGAAACTTAGCAGGAAGATCTGGAGGAGCTTGGACTAACCACAATGGTCAACGTTCAAGCACCTGTGCTGGCTGAGGTAGACGGGCCCTGGCTCAGATGGGAGGAAGAGGGAGGACCAGGAATCCTGCCACGACGTGAGCGTGGCCGAGGCACAACAAGGTGACCTCTGAAAGCAGGTGTTTCCATTGGATTTCATTTAGGGGTATCAGAGTAAAAGGGTCTGAATACATATGCATGCCACACTTTTTCAGATTTTTATTTGTAAAAAATCTTTAACACCACATATAATTTTCTTTCCATTTCACAATTACGAGCCGCCCCTGTAGCGCAGTAGTTAGGATAGACAGCCCTTATCCATGAGGCTACAGCCCTCCTGCAGTGGTTGCAGGTTTAACTCGCAGCTCGTGACCTTTTGCTGCACGTCTGCCCTGATTTCTTTTCTGTCACTGTGAATGGGGGCCACTAGTACCACACACAGACACACACACACACACACACACACACACGAACACTCACAGAAAAAGTGTTCAATAATTGTAATCAAGATTATATGTTCAATTAATCATGATTTTGATTTGAGGTCACATCACCCAGTACTAAGTATCAGCAGCAAAAATTGGATGTGATGGAAATTTTTTTTTAGGTGCATCTTATACACTGCTGTGCCCCTATTAAAAAGAAAGAAAGAAAATGGTATTGTGTGGGCCACTAAGGCTGGGTAGATTTTGAGAAATGGTGCTATGTTTTTGTTTTTTAATTGTCTGTTGGAGAGGAATGTGGTTGCAGCCATCCCTGAGGTTACCAGAAAAGTGTGTGGTGTCATGCTGTCATGCTGTTGATCATCTTCCCTTCTGCCCTTTGCAAATACAACAGGCAACACAAGCCAACGTGAAATCCAATAAGATTGAAGAGAACCGATACATTCAATATAATAAACTGATCATTTAAATACTGTAAATTGAATACTGTAGGTCAGACACCCACATTTGTTTCTGTAGGGTTCGTGCCTGGTAACCTGCACCGGGGCCCCTTCTTAATAAGTTAGGGCTTGTTTTGTTTAGTGAACATTGTCGTGATAAAGGTACTGGCCAAGGTCTGAATGGTGAGGACTTACGCAACAAGTATGTTACATAAGTCATGATGTAACAAGTTCAATATGATTGATTGATGTTGTAGATCACTGACACACATTTAAGTACATACAGCAGAGGTTTGTCAAAAGCATCTTAAAGGTGAAGAACATCACCTGGAGCCTGTACAGTAAGGAACCTTTGCACAAGCACTGAGCCCTTATAGTCCAGGCTGCAAAAGCAGACTCAGATTAAATTTAGAAATGTTGTTGAGCTACTGTACTTTAAATGATAACTCTGCTTTTTTGGTTGTTTTTTTTTTTCTTCCAGTTTGTCAGAGTCACTGTCGCTGTAACAAAGTAAGAGATGTTTAAACTTAAATCAAAAGAAAGTACCATATATGTTTTGCTTGAATGAGCTGTAAAAGTGAGATCTGAAATTGAGGGTACATTTAGAGACTTTTAGTGTTTCGCATTTCTGGGATGAGAGTTTACTTATTAGGTTACTGAGTAATCAAGTTTAAATATTTCAGCCTTCAGTCACCAAAAACAATTTAAACCTATTACATAGTGATGACCAAAAAACTGGCCCAGCACCAAGATTTGAGAATTTAATTGGCTGCTTGATGTGTCAGACATCGTTAGGATCTCTTACGTCTTTAGTCTGAATATGGGTTTTTTTTGCAGAATTACTTTGACCACTTGTACCTGGCGATATGATTATAAAATCATAATATGATTTAAATGATTTAATATGATTTAAAAAGAAAAGAAAGAAAATCATGTGTAATTAACAACTCATTACCTCTCCTGATCTTGTGCAGTTTTGTTCATTTATATTCTCCAACTGTGCAATATTGATCATGTGTACATCTTTGCTCATGCATATACACTCACCGGCCACTTTTAGGTCCACCTTGCTAGTACTGGGTTGGACTCCCTTTTGCCCTCAGAACTAACTTAATCCTTCGTCATTGATTCAAGAAGGTACTGGACACATTTCTCAGATAGTTTGGTCCATATTGACATGACAGCATCACATAGTTGCTGCAGATTTGTCGGCTTCACATCCATGATGAGAACCTCCCGTTCCACCACATCCCAAAGATGCTCTATTAGATCTAGATCTGGTGACCCATTTGAGTCCAGTAAGCTAATAGCCAATCCTCCAGGAACTTCCAAAAAGAAACACATTTGTGGCATTTATTGGGTTCTTTCCAATCTTCCCTCAAAACATGGCTCTTGTCTTTATTCTATCCAGCTGGCAATGTTATGCAGAGCAAGTGCAATCAAACGAAATGGCTATGCAGCTGTCCTTCATCCACTTCTTCAAGACCTGGTCACGCTTGAAAAACACGATGTCTATGTTGAACAGTTAGGCGAGTGTGTGGAAAGGAACTATGCTCTATGTGTTAGCTGATAGCACCCCTGCCGATTTTGCATGGTAAAGAGGAGTGACATCCAGGACAAAGAGGTCCAATCAGGGACATTTTAGTGAAGAACCAGCCAGGATCATGACAGGCAAGTTTCTGAAGTTTTAGAGAATCCAAATCCGATGAAAGAGTATGGTGTGAAAGGTCCTTGTGTTTTAAGAGACAGCGGGTTCCCATCTGACATAATGCATGACCTCTTGAGAGGTATCATCCCTGTTGAGATGTGAATGACTTGATATCCAAGAAGTGAGTCCTTGAACAAAGGACCCTTAAGTCCTTGATCAAAGTCATCAAACATTTTCCTTATAAACTCACAGACAGAACTGATCAGCCCAGGATGGTCCCTGCCACATTTGCCTCTAGAGCAGGGTTGTCCAAAGTCGGTCCTGGAGGGCCGGTGTCCTGCAGGTTTTAGATGTTTCCCTCCTTCTTCACACCCTGATACAAGTGACTGTGTCATTAACAGACCTTGATGACAACTTGATGGTGGCCATTAATTAGGATCAGGTGTGTTAAAGCAGGGAAACATGCAAAGCCTGCAGGGCAGCGGCCCTCGAGGACCGACTTTGGACATCCCTAGAGGTACGATTTCATTCATTCAGTCATTTGTATGCCCTCCTCTCTCTGTCCTGTCTCCGCTCTCTTTTTCTTTCTTTACCTGGATGCCTTTGGCAGGAAGGTCCTCCCATATGAAACAGGTCCTGCTCAAGGTTTCTTCCTCTTAAAGTGGAGTTTTTTTCTTGCCACCGTTTGCCTTAAAGGTTTTTTTTTCTCCCGCTGTGAGAGTTTTTTACTTGCCATTATCCTTGATTTGGATTTAATATTATAATTTTAGTTAATGATATTTGCTCGGAGGCAACATGGTGGCTTGGTGGTTAGCACTGTTGGGCCACGCGGTACTCCCGCCGGACCAAGATGGCGGATGGAGTCACATGGTGGTCCTGCCCTAACCAAGATGGCCACCGACTCGGGCGATAGGGTATCACAAGATGGCCAACGAAGTCACGTGGTGACGTTCTCAAGGAGGTAGAGTAGAAAAAAGACAGGGTAAAATCAACAAAGCGTAGGTGATTCCTAACCACCGATGCCGTTGCTGGAAGGCCTCGTGGTTGCTGGCTCGGAGCTGTGGCCAAAAGGGGTGTCCCTGGGTCATGTAGAGGAAAGTCCAGTCGAGGCACAAGAAAGGGGAGCAAGAGAGACAGAGCCGGCAGAGCTCGCAGTATTTAAGGCTGCCGGGTTGCGGTCCACCTTTGCCAGGAACCCCTGCTGGGAAGTGGGCTCCTCAGCCAGTTAGAGATGGTGTGACACCACTATCAGCTTGTTGTAAAACCATAAACATTGCAAAGCATGTTGGGAGTATAGGGTGCCAAATGTAAAAACTTGATTACAGTTTTCAATCTGATATATTTTCAATATTTAGCTCATTTTCTTCACATTTAGCTCATTTTACACACACTTGAGACATAAATTATTAAAAAATTTGGTTATATGTGAATGAAAATGAAATGTTAAATCTAAATGTTAAATCTAAATCTAAATGTCAAATGTTAAATCTAAATATTAAATCTAAATATTAAATCTAAATCTAAATGTTAAATCTAAATCTAAATGTCAAATCTAAATATTAAATGCTAAATCTAAATGTTTAATCTAAATCTAATGTTAATATTAAATCTAATCTAAATGTTTAATCTAAATCTAAATGTTAAATCTAAATCTAAATGTCAAATGTTAAATCTAAATATTAAATCTAAATAAATCTAAATCTAAATCTAAATCTAAATCTAAATGTCAAATCTAAATATTAAATGCTAAATCTAAATGTTAAATCTAAATCTAAATGTTAAATCTAAATCTAAATGTCAAATCTAAATATTAAATGCTAAATCTAAATGTTAAATCTAAATCTAAATGTTAAATCTAAATCTAAATGTCAAATGTTAAATCTAAATGTTAAATCTAAATATTAAATCTAAATCTAAATGTTAAATCTAAATCTAAATGTCAAATCTAAATATTAAATGCTAAATCTAAATGTTAAATCTAAATCTAAATGTCAAATGTTAAATCTAAATGTTAAATCTAAATATTAAATCTAAATCTAAATGTTAAATCTAAATCTAAATGTCAAAACTAAATATTAAATCTAAATGTTAAATCTAAATCTAAATGTCAAATGTTAAATCTAAATGTTAAATCTAAATATTAAATCTAAATCTAAATGTCAAATCTAAATATTAAATCTAAATCTAAATGTTAAATCTAAATCTTAATGTCAAATGTTAAATCTAAATGTTAAATCTAAATATTAAATCTAAATCTAAATGTTAAATCTAAATCTAAATGTCAAATCTAAATATTAAATGCTAAATCTAAATGTTAAATCTAAATCTAAATGTTAAATCTTAATCTAAATGTCAAATCTAAATATTAAATGCTAAATCTAAATGTTAAATCTAAATCTAAATGTTAAATCTAAATCTAAATGTCAAATCTAAATATTAAATGCTAAATCTAAATCTAAATATTAAATGCTAAATCTAAATGTCAAATCTAAATATTAAATGCTAAATCTAAATCTAAATATTAAATGCTAAATCTAAATGTTAAATCTAAATATTAAATGCTAAATCTAAATGTTAAATCTAACTCAAATATTAAATCTAAATCTAAATGTTTAATCTAAATCTAAATGTTAAATGTTAAATCTAAATCTAAATGTGTCGCCGAGTGTAAAGCTAAATATTTAGAGAAATTGCAAATGTCCCATACCCCGTAAAGTGTCACAGCCGCACAACCACGCCCACACCACTGATCAGGATCAATGGGAAGAGGCTTGAGGGAGAGTCGGGACTCATACATGTCCGCCTCCCTGCCTGTGGAGGACATCGAACGGGTGGTGTTGGCGGGTGTGCGGGCTGCACTTCAAGGGGTAGTTCAGCCGGTACTGTCCCCATCATTAACAGTAAATTAAGTGATGAAATGATGGGGACATTCGATGTCCTGATTTCTATAATGCTCTTATCAACCTCACTAACATTACTGAGCTGCCCAACAACCCCACCCTAAAGATAATCACTCCGGTCCCAAGCCCCTAACCCATAACCCTAACCCTAACCCATAACCCACACCAAGTGCTGCCAACACGGATGAGATTATCTCTTTTTCCTCCCCTGACAGTCATTCGTCTCTTACTCGGTCTACATGGCCAAACACTTTCGAAATTTCTTCTTTTCTTGTGGAGATTATACCCGGGAAACCTTCTGTATATGAGAGACAGGACATATCTACACGCACCCAGGGACATGAAGCACAAAATACTAGAAAAGCTTGCCAAAGCAATCTACAACTTCAAGGGATATCCCAGTGATCAAGAATTCAATGATTCAAAAACATCCATGCCTCATTGAAGCAGGCTCTGCCAATGGATGTAACGGATGGAAAAGTAGGATTAAGCTCAAAATGGGAAACTACCGGACCAAACTTCGTCGAACTGGATGTACAGATGTGGCCGTAAATGAAAGGAAAAAGAAGAGGACAAGCTTCTCATACAAGCATCAAAAAGCACAAACAGTTTCAAATCAATTTCCTACCCAGTTTCCCTGATGGTGAAGATGAGACCAGTATAGACTTGGAGCCTCCAGTGAAGGATATGATGGAAAGGTGGCCAGCACTCTTTACAGAGGTCAGGTAATTTAAAACTTCCTATCTTTTATGCATTTTTTTTTTTTTAGTTCTCTTACAATTCATTATTCGTCAAATCTTTTCTCATTTATAGAATTAGTTTCAGCATCCTGGTAGTGAAAAGTAGTCCTAAGAAGTCCAATATCGCTATAAGTTAATTATTAATTTGTCATTTTTTTCCTTCAGACTCTGGCAGAGTTCTGTCGACTGTCAAGCAAAAACCTGACTAGAGAATTCTTCAAAGAACTTGACAAAATACAACCCTCGCTTCTTTGATATTTGTGAGAACAGGGGGGGGGAAGTGTCGGCCAGAAACTTCAGAAGTATCTGCAACAAGTCAGACCAGAGGGAAGCTTCTCAGATACAAAGTAATTAATTTTTTATCATGTGGAGAACAAAATACACAACCCCATTGTGTTTGCAGAGCTATTAGTTGATTGCTTCACCACAAGAGAGATGTGTGTTTGACATGATTTTTCAGAGTACTGTTATTACTGCAAAGCGAACAGCAGTCCTCCATGGCCTTCCTGTGATCCTCAGGGATAGGAACACAGACTTCTTCAAGACATGCTTTGTGAGTCATCTTTATTCCATTTTTAAAAGAAAACACACACCACAGGATGTCCACTCTGTTTAATTCTGCTCCTTATGTAACTTTGATAACTCTAGTTTTAGTTGCTCAGCCTAAATCAGTGCCACTGGACATGTTTTGTGATGTGCTGGTGACGTATCTGCAATCAGAACAAAAGGATTCAGTCACAGTTCTGTACCATTACCCCATGTGAAACCCAAAAGTCTTCAAGTATGGGGCCCCATTTGTGTCATAATTCAATGAATAAATGAGTCTATTATTATGAAATATATGTTTATTATTATTATGAAATATATGTTTATTATTATTATGAAATATTTCCCAATATTATAATAATAGTTTCATTTTTCACAAGAATGAGCTTTTACATAATAATGGCTTTGTTTTTCATAAGAATGATTTGTGTGTCAATCACAGCAGAGAGGGCGGAGCCATTTATGTGATTGGCTGCTCTTTCATTCAGGCATAAGCAACAGAACAGTGAATTGTCAAATCGGGTCAAAATAGTATCGCCTGATAAGTTATCATTTTCGATATTGTCTGCTAACCTGGTCAAGGTTTCCCGTAGCTCAGTCCAAGCTGCCATAGCTACAATCGGACTAGGAGCACACCTTGATGACGCCACGGCCCGCTGCTAACGGGACCTGACGGCCAAAACTAGTTGATGTCAGAGCGTAGAATGGAGAAGGATCAGCCAATGAGCGTGCAGGTCAACCACTGGTCCCGCCCACTGGCAAAATGTCATTATTATGTAAAAGCTCATTCTAATGAAAAAGGAAGCAATTATGTAAAAACTAATTCTTAGATAAAAAAAATGCTATTCTGAAATAAACTGTAATACATTAAACTAAGATTAAATAATAATAAAAGTATATTTCATAATAACTACATTTGTTTCATAATAATGGATTGTTATTTCATAATAAACGCCTGTATTTCATAATAATAGACTCATTTATTCATTGAATTATGACCCAAACGGGGCTCCATATTCAAGAGCAAAAGAAGTACAATGAATTTCACTTAGCTGATGTAGCGCAACACATAATTAAACATAAAGTTATAAACTTTCCCTTGCAACATCATCAACACTTATTTATCGCTGTTGCTCTTAGGAAATGATGTGCTATATATTCATGAGGAGAAACATACATACACCTACTTTCCTTTTAGTTTTTCTTTTTCCTTTTGCCTTACTGCTGACATGATCGTTGACATGATATTGATTGGCAGCATCAGGATCTTTAGCCAGTTACCTCAGACTTAATATCTGTTGAAAGATATATCAGCTGACTTAATCTGTTGAACATCAATCTCTAGTGCAGTCCTAAAATCATCCACTCAGAATACAAATCAGAACACTCTGAGCAGATTGCAGCAGCTGATTACAGTTGCACATTCAGTTGCAATACTGATCTTATTTTGCAGTCATGTAATAGTTGGATAGAAAACAGAGTTGTTTGTTGTTCACTTTATTGATGTTATAATAAATGTTAGAATCAGAATCAGGATCAACTTTATTGCCAAGTACGATTTTACACATATGAGGAATTTGTTGTGGCGATGATGGTGCAAACATATAACAAACAATGTAAACTAAAAATATTACAATATAAGTATATATATACAAACTGTTTTATGCATTAAGGGCAGAGTGACCAAGAGTGATGTGACATGAAAATGTGCAAATGAACAGGTAGTCCAGTCTGAGCGTTAATGTAACCATAGTGTTCTTAATTATGTCAATGTGACAGCAGTGTCAGAGTCAGAGGTGGAGAGTGGGGGGTGTTGGGGGGTTCCGGGTCTTATTGATAAGGCTGACAGCAGACAGAAAAAAACTGTTCTTGTGGCGTGAGGTTTTGGTCTTGATGGACCACAACCTCCTGCCAGAGGGGAGTGAGTCAAAGAGTTGGTGTCCGGGGGGGGAGGGATCAGCCACAATCTTTCCTGCAGGCCTCAGGGTCCTGGAGGAGTCCAGGTCCAGGCCTCAGGGTCCTGGAGGAGTCCAGGTCCAGGCCTCGGGGTCCTGGAGGAGTCCAGGTCCAGATCTCAGGGTCCTGGAGGAGTCCAGGTCCAGGTCTCAGGGTCCTGGAGGAGTCCAGGTCCAGGGGTCCTGGAGGAGTCCAGGTCCAGATCTCAGGGTCCTGGAGGAGTCCAGGTCCAGGTCTCAGGGTCAGGGAGGAGTCCAGGTCCAGGCCTCAGGGTCCTGGAGGAGTCCAGGTCCAGGTCCTCAGGGTCCTGGAGGAGTCCAGGTCCAGGTCTCAGGGTCCTGGAGGAGTCCAGGTCCAGGTCTCAGGGTCCTGGAGGAGTCCAGGTCCAGGTCTCAGGGTCCTGGAGGAGTCCAGGTCCAGGCCTCAGGGTCCTGGAGGAGTACAGGTCCAGGTCTCAGGGTCCTGGAGGAGTCCAGATCCAGGTCTCAGGGTCCTGGAGGAGTCCAGTCCAGGTCTCAGGGTCCTCAGGGTCCAGGTCCAGGGTCCTGGAGGAGTCCAGGTCAGGTCTGGGTCCTGGAGGAGTACAGGTCCAGGTCTCAGGGTCCTGGAGGAGTCCAGGTCCAGGTCTCAGGGTCCTGGAGGAGTCCAGGTCCAGGTCTCAGGGTCCTGGAGGAGTCCAGGTCCAGGTCTCAGGGTCCTGGAGGAGTCCAGGTCTCAGGGTCCTGGAGGAGTCCAGGTCCAGGTCTCAGGGTCCTGGAGGAGTCCAGGTCCAGGTCTCAGGGTCCTGGAGGAGTCCAGGTCCAGGTCTCAGGGTCCTGGAGGAGTCCAGGTCCAGGTCTCAGGGTCCTGGAGGAGTCCAGGTCCAGGCCTCGGGGTCCTGGAGGAGTACAGGTCCAGGTCTCAGGGTCCTGGAGGAGTCCAGGTCCAGGCCGCAGGGTCCTGGAGGAGTCCAGGTCTCAGGGTCCTGGAGGAGTCCAGGTCCAGGTCTCAGGGTCCTGGAGGAGTCCAGGTCCAGGTCTCAGGGTCCTGGAGGAGTCCAGGTCCTGCTCTCAGTCCTTGGGGTGGTGGCGGTGGCAGCAGCAGACCAGATGGTGATGGAGGAGGTGAGGATGGACTCAATGATGGAGGTGTAGAACTGCACCATCATTGTCTTCGGCAGACTGAATTTCTGCAGCTGCCTCAGGAAGATACATCCTCTGCTGTGCTTTTTTGATGAGGGAGCACTTAAGGTCCTGGGAGATGACAGGTCCCAGGAAGCGGAAAGACTCCACGGTGTCAATAGTGGAGTCACTGAGGGTAGGAGCTTAGGTTCCTGAGGAGTCCAGGTGCTGGAGGATGAAGTGGAGGGCCAGGTTGACAGTGCCGTCCACAGACCTGTTGGCTCTGTAGGTGAACTGCAGGGGGTCCAGGAGAGGGTCAGTGATGGCTTTGAGGCGCTCAAAGGTCTTCATGACCACAGAGGTCAGGGCGACGGGTCTGAAGTCATTAAGTCCTGTGGTCCTTGGCTTCTTGGGGACGGGGATGATGGTTGAGGTCTTGAAGCAGGCTGGCAGGTGACAGGTCTCCAGTGAGGTGTTAAAAATGTCTGTGAACACTGGAGACAGCTGATCAGCTCAGTGCTTCAGGGAGGATGGGGAGATAGAATCCGGTCCAGCTGCTTTTCAGGGGTTCTGTCTCCTAAAGAGTTTGTTGACGTCCCTCTCATGAATGGAAAGAGTCGGCCCTGTAATTGAGAATTTTTTGTTTTTCTTTTAGTCTATGTCACACCATAGTCAACAGAGACATTTCAGCCGGAACACTCAGTCATTAGCTACTTAACTTGGCAATTTTGAGGCAATCGGTTAAGGTAAACTTTAACACACTTCTGTAACACACCCAGGCTATTTGACTTTAATTCATTATTCTTCTTTGCAACAGGGTCTTTCTGGATTCCGGGCCTCTCTTTTTTTCTGTTACCTTTGGGTTGTGGGAAGGAGGCTCGTCGCTTTGACGGGGCTTATGGTGGGCAGAAGGATTGGCCGGCCTAGATGGCTCCTGTTTGTCCTGGAGGGAAATCCAGTTCAGTGGTGGAGGTCTGCTGCATGACACTGGCCCAACACACCAGCACCGACCGTGGTCCAGCCTGTAGATGTGATTATGGTCTCTAGTGGACTCTAGTGGTCTCTGCTGGTCTCAGGTGGTCTCTGGTGGTCTCTAGCGGTCTCTAGTGGTCTCAGGTGGTCTCTAGTGGTCTCTAGTGGTCTCTGGTGGTCTCTAGTGGACTCTAGTGGTCTCTAGTGGTCTCTAGTGGTCTCTGGTGGTCTCTAGTGGACTCTAGTGGACTCTAGTGGTCTCTAGTGGTCTCTGGTGGTCTCTAGTGGACTCTAGTGGTCTCTAGTGGTCTCAGGTGGTCTCTAGCGGTCTCTAGTGGTCTCTGGTGGTCTCTAGCGGTCTCTAGTGGTCTCAGGTGGTCTCTAGTGGTCTCAGGTGGTCTCTAGTGGTCTCTAGTGGTCTCTGGTGGTCTCTAGTGGTCTCTAGTGGTCTCTAGTGGTCTCTGGTGGTCTCTAGTGGACTCTAGTGGTCTCTAGTGGACTCTAGTGGTCTCTAGTGGTCTCTAGTGGTCTCTAGTGGTCTCTGGTGGTCTCTAGTGGACTCTGGTGGTCTCTAGTGGACTCTGGTGGTCTCAGGCGTTGGAGGCCAACATCACAGCTCACCGCTCTGTGCCTGGCTGCTGGACTCCTTTATCTCTGGGAAGAATATTGGAGACAAACACTATCACAAACATTATCACAACTCAAACCACCACACATTCATCTATATGCACCACACCACATCACACAAACATATGACCACACATACTACACACCGCATCACCACTGTCTGTCTTACGTCTTTTGTTTAGTGTCTTTATCTGTCACTTATCTATCTTTTTGTACTCTACTGTCGGTGATTTAAGTCCTCTGACAGAATCAAGGTTTTAGGAGTTAATAAAGCATGTTAGATTAAGGGCCTGATTTACTAAGATCCTGAATAAAGAGTACTAAATTGCGTGTGCACTGAAAAAGTTTGCGCGTGCTGTTGTTGTGTGTTTTGCGGGTGATCAACTAAGAATGCTCGCGCAATTGATAACAGGTGCAAACCGCAGTATTTAAATGAGGTGTTGCGTGTCTTACGGTTTGCGCCATGGAGAGTCTGGATGGAAAGCAGGATAGACGCAAGCGCAAAATGAAATTTGACGAGTTGGAGTTAGAGATATTAGTGGAAGAGGCAAATAAACACATTCATGAACTACAGCAAAGAAATTTAAACATCACCAAAAGAAACGCAATATGGGAGAAAATCTGCGATAGAATAAATGCAGTTGGTAAGACAAAAAGAACGGCAGATGAGGTTAAAAGAAGGTGGCAAGATATAAGGCGAAGAACTAAAGAAAAAGTGGCCTTTAATAAAACTTCGGCAAACAAGACAGGTGGAGGGCCTGCGGAAGAGATGCCTCTAACCAGCAGGTGCAGCTCACCTTCTGGAGGAGCAGATAACTGGGATATTACACGCTAGAGCCAACTGCAGAACAAGGTAGGCGCACAATATGAAACACTTTCTTCTCCATGAAAACACGTGATTTATTTATTATCACAAATAAAAAAATGAATGTGCCTCCTGTGGCAACCTTTTGCTGAATGATACTCGATTTAACATTCAAATAAAAATATTTCTCCTTTTGCATGTGCTTGTGACCGGCTCCAAATCAGCCCTTAAGTTTCAACTATCTGGTTTTCATTCATTCCAAACAAATTTACACGAGTCCGAAAGACTCTCTCTGCGTATTCTTTGATTTTGGCGCTGTCGCCTCCTTGCCACAATAACAGCAGCCATCGGTGCGTAATGCTGGACAGAATAGCACCTTCCTTTCGAACGTATTAAATACAGACGCAATCACAATCCCCGCAATTACTTTCAGGGTTGGTAAATCTCATTGCGTGTGGTAAATGAACCTATTTGCATTTTCCCCTCCCAGTATTTAGCGCTTTCTGGCGGGTACGCCCCATATTGATTATTCATCAGGGCAAAAGTACTAAATGAACAGCGTGTGCTATTTTGCTCATTTGAGAGGCGCAGTCCTCTTTGCACGCGGTTAGTAGATCAGCTTGCACATTGGTTTGCGGGTGGTGTCAAGTTTGCACACGTTTTTACGCACGCAAACCTTTAGTAAATCAGGCCCTGAGAGGACTGGTAAAGGACACACTCACTATCAGTCCCATTTATGCACAAGAAAGATGACACCTGCTGCAAGACTAAATTGTGTATATATATCCAGGTTTTGCCAGATTGCAGCACTATCCATCAAAAATATATGCAGACAGTTGTTAAAAAATAAAAATAATTAAAACATTTTTTAAAAATCCTTAAAGCCCAGTCTGCCGATCAGTTATGTTCCCTTGTGAGCTTGGGCATAACAGTATTGTTACTCTATTTAAAAGAATGATCGAATGATCATGTAAAGTCTGTGCAGGTTAAAAAGTTAGAAAGACTGAAAGATTAATCGAACTGAATTGAAATTGCGATTATAATTTATGCCATTAGGGAATCATGATGGTTGCAGTTATTTATACAGCTCAAAACTGATGATTTTGGAGAATTTTGCTACTTCCCCGTGGCAACGCAATTAACTTGTGCCGAAGTCTGTGAAAGCATTTGGTAGCTCATTCAACCATTGCCCAACCTCAAAGGAGACCAGTCTGGACTAAAACTGCCTTGTGCTTTAGGAGTACGGAACCAGCTGACATTAACTGAGAATCCAGAGGCGGTGGTTGAAAAGAAGCGTATGCCTGTAATCATTTATTTAAATACTTGAGTGCCTCAGGAGAGACACAGCAACAAACAGACCTCTCTCCTCTCTCATCTGAGGCACAGTCATCCAAGATTACTTGTTTAACTTTTCTTTTTTGTTGTATTATTAGATTTTAAGTTAATTATGTAGCCAGTTATTTATGCTTCACTCAACATCTATCTAAAACATTTTGGTTCGTTTATAAATGTGTCGGTAGTATCACAGTCTTAAGGTGTTTGAAAACGTACTGTTAATCTTATGCTTAGCTGCTTAGTTAGTTGTTTGTGTGTTTGTCCAAGAACCTTCCCATGGACACATATCTGATGTTACAGTTCTGATTCCCCAGCGGTGATCACATGACATGGAAAACACAGTTTCTTTTTGCCATCTGGTCTTGTCCTCTCACTTCCTTCTTTGTATAGTAGCATTAGAAGAGCTGGTCTATGGTGCTTTAGCTCCAAATCCAGTTTACAAACCCTACTCATCATCTGCCATAAATATGTTAATCCGGCTTACTTGTCATCAACCAAATCAGATACTTTGAAGCTGTGCCATGTACAGTGTAATTTCATCAATGCTATTCAGAGCTGTTCATTGACTCGCAGCTAAAAGGTGAACATGGCAAACACTGGGACGAGTGGAGGGATAGGCCTGACTCGCATTTAGACAGAAAACAAGACTAATTGGATTTACTCTGGGGAACGAATAAGGACATATAAGGAC
Source organism: Hirundichthys speculiger (assembly GCA_018398805.1). NCBI lineage: Eukaryota > Metazoa > Chordata > Actinopteri > Beloniformes > Exocoetidae > Hirundichthys > Hirundichthys speculiger. The sequence continues at coordinate 544,039 of JAGFBZ010000600.1, forward strand.
TTGACCAAAGTGGCTTAAAGTGCCTACATTTTCCATGATTATCTCCTGTTTCTTCACTTTTTTCCCTTTTTTTTTCCTCAAATGATTCTCAATGCAACACACAAAAATGTACAGAATTGTTTCAATATTCTTTTAAATTAATTCAAAACTGATTTCATGAAGCATTTCTATACACCACAGTAGTATGTTTATGTGTAGATATATATATATATTTACTGGATTTATTTTGTGCATGCGTTTACACGTGCAGTGAATGAATAAGTGCTGTCCCAGGTTTAAAACTACCATTCATACCGGAAATAGTGATAATAAATTTTATTCTTCAGCTGTGTCGTTAATTAGCTGTTACCACATTACTGCCATTTAATTTTTTGTTGACTGATTGTGAATCTCAAACAAAATGAACCCAATTTTCCTTGTCATTCTTTCGATCGTTCCCCTTTTTAATTGAGATTTAAGCTGCGAGACCACTTGTGTCTGTTGCCTCGAAATCTATACTTCTTTTGCATTAACAGAACCATCACAGAAGAGGAAATTATCTTTGAAAAGGCCATTGATTGTATCTCCAAGTTCCGGATTCATCTGACCACGATGTTACCACTCTGTGCTTCATCCGAGATGATTCCAAGCCCAGATAATCGAGGCATCCTTTTGTTAAGGCCTGTTCTTTAGCATAGAAACTGTTTTAAATAACACAATTTAGAAATCTAGACATACAGCTAGCAAATTTTAATTTGCTTGGGAGGTACGTCTAGCTACCACCCATTGGAGCTCATTAACTGTGTCCAAAAGTCTTGGGGGGGGGGGGGGGGGGGGGAATCCTCATGAAGAGCTTTTTCATTCTCTTCCAGTTGTTGTGGATCATGAAAGTTCAGACCTTTCGGTGTTATGAACCTTTCATTAAGAAGCTAATAAAATTATTCTCAATCACTTCTCATCAGGATATTTCCCATTTATTTGTGCAGACTCATTAAAAGTAAATAACGCAGAGATAATAAGAAACTACTACTGTGTGAAAGCTGTTTCTTCCTGAGTGTAAACAAGTGAGGTAACTGTTAAAGAAGCTATCTGCTCAGAATTTAAATAAGAGTATAATTAATTAAAAACTAATAGAAATAAATGTGAAATAAAGATATTTTTAATATTTATGCTTGTTGGAAATGTTCATTAGTCTGTTTAAAGAGGGAAAAACAAAGTCCATCCCTCTGTGGCCATCTGATGCACAATTACCAGACTTGCTGCTCTAAAAGCCCACCATCACCTCAACGTCCACCAGTGGGCTTTAATCGACCCAGTATCTCTATGTAGGTGTATTCTGATGAGGTTGGTGCCGAGATATGTTGAACTACAAGTACTTGAGTACAATAATAGCAATAATGACACATTTGCATTCAGCACTGTGTGGGCAGAGAGCGGGAACATATTCTCAGCAGGGGGTGCTGGGAGTCAGCTCTGATATATATATATACATATATATCCATCCATCATCTATGCCCGCCTATGCAGGGTCACAGGGTCACAGGGATCTGCTGGAGTCTATCCAGCTCTCTTCAGGTGAAAGGCAGGGGTACACCTGGACAGGTCACCAGTCCATCGCAGGGCCACACGTAGACAAACAACCACATACAGTCATGATCACTCCTACGGGCAATCTGGAATCTCCAATCAACCTGACATGCATGTCTTTGGACTGTAGGAGGAAACTGGAGTACCTGGAGGAAACCCACTCAAGGAGAACATGCAAACTCCACACAGAAAGGCCCCTGCTGAGGTTTGAACCAGGAACCTTCTTGCTGCGAGGCAACAGTGCTGACCACCAAAAACTTAAAAAAAATTAAAAGTGACATTTTAGTTTGTTTTTCGTTTTTTTAATCTAACACACACACAAAAAAGAAAAAAATGCCTGGTTTTTTTTTGTATTTCAAGTTTAGACTTGGATCAAAAATACCAAATGAAAAAAACGGGCTACGGGACTGAATTAGTTTTTAATATTTAATTGTAGATGACATGTAATTAATATGTAATTGACAAAAATGAAAAAATCTGAATTAGGTTAGAGGATGTGATTGTGCTTAACTGAAGTTTTGTTCATTTTGCTTTGCTGTTTTCTGTTTGAATGTGGGTTCTCTGTGCAAACTTGTCTCTCAGACTGGAGCTGAGATGGACTGAAGATGACAAGAGGCAATATTCAGTTTGACAAAATTAAACAAAAAAAAAAAGGATCCTTTAATGAAATTATAATTCAGCCTTTTACCTTTTTAATGTTCTTGCAGCAGCACTGAACTTTAAGACTAAATAAAGAAGCCTGTGCCATGACAAATATTTACAAAAAAATGTAGTCACAGTGAAATCATATCAGTTTTCCATCAAGAAAAGCCTAGAGCAGCCGTTCCCAAACTTCAGAACACCAAGGCCCAATTTGAAAAGTGAAAAATCTCCACGGCCCACCAGAACCTTTAATCACAACTGTGATCAACATTCAGGACTAGAAGCTACGTTCTGACATTAATGTAAGGGGTCAACAAATAAGGTGATACTTGTCATATTAAGTTGAGATGATGGTAGAATAACACTTAACTGGTTTGTTTTATTATTTCTTAATGATTTTAAATCATGTTGGTAATATTTTACAGTGATTAAAAACATATTTAAAAAAGATCGAGGATGTAAAACATATTTGTTTAATTTTAATGACCTCTCACGGCCCACCTGTAGTATCGCAACGGCCCAGCAGGGGGCCGCGGCCCCCACTTTGGGAATCACTGGCCTAGAAGAAAAAAAAGGCTTACAAGAGAGACATTTTGCCCTTTTTGAACAATATGACACACTAATTAAATGATTGTGACATGCTTTTGTTAAAATACATCAGTTTTTCACAACACCTCCCTTTGAAACAAAACTTTAACAGCTGTCTTCAGAGCAGGTGATTTTACAGAGTGGAGTCATCCTACTCCACTCACGTCTTCTCTGAAACTTAATGCTACCCAATTCCAAGGTGTAGCAAAGCATGACGTGGAGTTTGATGGAGGAAAATGAATTCTCATCTGATCTGACTCTTTAGTGTTATAAAACTGGAAATTTGAACTAGTCATTGAGTAGAGGCTACCCAAGGACTGCAGATTATGACAGGACAGCACTTTCAATCTGTGCATTTCTGGCCTTCCCCAAGCTAGTGGCTTCCTCCGGTTATTCCAGGTAAAGTCAACAGGATCAACACTCATGATAGCTGTCGGTGCAGATATTTCCTTGCTGAAATGATGGGAACATAACCTGGAGTCTCTTCTTTTCTCAGGTTCAGCATATCAGCACTCTTCCCTGTTCTGTCCTTCCTCTCACACCGAATCAGTGCCTCCAATCTTCTCTCCACAGAGAGATCTTTTAGCCACTTTACCCACATCATGATGTGATGTACAATTCTGCAGCATCGCAGTAGTATATCACGGTTGTTGGATGGGAGAAATTGACGTAAAATTAATCATCTGTACTGCTTGTTTTGGCTTTTTGGCTGCTTTTCCGGAAGTGGTCATGTCTGCAAAAACGCCAAATGCAACGCGTTACTGCCACCTAGTGGAAAAAAAAGCACCCTTTCATGATACTCATGTAGCCTCTATTACACTGGATATTTTCAGACTCAAGCTACCCAAAACTAAGTTAAAGGTGTGAATTATGTAAGTTTTTGATTTGGTAATCCCTTCAAACACACAAATATATGCTCTGAAGCACCGAAATAAAAAGTCTTGTTGGGCATTACAACACATGCATGTTTTTGTTGATTTAAGTGAATGCAGTGGTTTTAATTTAAGTAAGGCTGCTGATGAGAAAAATATGGGACAAAACAAAAGCAAGGGCAAATAGGGTAATGTTCCTGACTGAAATTATACAAAGATTCGTTTTACATTCTTGGTTGTTTTTTTGTTTTTTTTTTTTGTTGACAAAAAACTAAAGGGAGTTATTATGGATGGGGAAGGAGAGAGCACAGTGATGAACTGCTGTTGCCTAAAAAAGTTGTTTCTGAGCTATTTCTATTGATCAAGGATTTATTTTATATTATATATTATTATATCATACTGTTTCTAGACTCAGTGAGAGGCGCTAGTGGGGGGAGGGGGTGACATAATTGATGGATTTTCTAGCTTCTACAGCATGCTGTTAAACTTTCAAATAAGTGTGAAAAATAGTCAGTGCTCATCACAATGTATCACTTGTAGATTTTTACATTATTTTCATCATTTGACAGTGATATAGCAAAATGTGCTGCCTGTTTTATCACAACCGACTGGGTTGTGAGTTCAGTTTGATTGCTTTTTACAATAAACATTTCAGGAGGATGGATGGTTCATTTATTTATCCAGACAACGGGCAGCCATTTCTCTACATCAACTTATTATGAGAAAGCAGATTTAAATATACTGATACCATCTGCAAGACATACAGATTCTGCTGGTTTATGCTGGTTTACGAGGCAGAGCAGCCGTCAACCAACATGAATGTTGGTGGTTCGGTTTCTAGCCTCATTTCCATTTGTCAAAGAGGACAAGACACTGAGTTCTCTGGCATGTGATTGTGTGCATGAAAGAAAAAGCATTGTAGAGAAGACATCCCACACTGAGGAAAATGCTGCATGAATGTGGCTTGTAGTGTAAAAATGCTTTGAGTTGTCAAGGAGACTAGAGAAGCACAAGGTAAAATATTTATCATGACATTGATTTTGTCAGAAGACACAGTGTTCTGAAGTCAAAATAAAAAGAAGACGCAGCTATGTCTTGTTTTTGCCAGTCTCATATTTAAATTAAACAGATTTTCCTCATCACATGGAGTTGAGATTTTATTTGATTTGTTTTAGGGGTTTTTTCTTCTAACATAATGTCTAGATCACAGTTTTTCTCCTGTGATCATATTTGTTTTAGACAATCAGATCCACAACTGCTATGTCAAGTCCACTATATATTTAATTTATTCATTTAATATTTGTCTTTGGTATTACAATTCTTGACTTAAGGTTTGTAAATGTATTTGTCAGTCTTAGTTTTCTTTTTGCCCTATGCAGTCCTACGCCGAGCTGTTTTTACCACTAGATGGTAGCACAGAGCTTCAAACCAAACTTCAGTGGCATTTAAATGAATTAGAGACATCACACTCTCAACAGATGGTCATGCTTTGTTCTTTACGTTTCCAGCAGAACATTATTCACCAAAGCGCCCATAAAATTGTAACGGAATGGTCATCAATTGCTGGAGTTAATGTCAAACAAGATCATGAGGCATGTAATTCTTGCCAATTTATCCATAAATGTCAAAAAGCCTGCAATTGTCATGGTCGAATCTCTCAACAGAGGAGATCAAAACTATTTTAAAACACTACAAGACATTTTTCTTTTTTCTGGTAAACTTGCATCAGTTTTTTATCTATAAAGTTTCATTCTGTGGGTTGTGCTGATGTTATGTCCAACATGGAAACAAGTCGCATGCTAGCAGGTAAAAACGCGCTCAGTTTAACATGATCAAAAAATGGCTGAAGAGGAGAGATCAAGTTTCTTTCTCCGCAGAGGATCTGCTACTAGTTCCAGTTTAATGTGAACGCCACCATGAACTAGAAGGTCAAAGTTCCTTTCAACTCAAAACTGTATGATTTCTTCACCTTTTCGATGATTTTTAATGTTTGTTGTGTACACAATTTTTCCAGTTACTATGAGACAGCACCTCATGCACAGAGGGTGAGCGAAAGATCTCTAAACATCAACTGTTAGCTGAAGGCTTAGTTTTGTGATCATCATAAAAATCTTTACGTGCTATTGGAGCTGCATTGATTAGGGTTATTTGGTGTGCTGGATGGAAGATGGATGATCTTGACAACTGTTTTCACTGCTCCACTGAGACCAGCTGACCAGTCATCTGGAAATAACTGCGATCTTAAAGATCATGAAGTATTCATCAAATTACTATCTTAAAAAGTGGATGAGAAGTTCCAATTCTGTCCAAGTCCTGATTGTGTGCGAGTGTGTATGTTTGTGTGTGTGTGCGTGCATGTGAGGGTTGAATGGCTTGATCTACAGCAGGTTGAGGTGAACATGAGAAGGATCAGTAAACCAGCATCTTGGGTTTCCATTTAATCGCTCTTAAAGGAAGTGTTCAGAGGTTCCCACACACACAGGACAATGAGGCCAGTCTGCTACTGGAATGTGGCTAAAGCTACCTGCCATCCACCTATCCATCCATGCGTCCGTATTCTACATTTCTTCCCTCTTATAGTTTTCTAGTTGCCCCATGTCTTTCTGGCTTTCTCTATCCCGGGGGCCATGACTATAATGCTCAAAATAAATACAAGTAAGGGTCTGAACAGGCCAGTCACCAGTGTAGGAAGTGGCGTGAGACTGGATATGGCATATAATGCTCTCAGTAGTAGCGACAACATCCAAACCCCAACAGCAGACCAACAGCAGTAGATGATTACATCCTGTACAGGGTTGGCAAACCCCCCCAAGAAATTATGTCCCTGGTACGAGCAGCCTGCAATTCTTTGATTTCACAATGACTGTGTCATTTATGTAACTGCAGTGTCAACCATCACATCCATCCTAAACCATCTGCTTTATTTCTGATTCAAAAGGTGGAGCAGATGTTGCTATAAAAACTTTTTTTTAAGATTGAGATTCAATTTTAAAACGTGTAACCAAATACCAAGCCTCTTCCTTCTTGTCTCCATCAAAAACCAAGGTGTACAAGAGCGCGTACAAGAGCGCGTCCAAATGGCATTAATGTGCATCCACCTGGTCACATGTGGACGTGCACAAATGGCTTCACCTCTCAAATTAACTCTTGTATAAAAAGCATGTTTATGCCTCAGTTGAACCCCTGAGAAAATGGCAGAGATTGTCTTAAACGGGTTGCTCACCAGTTAAACCATAAACGACCAGAGCGTGTTTACTAGGAACGCTCAGAGTATTTGGGACTTTCAGGTAGCCAACAGGAATCGTCTGTGTAAAAATATTTTTATGTATATATCACTGCATTCCAAGGATGAACAGGGTTTGCCTCATGTTTCATTCAAGTGGGATAGCATCAAACAACATGAGCCAAAAGTAATACATGAAAAGGTAAATTGAAAATTACCTGTTAAACAGAAATACAGCTGAAACAGCTGTACTGAATATAGACTCTATTTTTCGACTCACTGGTTCTTTGGTCCATCTGTGGCCTTGTCGGTATTACAACAAAAAGCCAATAGCAGATGACAACTTGCCTTCAACACTGGTCACGTGCACTGAGCATGCATGAGACAAGCTAGTACAGCTACTACAGAAACACACAGGAAGTCTTTTTTTTGGGGGGGTGACAATTAATTATCTCCCACATACCAGGTAAAATTGGCATTTTTTTCACAGTACCCCAGTCTCCACAGATGAAAGATGTTTTTTCATATTAATCTCACAACAAATTGTCAATTATTGATATGTAAAAACAGACAAAATTTGTTTCTTGCAATGATCCATTTTCCAGCCTTTAAAGTTTAACTGTGACTCATACTGGGAGGGTGCTTCCCCAGATACATTCAGGTCGATAACCTTAGCGCTAAATTTTGGCTTCTATTGTCTGTAGTGGCTACAGTAAATATATTCAAAGAATACAATTTTTAATCTACGCAACTAACAGACATGTTAGTTGCGTAAGTGTTGCAAGTGTAGCAGATATTCACAACTTGATATGCTTCATAATAATAATAATAATAATTAAAGGTGTCTTTTGAGACGTCATCTTCTGCCAGCCTTAATGCCATATCATGCACTTTTTATGAAAGTTATGCTCCAGTCCCATTGCCCCAGGTTCTTGATCCTGATTGTTACGCAGTGGCTCATGAGGGAAATGGATGAAACACGAAAACCAGATGTAACTATAACGAAAAGGTATTTAATAAAAGGTAATGGGGTCTAAACAAACCCAAATAACAATAAATACAACACAAAACAACCTCAGGCAATGGTAAAGCGGCGAGTCATTGATAACACAACAAAACAAACAAAAAGTAGTAGCCTAATTAAACTAAAATCGCAGCACAAAGGCTTCGTAAAGAAAAGAAAAACACAATAATCCTACAACCAAATAAGGCAAAACAAAACAGGACTTAGCACACACCAAACTAACAAAAGCGAGCTGCATGGGATACTAATTACTCTTTAAGTTCACAAAATCGAGCAACACAAATGCGAGGCGAGCTGAGAGGACAGCCGCCGCGAACGCCGGACCCAGCAGGAATTTAAATCCATCCAGTCCATCAGGATTGGCCATGGGGAGGGACTACAGAACCAATCCATGATGAGGAGGCAGGGCCATCACCTGAGGGCCTGAAAAAGAGCCAATCCCCAGCAAGGGACAGCACAGCACAGTATGCACACAAAACAATGACAGGTGTACATACAAGCATGAGGGATTGCCCGACCGTGCTGTGCCGACAACTGTAACACCCCTCCCCTAAAAAGCGCAAACCGCCTGTTGGTGCAATGAAAAGTTGCTACATTTATTCCCTGGACAATGCATCTGCCATCACATTCTCAGACCCTTTTTTGTGCCGAATGTCCAAATGAAAAGCTTGGACAGCTGATTGTGGCTGTACATATGAGCAAGGAAGACTAGTGGGTTATGGTCGGTGCAAACAATTGGTTCGTGGCTGCACCCAAGGTAAACTTGTTGTGTTGGAGAGTGAGGAGGAGAGCTAAGGTCTACTTTTCAATGGTGGAATAGTTGGCCTGGTATTTATTGAATTTGCGGGAAAAGTATGAGACCGGATGGTCAACGGCGTTAGCATCCTCCTGTAACAGCACCGCACCAACACCCACAGCACTGGCGTCAACCTCCAACTTAAATGATCTAGTGAAGTCTGGAGCTGCAAGCACAGGTGCATGGGTCAAAAGAGCCTTCACACTTTCGAACATGTGCTGAGACTCAGGTGTCCACACAAAGTCTACAGCAGGACGGAGTAGACTAGTTAAGGGATGGACCACTGTAGAAAAGTTTCGACAAAAATAATCTATAATAACCTGCCATGCCAAGAAAATGCCGAAGGGCTTTCTGGGTTGTTGGGGGAGGAAATTCAGTTATGGCTGAGATTTTAGAATCCTTGGAGAAGTAGCTTTTTAGCATGTGTATATGGCATACACGGGTTTTTCTGCGTTTTTCTAGGGTCGCATTGATATAATCTGTGTCCCCCAGTTTTTGAGAACTTGATATGGATCACAGTATTTTGCAGAAAGAGCTGGTCCAGAGGTTGGCAGCAAAACCAATACCTGATCACCGGTTTGGAATTGACGAGGACGGGCAGAACGATCATAACACCTTTTCATCACAGACTGTGACGACACCATTGTCTCTTTTGCCACAGCATTAGCTCGGTGCAAACGATTGCAAAACTAACTAACAAAGTCCAATACATTTTCCCTTCAAGCGGGGGAAAGAAACTTTTCCCTCAGTGATTTGAGTGGACCCCGCAGAGTATGACCAAATACTAACTCCGCTGGACTAAAACCCAGGGCTTTCTGAGTAGCCTCGCGAGCTGCAAATAACATGAAGGGAATTCCTTCATCCCAGTCTTTCTCTGTCTGCAAACAGTATTTCCGGAGCATGGCCTTTAAGGTTTGATGCCACCGTTCAAGTGCGCCCTGAGACTCAGGATGGGATGCGCTGGACACTACATGTTGGATTTTTAGCATTCTGAGGACTTGTTGGAAAACATTGGAAACAAAATTTGTTCCTTGGTCAGTTTGGATTACTCGAAGTAACCCGAAAGTGGAGAAGAACTTAATTAAAGCTCTCACTATAGAATGAGCCGTGATTTTACGCAATGGCACCGCTTCAGGAAAACGTGTCTGCTACGCACATGATGGTAAGTAAATATTGATTACCATTCCTTGTTCGGGGCAATGGACCAACACAGTCAAGTATAATCCGTGAAAAGGACTCCCCCACTACAGGGATCGGCTGTAGCGGAGCAGGGGGGATTCTCTGGTTTGGTTTTACCGCAACTTGACAGATGTTGCAGTGACGGCAATACCGGGAAACGTCTTTTTTCATACCCGGCCAAAAGAAATACCGCAGGATAAGATGGTATGTCTTTGTTAGTCCCAGGTGTCCTGACCACACACTTTCATGAGCCAACGATAGTACTTGATTTCTATAGAGGGAGGGAATTGCAATTTGGTAACACTAGTTAACTCAGGATCAGACGCTAGCGCTTTAGACCATTTACGCCTCAACATACCATTTTAGATGAAGTACATGGCAGCTTCTTTTTCTGCCTGATTCACACTCACCACCTTAGCAAAACACTGCGTCAAAGTTGGGTCAGCCTTTTGGGCGGCACACAGACTTACTCGGCAGAGAGATACCCTCTACGGCAGAAGTGCCTTGGTCATCAGAGCGCAACGGCGGCGTAGTCTCCACGGGTACATCAATTTCTACCTGGTCGTCATCTGAAAAGGTGGACATAAGCACAGTGTCAGATAATGGAACGTCAGAATCATTTTTTGCGGGCCTGAGCACGAGTAATCGCACAACAGGAAAAGATACAAAAATCATGTGGATCATCAGTTTTTATTTTCAGGGGTGTGTGTGTCACCTCAAGCGCAGGAGTAACTTTACCACCGGTGATGTCGTTCTCCATAAGGAACGCAACTCCAGCGATTGGGAGTTCAGGACACACAGCCACTGAAAAAAATCCACTGATTAATTTCAAGTATATATAAACTTTGTGTACTGGTCGGGGGGCATAACCCAGTTCAATACCTTGTAATACTGTATCATAACCACAAGCCAATTTATCGGAAAATGGCAACGTAGAAGCCAAAATCACAGATTGTGAACAAGTTGTATCCCTCAAAATACATACCGAGCGTTGATCTGCAGGTTTACCAGATAATGACACACAACCCTCAAAGACGAAGGAGTGGAAACAGTCTTCAATATTATTTATGGTGACTTCACTATCAGCTTTGATAAGCCCGACACCTTTGGGTTTCTGTTCTTTCCGTTTAAGGGTGAGACAGTTGCCAATTACATGTCCAGGTTTGTGACAACAGAAGCATTCTCTTTCCTCTTTCGTGGGAAGAGTCATATGAGATTGGTGGGTTTGCGGTACTGGAGTCTGTCGTACCTTTTCAGGAACCACTGGAAAAATTATTTTATGGGTGAGCACATATTCGTCAGCTAACACAGAGTGTGTTTGCTTTCTGCTCATTTAGATACACAACAATACGATCGGGCAAAACTCCTCGAGTAAAATCAGTTCCTTAATGGAATTAAAATTAGTTGGTTCGCAAGCAGCAGTCCATTTTTCAAACAGAAGTCTCTTCCCTGGCGAACTCAACATGGGTTTGGTTAGGGGCTTTTTTAAGATTCCTGAATTTTTGTCTATATGCTTCAGGCACTAGCTCATAAACACGCAATATTGCTGCTTTAACGCAGTCATATTTTAGGCTGTCCTTTAAGGACAGAGCGGAAACAGCCTCCTGAGCCTCACCATGTATCTTAAACTGCAGTAATAGGGACCAAACCTCTGGCGGCCACTGTAGAGCAGACGCAATGCGTTCAAAAACACTAAAATAGTCATCTACTTCAGCCTCACGAAAAGTAGGAACTAAAGCAATGTGCTTGCTAATATCAAAAGTGGGATTCGGATTTTGTATGACCGAGGAGGAGGGTGGTTCGCTGCGGGAGTTGGCATCCACTCCCAGAGAGTGCGCCTCCTGTTGAGCTGAGAGCTCCAGCTGACGGATATGCACCACTTTGTCAGCCTCTATTTCCAGCTTTTTTATTTGCAGCTGGTAGTCGAGCTGGGCTTTCTCGCATTTCTCACGAGCTTCCATCTCCATCCGTGCAAGTCGGACTTTTAATCGCACTCCCTCTCTGGAGCCAGAACTTGCAGAAGAGGGACCATACCGAGGTAAGGTGAAGGGAGTTCTCCCCCTCACCCCAACCTCACTGGGCTCCCTTTCTGATGCAGCATGGGGGGACTCTTAATCCACCTTGTGGATCCCCGCCCTTTCAGTCACAGCATCTTTAGACACAGCCCGCTCAGGTTGCACCAGCAGCTCCAACAACCCCAACTCCTCCAGTTTCCAATCACAAGGGCTCTAAGATCCCTTTTCAAAATTTGCTTTGGGTATGTGAGAGCGAGGTGGGTGGCTATGTGTGACAAATCATCCTTACGGCAGCCATCAAGTGCCAGTCACGTAAGATTTTCTAAGAAACCCTCCACATCGAAAGGAGAATCCATAACTACTCAATATTTACCAAACACCTTTTTAGCTCCAGGGATCTTTTAACAGATCATGGAGGTTTTCCCGGATGAGCCCCCACATATGTTACGCCTCCTGACCCAAACAAAGGGTCCAGTGAAACTCCACTAACGAAGTATTGTCTTTGGAAAGTGGTGGGTACACACCTCCACAGAGGTTAAAAACCAGAGTCATACTCCACTGTTTGTCTGACTAGTGCGGACTAGTCAGACTGATGCGTTGAGAACTGATGAAGCCGCTTGGATAAGAGGCGAAACGTCTTCTAAACAAATCTAAGTCCAGTTGCCTATGATTCAATTGTTGCGAGAATCCCCAGCAAGGGACCTCACAGCACAATATGCATACAAAACTATGACAGGTGTACATACAAGCATGAGGGATTGCCCAGTCTCTGTACAAACAAAGTGAGAGTTTGGTCTGCATTGCCAATCATAAGACAGATTTGTTTCCAGTAAGACTGAGACTTCTGTCAGGGCTGCCCGTTGTCACTGATTCTGTTCATAACCTTTACGAAGAGAGTTTCTAGGCATATCCAAGGAGAAGATGGATTCCGGTTTCATTTTCAGGGGATTTCATCTCTGCTTTTTGGAGCTGATGTGGTCTTGTTAGCTTTTCTGATCTTCTGCTTTCTTTTGAGCGGTGTGCAGCTGAGTGTAAAGCTGTGGGGATGTGAATTAACGGCTTCAAACCTAAGACCATGGTTCTCAGTTGGAAAAGGGTTGATATACTCCCTTCAGTTTAAGTGTCTCGGGGTCTTGTTCATGAGTGAGAGAAGAATGGAGCAGAGATGGACAGGTGGTTCAGTGCAGGATCCTCAGTAATGTAGACTCTGTACCGACTGTTGTTGTGAGGACGCCAACAATGGGAAGTGACCAAAAGAACAAAATTGCAGATACAAGTGGCTGAGATGAGTTACCTCCACAGGCTGGACTCTCCCACAGAATAGATTAAGAAGTTCAGTCATCTGAGAGGAACTCAGAAATGAGACACTGCTCCACCACATCAAGAAGAGCCAGTTGAAGTGGTTTAGCCATCTGGTGAGGATGGCCCCTGAAACCCCACTTTGATTTTCCAGCATGTCCAACCGACAGGAGGCCATGGGGAAGACCCAGGACACACTTGGAGAGATAATATCTCTTGGCTGGCCTGGGAACACCTTGGTATTCCCCTGGACGAGCTGGAGGAGGTGGCCAGGGAAAGGGTGGTCTGGGCCTCTTTGCTTAGGACGCTGCCCCCGCAACCCGAATTTGGATAAGTGGAAGTTAATGGATGGAGAGATGGATGGCTATCGATGCTAGCATAGTAAAGCAACTGTTGCACAGTTCAGTTCAGCAACCAAAAGACACCACTATGTTCAGAGCGAATGAGCAATAGTGCTGAATAAAAAAGGGCATTCATGTGATATAAATGTAATCAACAAAATCAATCAAAGAGATCAAAAAATAAAACAGGTGAGAGAATTAATTCAAACTGGAGACATCCACTGATGTAAACAGTGTAAACAATAATATAGAAGGTGGTTAAGTGGTTTTGCTACAAGCACAAATGGTTATGTGGAGTTGTGATGCAAATGTTTCTAAAAGTTATAAGAAAGCTGGGTGGAGTTCTCTTGCATGAAAAGCTTGCAGAAGTAATGGCAACTGAATATTGACTGAATTATGTCAGTCCCAAAACCCTTTAAATTGAAACCATCACCTGGGCCAAACTTGACAACTTGACTCTTTTTTCTTTACTGGAAGAGCTTCCAGGAGTATTACTAAAGTATGGTCATTTAATTGCTGATGGAGAATAAAAATTAAATAAGTCAATAAAACAAAAGAAAATTCAAAATGTTCTTCTCTTTTTAAAATCTCAAATTACTCCATATTCTATGGAGCAGTTTTACTTAAAGTTTACTTTGTTTCAAGTTAAAGCAGAAAACTAATATTCTGTTGCTTGAATATAAATGGATGACAGTTTACCATAAACAGCCTTAAAAAGTCAGTTTGAGTTCATGAAACAGAGTTTGAAAAAGCTATGCCTTTAATGTACCTGTTTACAATATAATGCAGTTTGATTAAAAAAGAAAAAAAATACTGGAGGTAGTTCTTAAATGCATTTACCAATTATTTTTACTCCATTACGTGGCACTGCGCTTATAAAGTATTGTTCTACTGTAGCAGTTCTCAGCATGCTTTAAAATGCCTCTTCTTTGTTCATTCTTTACGAGTGGGTAAGGGAAGGAAAGATTCAATACATAGTATTTAAAAAAAAATCCACATTCAAGTCCTCTTTTTTTTATTGTAATACTTATTAACTGGCAGAGGGATCAAGAAAGATGACAGATTGACAGAGACAGATTTAACTTGGCTGATGTGTTAATAACCACATTAGCTTCCACCCTGCTAAAACGGAGGATTATTGTAGCCCCTTAAGGCAAAAGTAGTAACTTTAAGACTGTTGTTTTGCACATATACTGTAATCATGGTTCTCAAAAGCCTAGTAGCCCGGATTAGCAATGGCAAGCTCATTATCCTTGAGCAGTGCAGTAGGGATTCTGCGCTGGTGTTCAGACCCAAGGGTCACCATTGGAGGTTAAGGGTCAGCATCTCTTAGACACAAGTAGGGGTGGTGGGTATGCTGAATGAAGAGGGGAGTCTATACAAGGTGTCTGACATGATAAACGTGGACCAAGAGGAACAATCGATGGCCAGGCCAACGACCCCTCTGTGATCTTGATCTATAGTTCTGTGTGAGGTATAAATGGGGGTCTGCCAGTCACACTCTTTAACTTTTAATAATGAGGATTGATAGTGGCACAGGGGCCCTCTCAATGAGCACTTCTGGACTACACCTACGGACTCAAATGTATGTATTATGGTCAAAATCAGGAACACTAAAGCAGTTCTCTGATCTCTACAATGTTTAATATTGTCCGACTCATTTGACTGGAATACTTCATCAATCTGTTTTATATCAGTTTAATTTGGTGATGGTACAGAGTATCTTGTAGAGAGCACCAACATGTCCAGTTTCATATTCTGTTCTCCATAAAAGGTGAGAAGGGAAACAAAACAAAACAGAAGAAAACAGGCAAAATAATTTCACTCCAAGCTGGTCCACCTTCTATTAATCATCGTGTAATAAAAAATTAACCAATTAATTAGTTTAATTCTCTTGGTTCCTTAGCTAGTTCTGTTGGTGTTATAAATGTACAAAGTGTGTGTTCTTAAGGGATAGCCATTGCACACAGTTTCTCAAAGCATGAGAGGATGGGCTGCCATGTGGTATTTGGCTTCTCAATTGACCCTCTAAGAGAAAATTCTATTTTTCCTTGTCTGAGGAGTGATATTAGATCAGACAGCCATGACTGCTCTGATGAGGGCTTGAGTGACTTCTGACATGATGTTAGAAAGGTTTTTCTAAAATCCTGTTAATTTGGAACATGACCAAAAAGTATGGGATGAGTGAGATGGGAAAAAAGCATATCTATTACAGGCCTCACTAGTGCCAGGGAAGTATTTTTGCTAATTTAACTTTGCTTAAATGCAGTCTATGTAATATTTTAAACTGTAGTAGATTAAGATGGACACGTGATGAAGAAGAGTTACCTGGTGATTTGACTTTGTCCCACCAGGGGTCTTAAAACTGGACTTCCAGCTCAGCTGTCCTACAGTGGAGAGGGGGCTGATTGAAACATTTGGATATTTTTTGAGTTTTCTGTTTTACGAAGGTTACTTGGCAGGTAGACGTGGAAATGTGCTACACGGATCCCTCACAAAACGATGTACCTGAAGATATTGTAAAAAAATATATTTTGTGGCAAGTCATAACTGTGAGACAAGTCTTCAGAGTAAATACATGTGCCATTTAAAAACAGGTCTTGGAATGAAACGATGCCTCTATCTTTCCAAATCACATAGGTTTGGAAGGCAAGGATTTATGCCTATTCCATAATGAGCCAAAAAGAATAAGATTGTAAAATCTGAAAGTTGTCACAACCACGAGGCTTGATGTGTAGTCTATTGCTGAGATTGGTAAAGGAAAACATGACAAGGCTACAAGTGAGGATGTGTGGCAAGAGAGATTCCATGATACACCAGTCAATCTCTTAAATCCAGCACAGTATTTTTGTATGTTTGCTGCTCAGTAGTAAAACATAAAATAAGGAAGACCCGGTCCTCCTTCCCATCTTGCTGCTTGCAGAGGTATTTTCTTTGCCCTTGCTGTCTTACCTGTTCCTAAGACTGTCCATTTGACCTGAAACTGGTCAGTAGGAACTACATTGTACAGGGATCTTATCTTTTTTAAGAAGAGTTCTCAGTTAGGATTTTTGGCAGAGTACCAATGGATAAAGAATGATTAAACATATCCAGTAACAATAGAGCTAGTTTTGTGGAGAACTGATGGAAACCCATCAGGACTATTCATTTACCTTAAACCGTCATACACTATCACAGCCAAGGAAACTGGTTGTCCAAATAAATGCTGTGGTAGTATGTCTATGCTACTTAAAAAGATATCCGTGATTGAGTCTGTAGGAGGAGATAACAATGTATACAGTTTAGATTCAAAGGAAGAAGATTTTTTAGGGAACACATTGTAAGACCATTTGGGTGATCCTGAATCTGTAGGATGTGCCATGATGCTGCTCGATCTATGAGCTGGCGGGCCATCGGACATCTGGATTTATCGCCATATTCACGGAGTATTCCTTTAGACTTGAGTATAGCTTGCTCTGGTCTCTCTGTAGAAGAAAGGTCAAACTAGATTTGGAGGTTAATCCTTTACTTGTACAACTCTGATTTGGGATTTGTTGCATATCGCCTATCAATTTCAGACATTTTGCCTTTTATGTCTGTTTGTGCCTTTTTCCATTGTCAATTGAAAGTTGGAAATAATTTCTCCTCTGAGAACTGCCTTTAGGATTTCCAAAAGTAGTGATGGGTTAGTATCTTCTGGATGCTTAAAATATATATAAAAAAAGTTCTCAATTGCTTGTGTTACCAAGGTGCAGAAAGCTTCATTAGACAGTAATGTTGTATTAAGTTTCCATTATGCATGGCCACCTCCTAGAAAATTAAAATCTGAAATGAAGCAGCAGGGGTTAATGATCTGATGCAACTATTGCTGAATACAATGAAGAATTTACAGTTGTTAGAAAAGCTTTATCAATGAAAAATTAATCTGGAGTGAAGATACGGTCCACATGAGAGAAAAATGAAGTAGAGTCTGGGTGTAAAAATCTCCAGGGATCAAAGATTCCTTGGTGCCCTATGAATGATTTTAGTGTCATGGCCATTTTTTAAGTGATGGTCACCCTGGAGCTTGAACAATCCACTTGTGTATCTACAACACAATTTAGGTCTCCTCCCATAATTAAGTAATGTGTATCAATATTTGGGATGGAAGTAAAAAGTGTCGTCATAAATTTGGCATCAACAAAATTTGAGGCATACACACAAACTAATACAATGGGTATATATATGAAAGAGTTTGCTTGAGACAATTATAAAATAACCATTACAGTCTGATAGTATTTTACTAGGTGTAAACTTAAGTTTTTTTTTAGAGATTAAGATAGCTGTCACCCTAGCTTTTGAGTTTAAAAAAATGATTGAAAGGCTTCTCTGACCCAAGGTTGTTGGGTTGATTGCATAATTTAAAATGAGTTTCCTGTCAGAAAACAATATCAGCCTTATGGTGCTTGACATGTTGGAACACTTATGCCCTCAGATTTGGACCATTTAATCCTCTCAAATTCTATGACATGAATTTGACATGTGGCTTTCCCAAACTACTGCCAGTATTTGGTTGAGTCATAATTCCTAATACGTCTATCACTGAAATGATATGGATAAGTATACTCAGCATGTGGAACCAGCTGTTCTTCCCAGTTATCTGTAAATCTATTAGGTTTGTGTTTAAAGACCCTGACCAGTACATTACCCACCCACATCCCTCTCCCAAGACAAATAATGAAACAGAACAAACATTTCAACTGTCTGCTGGTGCTTTCAAATCCTGTGCTTGTCCTTCTGTTGAAGCAAGCGGCAGGTCTCCTACACAACAACAGTCCTACTGAACGATTCGGTCTGCAGTGTCCTAAAGTTCAGAAGAGGCAGGGGAACTCCATCTTATTGAACTGTAATTTAAACCAAATGCACGTTTAACACAAACGTTTGCTAAATTATGTTTAAAATTTACCAAACTGATTTAATCAACACAAAGTTCACTTAAGTTTCCAAGGGCCAAGTCAGTCTGCTTTAAGTTGTACATAATACGAGTGATCACGGAAAACAGTTCGTATTGGGAAAAAGTTAGACAGTAGTGTGTTGATCCCTTAAACATTCTATTATGTAGCAACATTTAATCAATAATTACCAACGCTACCCACAAAGCTCTTTCTTATCTTGTCAAAGAATGTTTCTGCTGCTGCTGAACTGTCAAAATGATGTTAATTCCCGTCATCTTGATTTTATTGAACTTTGCCAAGCTTACGCTTATATTGTGGAAGAAAAGGATCTAGTTGCTGTCGAACTTTATATTGCCCCTTTTTCGCCCAAAGAAGCACTTATTCCTGTTCCCGAAAAAGGTGGAGTCGCATGATAATGGCCCGTGAACGTCGTCCCTGGGTCGACACCATAGCAGGTGTTTAGTCTGTCCAGGTCCAGGAAATCCTGCTCCTGATGACTTTCTGGAGCAGCTGCAAGATGAATTCCAGTGGCGAGTTGCTTTTGACAACCTCCAGTAAGCCCACAGTTTGTAGGTTGTCTTCTGGATCGATTTTCAAGGTTTAGTGCACCATTCACATTTTCAAGCTAACCCAGCCTTGTTATTAGCTTGACTAGCTCGTTGCAATGGGCAGTGAATATGTTTTCTACAGTGACTATCTTTTGACTTTACAGATCCAGTGTAGCGCTGATGGTATCCAGAGATGTCTGTCTAGGCATTAATGAGGTATCTAAAGATGTAGATACCTCATTAATGAGGTATCTAAAGATGTAGAGAGATAGGTCTTCAATTCTGCAGCTAGAATTATTCTGTTTTTCTCCAGTTCTTGAGCCAAAATGGAGACAATTAGGGGATCAGCCATTTTGGCCATAAGGGCTGGTTGAGTTGCTGTGCAATCTTCTTTTGGATGTCTTGATACTTTTCCTTAACTCGGAGACTTACACACAGCTTCCATGCAAGGTTCTGGCTTGCACTTGAGATCAACGTAGGATCCTTCTTGAGTCAGTGATAGCCAGAAGCTAACCCCGCTGCCATTAGTCGAGAGGCAGAGTACATGGTTGATAACCATCAGTCAGTCACTGAGTAAACCACAAAAGGACAGACCACTGTTCAGACTAGCAACTACAGCAACTTTAAAAACACCAACGCGCTCAGTCTTTTAGTGTTTGTTTGTTTGTTTTCATAAGAAGGAGCCACAATAGAACGTGGTGTGTGTGCATTTACAGAGAAATTCATACCTAAATAGTAAGCACTGGGGATGATTTCAGTAAAAACAAATTCCAAGAAGCTGTATTCCAGAACTGGCCATAATGAGTAGTTTGAGAAATAAATATATGATGAATTAGTCTCTTCGAGCTGTTTCTTTTACTTTAATAATGCATATTGTAAAGATGGAAGTAGCCATTGCTCAAATGAACAGAGCCAATGTGAAGATGCCCATATCATTATTTTCTAAGTTGTCTTCAGTTCAGTTCAACTCTTTGTTTGACATCTGTTACAGTACGAAATAGGTGCTTTTCAGAGACCCAGTGCATGACCCCCCAAACAAAAATTAATCAGGGCAAGTTAAAAAAAAAAAAAAAAGTCCCCTTGTGGGAGAAAAACCTTCAAATCAAATAGTGGCAAGTAAAAACTCCCCTTTAAGAGGGAAGAAAACCTTGAGCAGGACGTGGATCATAAGGGTGGATGTTCCTGCGAAATACCAGCTGGGTAAAGGTAGAAATAAGGGAAGAAGATAGAACAGAGAGGATAAAAGAGAGAGGAGAGGCAAAAACATACAACAAACATTACAAATGACAAAATATGTCAGTTGCAATATTCCGCTCGCTGGAGAACTAAAGTTTATATGTACTTATATGATGACTGACTTATCATTAGTTAATGTATTACAGAGACTATATAGACAGGTGTAGGCAGTAACACTGGGGTGGTCAGTGGGTCAGAATGCAGGTCAGCTAGTATATGCAGTCCACCATTCAGATAAATTAAAGAAAAAAAAAAGTATAAAAAAATACTTTTCAGGGTGGTGTGTATACTTCTTTTCCCCCAACACTAGATTTCTGTAACCCTAACCCTAACCTCCTAACCCTAACCCCCTAACCCTAACCCCCTAACCCTAACCTCCTAACCCTAACCCCCTAACCCTAACCCACTATGTGAACAGCACACAAAGTTGCAGTCACACTCCAGCAAGAAAAAAATCTCTCTCTCTCACACACACACACAAAACAACAAACAAACAAAAAACAATTTCACTGATCGTTATGCCAAGACACCTTTGGCTTATTACAACTATTGAGACAAAAACTGTTTAGTGACAGATTTTTTTTTACCAATATACTGTATAAGTATTAAGTATATTTATTGGGTGCTGGTCCTAAAACTTGTCACCAATAACCAATATTTGGAGGCCATGTGGTTGTAAGTGAATATATTCTGTCTTTATTATGTAATCTGTGTAATTTATTCCCTCTGATCAGTGTGCTGGTGGTCCTTAGTGGTCCTTTAGTTAAAGATATTAGAAGCCTTAACAAAGATATACTTTTCCAATCAGGTGTCTGGAATCTCTCTCCAGTTCCACCCACTTTTCCCATCATGTTAAATTCTGACTCAAATTTTAGACTCTTTAACTCTTACGCTTTTCTGTCCTTAATTTCAAATGTATCCTGTGCATGAGCATGCAAACAGAGCACGAGCAACTGACCAGTAACACAACAGAGCAAACACAGCGGCAGCCCTCTATGATGAAACATGCTCTAACCATTAACTTTAATGTCTTGGTATACATTTCACTTGTAAGTAAAATGTTTTTTTTTCTTTTTTTTTTTTTTTTAAGTCATATTGTACCATATCTTAGCCCAAAAAAAAAGAAAAAAAGAAGAAAAACAATTGCATGAGGTCCTAATGAAATGTCTATGACATGTTCCCTTTGTGGGTTTGAATAAAAGCTACATAACACACTTTTGTCAATCTGAGATGAGACAGATGGCTTGAATGGGTATGTGGGAAGTTAGGAAAAGAAATAGGTCAGAAACTGACAGAGACCTTCTTCTGTTTCATGATGTCAAATGTTCTAGTTAATGCACGCTGGATTTTACTAAATGCTTTTAAGGAAGACAAAAGACAATTTGAGAAGAGCTAGAAGACTAGCTGTCAGACTAACATGGTTTGAGCACTCGTTACATTAGCTTCTTCCAGTAATTATCATAATCATTAGAAATGTATGGATGGCTTCTCTGTGGAGTTCATCAAACATTAGTAAATAGTTAATCGTAGAAAGTAAATGAATCAGCATATTGTTGTTCAGATGTTAAGAAACTAGAAGAAGAGGACTGGATGGAGTTAAACAGAAAAGGCAGGGAGAAAACAACAGAAGGCCAAAAGATGGGCAATTAGAGCGGGAGAAAGGAGAAGACAGACGGAAGGAAGAAGTTGGGGTTTCAGTGTTTCTCGCAGCTGTCACGAGGTCTGTGATCAGCTAAGCATGAAATCAGCCCTGTAGAACCGTGCAGACGCATAAAAGGTCCTTGTTATTTAAAAAATGCAAGTATGTATTTCCTTTTCATTTGTCCAGTAATTATTAAACTGCAGTGATGATGGACTAAGAAAATGTAAACAAGTTTAGTTCAAATCCAGTTAAATCTATATCAGCCCAGTTGTAATCCACTTCAGTCCAGTTAAATCTAAAACACTTCAATTCTGTCTTTTCATTCAATAAAACTTTATTAATCCCAGAAGGGAAACTTTACTGTTGAAGTTAGTAAGAGCTTATTATGAAGTCACCAATGACTTGTAGAACGGTTTCCTGCGTATGTTTCCGGTGAAACTGAAGAAACATGACACAACTTTGATGTAATCACTGCGGTTTGTAGAGGAGGAGCAGAGTTTCCCGTCACGTCTAACGACGGTGCAACATTCTTCTCTGCACAGCCAGCTCTGCACCAGTCACTAGTTCAATCCTCTGTTTGTAAATGAAATACTGTTGTGTCACGTCTGTGAGTTTGGTTTTCTTTTTACTACAGAGCTAAACCACTGAATGAACATCTAAGTGGAATGATTCCGTACTTTTTTTCAGGGTTTGTAAACCTGGCTCATCCTATGTATATTCGTAACAAACATTATACAAATAAAATTGAATTGAAATGAAATTTGTTCTTCTTCTTCTTCCTCCTGTTCCTCAGTTTTTTTTTTTTAAATCAGATTGTTCCTTTGTTTCTTCTTCTCCCCCCACATTTTTCTTTCGCACCTGTTCCTAGCCATCGCCCCCTGGTCACACCTGTGCTCTATAGTCTTCCTGTTTGTGAAGAAAGTTTGTTCAGTTCCTCCTGAGGCAGTTTGTCTTCATTCCCAGTGACAAGCATTTCACACGCTTCAGTGTGTGTGTGTGTGTGTGTGTGTATATATAGTATATATATATATATATATATATATATATATATATATATATATATATATATATATATATATATATATATATCACAGTCATGGAAAAAATTATTAGACCACCTTGTTTTCTTCAGTTTTTGTTCATTTTAATGCCTGGTTCAACTAAAGGTACATTTGTTTGGACAAACATAATGATAACCACAAAGGTTGCTCATAAAGAGTTTTTATTTAAGAGCTGATATCTTACCATTTGCATGATGACGTTTAGTGGTACCAGGTATTAAAATGAACAAGAAGTGAAGACAAAATGGTGGTCGAATAATTTGTTCCATGACTGTGATATATATATATATATATATATATATATATATATATATATATATATATATATATATATATATATATATATATATATATATATATATATATATATCATATATATTAGGGGTGCACAACAACTATCGGGCCGATAACAAGAAATTATGACGTCATCCCGATAAGTTCGATATAACGACAAATAGCCCCGATAACATATATATTTCTGTCAACACATAAAAAAAAAAAATAGAAAAGGCTGAAAGAACGACTAGCAAACGAGGGAACGTGGGAATTTACGTTACATCTTGAATGCAGCCTGCAGCACAGCGCTGATCACAACAAACATGGCGGCGTGGAATTTGGTTAAAGTTTCAGAAGAAGATAGTTTGGTGGTTATTTGTGACGAATCCTCCGAGTGAATTCTACGAGGAGGGAAGCACAAGCTTTAATACGTAAAACCTGATCAGCCACCTACAACATAACAATCACTTCCATGGAGTTTTGAAATCGTGCTAATGTGAGCTAACAGAAGCTAATGCTAACATGCACAAGCCAGCAGGAGTCTCTCCTCTCCCTCATTCCTCTCATCTAAAGCTTCCATGAGATTAAAAAATAAAAACTACTGAACCTCATTTACTTTAATTAAAGGTATTAATTTAAATGGAACCACAAGTCAAAATTCTTTAAATGTTAATCTTTTTCAGTTTGTAATTCTGATGCATGTATTTCCATCAGTTCAAGGAGCCTTTATTTTTTATATCCGTCAGTAATGAACCTTATTTAAATTAATGTGAGATATCAAATAGGTTTGTTTGATAGCTTTAGGAAAACCAATAGTTTTTCATTGGAAAAGATTAATATCTGTTCATATAAAAAGTCAAAACTATTTTTGATTATGTTCATAGTATTGATGTAATGATCTTAGGTATAAGTGTGTGTTATCGGTATCGGCCGTTAGGAGCTGAAAGTTATCGGTTATCGGTATCGGTTTTAAAAAAACAGTTATCGTGCATCCCTAATATATATATATATATATATATATATATATATATATATATATATATATATATATATATATATATATATATATATATACATATAGGATACTGTACCTGTTTGATCTCCTTTATAGCAACCATTTTGGAATAAATGGTGGCTATATTGAATGTCATTTCCAACCCATAGCAGTGATTTTGAGTCCGACTGCAAACTGTGTGAAACAAATGTACCTAATAAACTACTTTACTGTTGTTTTCATAACATGTAAGCCTACTATGATTTTTTTTCTAAAGCAAGAGACAATTAAATTGTTAATTATAATTCTTTCAAGTTTTTATTTGAATGAAATGTCATAATTTTAATCTAATCATGTAACTGTTGGGTGTGGGTCAATTCTTTGCCCTTCATCTGAATTTAATTTCTGAATTTATTTGTCATATCAGAGGCTTTATTTGATAGCAGAGGCTTAGCGCTACACAGTCTGATTAAAAAAAAAAAAAAAAACAACAATAAAAACAAAACAAAAACCATGTACATCAATAGGACCTCCTTGTTTTCCGCACAATGAGTCTCAACTTGCTGAATCCTACAAGCCTTTAGTGGCACAAGTCAAAAGCTTCTCATTGGTATTGAGTTTGTCTGGTTGAAATGCCGCTGCCCAGACACCCATGGTGCCAAAGAGGCAGCTGAACGGGCCAGGCCACCCATGGAGCTGCCCCCTGCCACACACACACACACACACACACACCCACACACACACACACACACACAGGCATTCCCTGGATACAGTGCCATGTTGTCTGTGGAGTGTGCCACCCTGCACTGATCCTGGCAGAGCAGGTCTCTAGCTTGGCTGTCAGCTTTGGACTTTGGATGGTAACCCAGACAAACACGTATGCGCACGGTCGTACACAAACACACACAGAATTCCTCGCTTCCACGCCAGAACAGCAGTGCGCTCACTCCTGATTGTCAGGCCACTTCCTCTTTCTCTCTCTCATCCCTCGTGTTCACTCGTCTTGCTGGCTTTTGCATTTCATTAAGGACGGTAAACAGAAATATGTTAATCAGTGAACTTTGAATGTTTTTAATGGACAGAAATCATTAATAGATTAATTGTTTCCTTATTTCTAGGTAAAGGGTACTTGGATGTCGACGGTTATTAAACATTTAGTTTAGACAGCTCAAACGTTCGGGTGTGCCTCGTCAAAACATTTCTGTTTCTGTGACTGTCTAGTAGTAAATGTAGTAAAAAGTTTATTTCAGGGATTAAAGTTTCTGTCAGGTGGTTGAAAGATCTTAAAGATCAATGCAGATCTGATGAAAAAATAAAAAGAAGAAAGTCATTTAGACTTAGCGTTTAGCGTTAGCATTTAGCGGTTGTTGTTATGTTGTTATAAATAACTATGTAATAGAATATTTAGCTTATTGGATAGAAAATTAAAACACTTTGGGGAGCCTGAAATGAAAAATAGTTCTTTCTTGGACCTT
Source organism: Hirundichthys speculiger (assembly GCA_018398805.1). Taxonomy (NCBI): domain Eukaryota; kingdom Metazoa; phylum Chordata; class Actinopteri; order Beloniformes; family Exocoetidae; genus Hirundichthys; species Hirundichthys speculiger. The sequence goes on from JAGFBZ010000600.1 coordinate 569,729, forward strand.
GCATGAGCCGCTGTGTGATCTGTGTTTTCCCATTTAACCGCCTCCCAGTTGGATGTACAGGAACGGCTCGATGTAAGGTTGCTGGTTTTAATGGTTGCTGGCAGTAAAACAACACATACAAACACTGACGAAGACAATAAGCACACGAAGCCTTCTGTTAGGTTTACAGAAAGTCTGGAGTCACATAAAGGGTAAATGGTAGTAAAGTCACTGATCCTGTCTTGTTCCAGTCGCGGTTTGTTTCTGCTCAGTGCTGATTGGTGAATTCTCCGTCTTAATAGTTCAGAGGAGCTGTGTGTGATATGCGGTGATGTGGAAATACTGATTTTGCTCGCTGGTTAGTGGAATTGACTGAAAACAGTGAATGTAATATAACAATGATGGTGGAGCTACTGCGAGCAAACAACCCAGAACATCAGGCTGTTCATTTCTGTTAGCTTTATTTCAGGCCAGAGAGAACGTTCATCAAAGTCAAAGGCCATCACTTTATATTTTCATGTATTTTACACAGAAAAATAAAACACACATTTGTTGTTTTTGCTCTATCTGTGTACCTTGGCAAAGTTAGATGTGGATAATGACAAACAGGTTCATAATAATGATGATGTTAATGCAATAAAGAAGAGTTTTTAAATTACAAGATTGGACTTATAATCACATACAAAAGTCCTAGTTTTGTTATTTCCCAGTGTCTTTTAAGATATAAGCAGAAAATTCATTTAAACCAAACAAGAATGAACTTTTCATTAATATCATGTCCTACATCTGTATGGGACAGTCTCCTTAAAAGGACTGTGTAAAAAAAAACTCCTCTAGTAGGAGAAAAAAAAACCTTTAAGTGAAACAGTGGCAAGAAAAAACTCCACTTTAAGAGGAAGAAACCTTGAGCAGGACCTGGCTCATATGGAGGGACTTCCTGATGAAGACCAGCTGAATAAAGAAAGAAAAGAGGAGGGATGGAGGACAGAGAGGATGGAGGACAGAGAGAAGATGGAGGACAGAGAGAGGATGGAGGACAGAGAGGACGGAGGACAGAGAGAGGAGAGCACATACATCTTAGCAATACTATATTGGACAAAATGTATTATTAATAATTATCCATTAGCTGGTTAGCTAGTAGTTAGACCTATGGATGATGATTATTAAAAGAAGAAGCAACTGATTATTCTAGAAGGCTTGGTGGTTAGCACTGTTGCTTCACGTTAAGAAGGGTTTTCTATGTGGAGCTTCTTCTCTTCGTTCTTCCCCTTTTCCCCCGACATGCTGTTCCATCTCCAACATCCTTCTACCAAATTAACTCCGTACCGTTCCTCTTTATGTGTCCGAACCATCTCCGTCTAGTCTGTTTAACTTGATGTCCATGATGTCTAAACCTGGCTGACATGCTCCTCCTTAATTATAATATCATTTATACCACAGAGCTGGTAGTTTTTGTGTCTTTACACCCTCCCCCTTTCTTTTTATACTTAATTTTTCTGTATATGTTTGTAGGCCTGAGTTTTCAGAGCTACATGCTAACCTGCAGTTCCTCCACCTGTCTGTATAAATGTCTCTGGGATATTAACTAACATGCTGACCTGGAGTCAGCCATCTGATTGACCAAGTGAGCTACCTGGCAACCCAGGCATAATACCTTTAAAAGATTATGCTCTTTTGGGTCATAATTCACAGCTAAAAAATCAAGTTCACCAAACTACTGAGAAGAAAAATGATGACTGTTGTTGCTCCTTATTTATGCAACAATATAAGATCAGCTCCATCTTTAGGACTTTAAAATCATTATTGAAGATGTATCTTCTCTCTTTTTTTTTTTTATTCCAACAGTTTAATTATTTTAGTTTTTATGGTTTCATTGCATTCAAATCCAATATGATTTGATATTATTTTATGATATATCATGTATTTTAGAACAGTGGTTCTCAACTGGTGGGTCACGACCCAAAAGTGGGTCGCAGACCTGTTTTCAGTGGGTCATGGGCCTTTGTCCGGGAAAGGAAATGCTAAAAAAAAAAAAAAATGCATGTCATTCATACTCCTTAACAGTAGATGGCGATAATTCCCTGTAATGCGAGTTGACACCCGCCAGTTTACACCATAGAAAAAGACCTGCAAAGTTTGTTTCCATATGTTGAGCAGGTGAAACGCAGATACAACCAAGAATATATGAGATATGGATTTTTTTATCTTGAAGACAAAGGTCAGTGAGTGGTTATTCAGCTAAAACTATATATTTAAGTTCTTTTTAAAACTACTGCTCAGTGGTTGTGCATAAAAGCACTGTTGAGTCTTAAAAATGTCTGTTACTGAAATGTTCTCATTGTTATGTCAGCTTTATGATTAATGCTTAAATAAGTGACTGGATAGTTTTAATAGGAAATTGTTATATATTCAGGAAGTTAATACTCAGCAAATGCTACATATTTGAGTTATTTTTGAAACTACAGCTCAGAGGTTGCACTTTTTTATTTCATGTTTGTACATGTTGAGTCTGTTAAAAAAAGGCTGAAGTTACTGAAGTGAAGTGTTAATTAAATTTTACTGGATTTAATTAAAAACCTGCTAATTGAGCATCAAAGGGAATATTACCCACTTGAAGTCATTTTGGTTATGCCATTTTGTTTTTTGCCATTTTGGTTCACCAATAAACTTATTTTTTTGTGTTGGCATTCGGTGATATTCTATTCTACTATCTCAAATTCAAACTGCACGATCTTTTCATTCAATAAATTTGATGGTGGGTCCTGAAGCCAGACCAGTTGAGAATCACTGTTTTAGAACATATAATGGCTTTCCCATATTTTTTTATTTTGCTCTGTGAAGCACTTTATCTTAAATGTGGTATTTACCGTAAATAAAGCTGATTTGACTTGACACCACATCACTCAAAAGACCAAACAAAAAACAACAAAAATAAATAAAAGATAAATTTGTGTATGTGTAATAAAATTGTCCCTGATGTCATATTTAATCATTCACCCCGTGCACAGCGGTCATGGAGGCGAAGTCTAATCACTCTCAGGAGTGATTTTAAGTCAGTGCATCCAGCAGTTGTGAAGCATGAGGTGTAATGCTCATTGTGACCTCTTGGAGCTGCTAGCACAGCCTTAAATATGTTCTGACAAAACAGTGGGAGGGATAAGTTGGGACACTGGACACATTTTTAATTTCTCAGGGGAATAACTCTGTGAATGTAAAGGTTTTACTCACTTGGTAAATACCACTGAGTGATATGGAACTTTTTAATGGGCTTTGGTTTGCTTCAGAATGCATAAGAATGATGGAAAACGTAAATGAAAACATGTATATGCCCAATTTTGGTATATATCTAGCAAAAAAAAATGAAAAGTAAAAAAGCCCCACTGTTGGTGTGCGGCTTCATTTGCTGTCTGGATTCAGTATTTATGTGCAGTTGTCTCTTTATGCCGTCCTTTCAGGTCACCAAGACGCCGTGCCACTGCAACCACCCACTCGCCCGCCTGCAGGACGGTACAGTAGAAGGGCGACAGAAGGAGATGTGAGGCGATAGCCCTCTTTTTTTAGGGCAGAAAAAGACCCCAATTGTGTCTGAGCGCCCTCCTCTCCCTCGCCTCGCCTCGCCTTGCATGCCTCTGGAAGTGCAAAGAAAAGAGAGAAAGAGATTTAGAGAAAGGGAGAGGGAAGGAGGGAAGGCTGGTTCGCTGTGCAGCTGCTCCTGCGGAGGCCTTTGGATTACATCAGAGTGGCAGAGAAGAAAGGAATGAGAGAAGAGAGAGAGAGGAGAGGGGCACCCAGAGGAGAGGGGGCACCCGCAGGAGGGTGTGAGGCACACTCCACAAATCAGACCTCTTTTTTTTCTTCCATGCTCTCTATTCCCCCTCTCTCTCTGTATCTCTATCAAGGGTTGTTCTGGCGTGGCCTCCACAGAGCCATCATTGTCACCAGACTGAGGAGCACACATTCACAGAAGGTTACTCTCTCTGCTGTTGTTACTTATTGTAACTGAATATACATCCTGGTTTACTTTCCTTCTTTAAATAAGTACACGGAAAGCCACAAGAACTGTGTAAAAAAAAAAAAATTCTTCAGCCAACAGATGAGCATGTTGCTACTGCTGGGTCGCTCTGTTCTCCACCTGACAACACATTTTCCTCCCCTTTATTCAAAGCTGCCTGTTAACGCGACGTTTAAAGCGGTACGAAGCTGCGGACCGTCGTGACAGGGTTGGAAATGAAACAGAAAAAACATGAATGGAAGGCAGTAATGGTGTTAATAACACACTGTTTTCAGTCTCAGACACAGTACTGTCAATTCTGATTAATAAAAGTGAGGAGGGCAAAATGAGTTTCTACTTTTCACCTCTCCGCTCCATTTCTAACACTGACACCGTTGGTAGGCTCAAATACCGGCGTTGGGTTATTACACATCATTCACGTTTGTTGTTGCACATGAAAGGTGCTCATGTTAAAGGTGTCGTGAGGAGTTGAAGCTGTGCTGTCATGTTATTTCAAATCTATTCTATGCTATTTAGTCAAGATGAAAGACAACTAGGTTCTCAGTATTGATGACATGCTTTTCATCGGCTGATTTGTAGGGGTGATCGATAACTATCGGGCCGATAACAGGAAATTATGACGTCATCCCGATAACTCCGATATCACGACGAATAGCCCCGATAACATATATATTTCTGTCAACACAGCAGTGCCTCGCTCCCTCTGAGCCTTGAATGACCGGCAGTGAATGTTATGTTCAAGTGACGTCGGCATAATCAGAAAAACGATTACTCAATCAGGAAAATCAAGAATACCCCCCTCATACCAGAAAACAACTCGTTAACTTGGTCATAATTTTAGTAGTTGCTGACTTGAATTGATATTCGCAGTATTTTCCCACATGTTACACATAAAAAAAGAAAAAAATACAAAAGAACGACTAACAAAAGAGGGAACGTCTGAATTCACGTTACACCTTGAATGCAGCCTGCAGCACAGCGCTGATCACAACAAACATGGCGGCGTGGAACTTTGTTAAAGTTTCAGAAGAAGATAGTTTGGTGGTTATTTGTGACGAATCCTCCGAGTGAATTCTACGAGGAGGGAAGCACAAGCTTTAATACGTAAAACCTGATCAGCCACCTACAACATAATCACTTCCATGGAGTTTTGAAATCGTGCTAATTTGAGCTAACGGAAGCTAATGCTAACATGTGCAAGCCAGCAGCAGTCTCTCCTCTCCTCCCTCATTCCTCTCATCTAAAGCTTCCATGAGATTAAAAAATAAAAACTACTGAACCTCATTTACTTTAATTAAAGGTATTAATTTAAATGGAAATGGAACCACAAGCCAAAATCCTTTAAATGTTAATCTTTTCAGTTTGTAATTCTGATGCATGTATTTCCATCAGTTCAAGGAGCCTTTATTTTTTATATCAGTCAGTAATGAACCTTATTTAAGTTAATGTGAGATATCAAATAGGTTTGTTTGATAGCTTTAAGAAAATGTTTGAGAGGCTTGCCAATAGTTTTTTATTGGAAAAAATAAATATCTGTTCATTTAAAGAGTCAAAACTATTTTTGATTTTGTTCATAGTATTGATGTAATGATCTTAGGTATATGTGTGTGTTATCGGTATCGGTATCGGCCTTTAGGAGCTGAAAGTTATTGGTTATCGGTATCGGTTATAAAAAAAGTTATTGTACATCCCTACTGATTTGTATTTTTCTGGGGTCGTAATTAGTCTCTGTATGATTTTTCTGCTTTTTTTCTGCATTTGAAATTGTCACATCTGCCAGGTTGTGACATGCTGATCATTCAACACAACGGCAGCCCAGTGTCTATATTTTCAATCGCCACAAAATATTTGAAAAATAAAAAAAATGCATCTTCCATCTGACCTGTCCTGATGATACTGCAACTAAGACACGGCATTGATGGAGAGATAGTGACATGGCAGCTGTTTCGGTTTTAAACTCAGTATTTAAGTAAATATCGTCATAAAGAGCAACGAGCATCAATAAAAAAAGCAGTAATCTAAATCCATCTAAATGCCCATCTGATTATATTTTGCTACCTTAAATATGCTTTATGACTTTAGTCATGATGCTGTTTTACTACCAAATGCTGGATCCCTTTTCTTTAAAGAAGACTCCTTTTGCATGGATTTTACAAAAATATTGTTACATTTTTACAAAGTTCATCAGCACGTCAGGCATTTACTGACATTTCCTTAAAAGCTGACTGTTGAGGGTACTTTTTAACAGTATTTTTAGAGTAAAATGCTAGTTTCATAGAGTTTAATCTAATGAAAAATGTATCTTTTCATAGTGACACTCTTGGACTCAATTGGCTTCATCCTGTCAGAAGGATTTTGGAGGCATCTGTTGGTCATTTGTGGCATGTTTTTTTTTTTTTTTTTTTTTTTTTTTTTTTTTTATAAAGAATTGAGCCGGTAAAGATTATACACAATTTCAACTCTGGTCAGTTTTCAGGGGACCTTTTTAAATAGGATTATGTCCCAAGAGTACGGAGCTCCATTTGGATCATTATTCAATGAATAAATGAGTCTGTTATTATGAAACACAGGCGTTTATTATTATGAAATATTTCCTATTATTATAAAATGCATGTTTATTATGAAATATTTCCCATTATTATGATAATGGTTTCGTTTTTCATAAGAATGAGCTTTTACATAATAATGGATTTGTTTTTCATAAGAATGATTTGTGTGTCAATCACAGCAGAGAGGGCGGAGCCATTTATGTGATTGGCTGCTCTTTCATTCAGGCATAAGCAACAGAACAGTGAATCGTCAAATCGGGTCAAAATAGTATCGCCTGATAAATTATCATTTTCGATATTGTCTGCTAACCTGGTCAAGGTTTCCTGTAGCTCAGTCCAAGCTGCCATAGCTACAATCGGACTAGGAGCGAACCTTGATGACGCCACGGCCCGCTGCTAACGGGACCTCACGGCCAAAACTAGTCGATGTCAGAGCGTAGAATGGAGAAGGATCAGCCAATGAGCGTGCAGGTCAACCACTGGTCCCGCCCACTGGCAAAATGTCATAATTATGTAAAAGCTCATTCTTATGAAAAACAAAGCAATTATATAAAAACTCATTCTTAAATAAAAAAGCTATTCTGAAATAAACTATTATGCATTAAACTAAGATTAAATAATAATAAAATATATTTTATAATAATTACATTTTTTCATAATAATGGGAAATCTTTCATAATAATACACATATTTCATAATAATGGGAAATATATCATAATAATAAACATGTATTTCATAATAATGGGAAACATTTCATAATAATGGATACGTATTTCATAATAATAAACGCCTGTATTTCATAATAATAGACTCATTTATTCAATTGAATTATGACCCAAACGGGGCTCCATACAAGAGTAGCTGATAAAAGGCAGACAGGCTTGTGAGCCCAAATTTCTTCATCATTTCTTCCTCAGTGTTGGTGGTAGTCATGAATCTGGAATTCAAAGCTGTTGTTGGATGTTCTCGACTGTGAAACATCCAATGTGACACAAATGGGGTGCAAAGAGCAAAAGAGCAGACTTCCTGTCTGATTAGCATCGTCAAATTTCCATTATGAGGAAGCTTGTAACGCTCATAAGTCCCAAAGCTGTGACCTATTTGAACAAATGTTTCATGTTTAAAGATTAATTTAGTCAAATCTGTTTTTATCTCCAGTTAAAAACCAGAAGGTTGTTGTGGGAACCCAGTGAAAGAAAATTGCCAGGTATTTAGACATTGTTGTTGAGCCTCCATCATCTATACCTGCTTATTCCTGTTTAGGGTCACAGGTGTCTGCTGGAGCCTGGACGGGTCACCAGTCCATGACAGAACCACATAAAGACAAGGAGCCACACACCCTCACTCCTCTGGTCCAGTTAGAACCACCAGTTAACCTGAACATAGTCGTGTCTGGACGGTGCGGGAGGAAGTCAGAGTAGCCTGAGGGTTGCTCCAGGAGCCTGAAAGGCCTCAGCTGGGATTTCACTCCAGAAACCTGTTCAAATCCAGTTGGTTGGACCGCAAAGCTGCGCAGAAATGATGAGCAGTGATATATATATTTAATTTTCATAGCATTATTTCTGAAACAAAACAAAACAAAAACCCTGACTTTATATATTTTTGGTTAATAAGAGACTTTCCATGGTAGAATCGTGTTTTCCAAAGCTGAGAGTAAAGCATGATCATTGTCTCAATGTTACTCAGTGTATCATTAATATAACGGTTATTAGGAAGCTGGATAAGATGCTATGTGAATTTAATCGGGGAAACAAGTAGGGGTGCACGATAACTATCGGGCCGATAACAGGAAATTATGACGTCATCCAGATAACTCTGATATCACGATGAATAGCCCCGATAACATATATATTTCTGTCAACACGGCAGTGCCTCGCTCCCTCTGAGTCTTGAATGACTGACAGTTAATGTTATGTTCAAGTGACGTCGGCATAATCAGAAAAACGATTACTCAATAAGGAAAATCAAGAATACCCCCTCATGCCAGAAAACAACTCATTAACTCGGTCATAATTTTAGTAGTTGCTACTTGAATTGATATTCGCAGTATTTTCCCTCATGTTACACATAAAAAAGAAAAAAAATAGAAAAGGCTGAAATAACGACTAGCGAACGAGGGAACGTCGGAATTTACGTTACACCTTGAATGCACCATGCATTGTGCTGATCACAACAAACATGGCGGCGTGGAACTTCGTTAAAGTTTCAGAAGAAGATAGTTTGGTGGTTATTTGTGACGAATCCTCCGAGTGAATTCTACGAGGAGGGAAGCACAAGCTTTAATACATAAAACCTGATCAGCCACCTACAACATAACAATCGCTTCCATGGAGTTTTGAAATCGCGCTAATGTGAGCTAACGGAAGCTAATGCTAACATGCGCAAGCCAGCAGCAGTCTCTCCTCTCCCTCATTCCTCTCATCTAAAGCTTCCATGAGATTAAAAAATAAAAACTACTGAACTTCATTTACTTTAATTAAAGGTATTAATTTAAATGGAACCACAAGCCAAAATCCTTTAAATATTAATCTTTTTCAGTTAGTAATTCTGATGCATGTATTTCCATCAGTTCAAGGAGCCATTATTTTTTATATCAGTCAGTAATGAACCTTATTTAAGTTAATGTGAGATATCAAATAGGTTTGTTTGATAGCTTTATGAAAATGTTTAAGAGGCTTGACAATAGTTTTTCATTGGAAAAAATAAATATCTGTTAATTTAAAAAGTCAAAACTATTTTTGATTTTGTTCATAGTATTGATGTAATGATCTTAGGTATATGTGTGTGTTATCGGTTATCGGTATCGGTTTTAAAAGCAGTTATTGTGCATCCCTAGAAACAAGTATTATTATTATTAAAATAAATTAATAAAAACTTTCATAATCTACTTTCGTTGCACATATAGCAAATATTTACATGACATTCACTAAAGAGTTTCTCCAGCTTACAGCAGGACTGCAAACTAAAATGACACAGTTTGGCTCAACTTGAGTCTAAGTGTTTATTGCACAGTTTTCTTCTTGATTTCCTTTTCCACTGCAGACGGCGCGTTCTCAGTGCAGCATGGCTCCAGGTAGCTGCATTTAACAGTGCAAGACACAGATCACAACATCTTTTCAAATAAGAAGTGTACTCAATAAAGCACACTCCTTATTGTCTATTTATTCATGGCTGGGAACTCATATTCTGCACCCACAGACATGTCGAATTCAAGGCGTAGTAGGGCATGTGTAGGTATGCCTGAAACATCGTCTTCATGTTTTAGTGTTTAACCTATACTAAAAAACTGGATTAACCCACCTAATAATAACTGTACCATGAAGTGGAAAAGAGACTTGTTTAGTTTTCTCTTTTGTACACCACATTTCCTCTCAAGGACTAAGTTCACACAGATAACATATTACATTTTACATCTGCAAGCCTTTAAAAATGTCTCATTGCCATTCAAAAAACAAAAAACCAAAAAAAAAAAAAAAGCTTTTTGTGTTGGCCTACCAGGTATGGACAGAGAGATGTGTCTGGAATGTGCCGGACAGATGTCACCATAAAGGCCTGCGCTGGGAGGAGGAGGTGAGAACGGAGGGGGAGGAGATATAAGAGGGAGCAGTGAATTGCCTGAGCTCTTTGAAAGTGAATTTCCTTCCCTGCAGCTAGAGATTAGCAGGCACTTCAATGCTAATGGCTGCTACAAATGGCCGTAGATAAAACCTGGAGGACAGAGGAAGGAAGAGAAGAGGCTGGGTAAAAACAGTTCTGCCGTTATTGTTATATAGACCCTACAGTAACGCCAATAAGCCTCTCAGACATTCACTTATTTCTTTTAAACTAGGAGCAGCTGAACGTGTCTGAATTAGCACCTTGGTAACTTTTACTACTCTGTATTCATTCCTAAATACTGTATCAAAACAAAACTGATTGGCCTTTCAGCTCAGCGCCCTCAGTACGCTGCATATCTCCGTCATCCATGTTCACTTGTCGTGTGTGCTCGAGTGAAAACGCTGGACATGACCTTTGTTAATAATGGGTTGCATTCAGGCACATCTGGGGATATGCAGATTATTAAACGCGAGCTTTGGCTGCACAACAGCTCACATCAATGACAGCAAAGTCAGCGGCGCTCGCTGCTTCATCTCCGTGTCAAATAGGCTCGGAAAAATCAGGGGAGGTTACAGATGAGGAGGGAATCATGTAGCAAACTGGTGCAAAAACGTCATTGTTTTCAAACGCTTGTGTTTTTGTTCATTCGCATTATATCGCAACAGCTGTGTTTACCAGCTGAAATTAGATCATTGTTTTCCTGTTTTTGGGGTCAAATGTGACAGTGGTGTGGATCAATCAATCAATCCATCAATCTTTATTTGTAAAGCGCTTTTCATGCAAGAACATGCAACACAAAGTGCTATACAGAATTAAAAACAAATTAAAAACAAATTATCACAATAAAACCCCTTCCCTCCCACCCTCCATACTAGACACACACACAATCACACCCAGTAGGGCGACATGGCACTGAGGATCAAGGAAACAGCACCTTTGGGTCTGTCCACTGGGAGGAGCTGCAGGCCTTATCAGGGTGACCAGCACCCGGGCCCCCCGACTCTAACTGACAGTCGGACCCCCAGATCAGAAGGAGGGACCCCCAGCCAGCCAGGCCAGAGGGACCCAAGGACAGCACCCCCAGTCACCTGACACAGCTCCCAGTGTGGAGGACCCCCTGAGGAAACACTGGAGTTAAAAGATAACGACTAAAAGCATAAAAAAGCAAGTTAAAAGCAGCAACATAAAACAGGATAGCACCAGATAAAAACGTAAGAAGAGTTTAAAATATTAATTAAAAGCCTGATTTAAAAGGTGTGTCTTTAATCTTCCTTTAAAAACATCAACAGTCTCTGCAGTCCTGAGGCCCTCCAGGCTGGTCCACAGGTGGGGGCCACAGTGGCTAAATGCAGCCTCACCGTGGGTTTTTGTTCTAGGTTCTGGTTAAAAGGCCAGTGCCGGAGGACCGCAGGGTCCGCGAGGGTTGATATGGTAAAAGCAGGTCAGATGAGTAAGAGGGACATTTAAAAACCAGTAAGAGAATCTTAAAATCGATCCTGAAGCGGACGGGGAGCCAATGCAGCGACTTTAAAACCGGCGTAATGTGTTCCCGCCCTCTGGTCCTTGTCAGCACGCGGCTGAGTTCTGTAATAATTGGAGATTTAAAATACTCTTTTTGGGAAGACCAGAGAGCAGGGCATTACAGTAATCCAGGCGACATGAAATAAAAGCATTAGCATTAGCACTTCCGTACTGGCCTGAGAGAGAACAGGCGGACTCATGCTATGTTCTTAAGGTGATAAAAACCTATTTTTGCTATATTTTTGATATGTGGGATAAAATTTAGCTCAGAGTCAAAAATCACGCCCAAATTCTTTACTGATTGGATCGGTTTAAGATCCTTTAGTTTTGGTAAAAGTTTCTCTCTCTGGCCTTCAGGACCTATAACTAAAACCTCAGTTTTGTCCTGTTGAGCTGTAGGAAATTCTCTGCCATCCATGACCTGATGTCTACAATGCAGTTAAAAAGGACATGAATTGGTCCTGTGTCATCAGGAGACACGGCGACGTCCAGCTGTGTATCATCTGCATAACTGTGGAAGCTGATGCCAGTAGACGCAGCAACAGACTGTTTCATGTTTCAAAATGACAGTGTTTTAATGGGAAAGTCCTGACAGCAATGTGACCTGCTGATGTTTTAGTACGACTGTGTTTTAACTAGGGATGGGCATAATTAATCGATTAATCCATGATTGATCATTAAGAATTTGGTCGAAGACATTCATGTTCGTTGATGAACCGAATGTTTTTTTTAAACAATCCAAATGTAGGTTATCAGTGCACGTCCTTAATCAATGCGATGCATTTTGCTGTGCCACCGATAGAAATTCGGCAGCAGGGGGCAACATTTCACCATCACCCTACCCTGGCTGGACTCAGTTGTTACATGCGAGCTTCTGTAGGTCATCGCCTAATCATGAAGCGGTCGTGGTGAAGTGTGGCGTGGGACTATTTTCGTTTAGAAAATGACCAAGTGTACTGCAATCACTGCAATGCAAATTACAAATACAATTAATCGACAACGACAATGATGTATCACTTGAACAACGCGCATCCAAGCCTTGTAAAGGACGGTGGAGGCGGTTCATTATCAGCCTAGCTTAGCCTAGCCTAGCCTAGCCTAGCCTCAACTCGGTGTTAGCACGGACCAGAAGGAGCTGCAGTGCACATCGAGCACACAACAAGCGCATCTTTTTAAGAATCTTTTAAAGAAACAAAAAAGCCCGTAATAGTGGCGCCTTGATATAAATTGTCCTTGTTAAGTAGTCTCCTCGATATCTTTTATTATCCTTGTTTTTTTTAAAGAAAAGAAACAGGAAATGTCACGTTATTCTCGACCACGAACATCTGGGCCACTGAACACATCTGGGCATGCGCGGGCCATAGCAACCAGGCCATAGCAACCAGGCCAAAGGGGAAAACAAATGTCACGCCCATATCGAGAATATTTGTGATAGTTTTCAATATAAAAATGTTAATGATTAATTGATTATTAATCATTAATTCTCCAGATGATCAAGAAATAAATCTTCACTGAATGGCCATCCCTAGTTTTAACTGTTTCAGATTAATGGTTGGGTCGTCACAAGCTTGTGAATGTGATCAATATTCAACTTTTCAGTTCAATTCCGCATTTTGTACAGCACCCCATTCACAACAGACGCCATCTGAAGGCACCGTCACAGACAGCAGGCAATGTCATTTATACTCCAATTAAGTCTAGTTTGTTGTCGTCCATTTCTGGTCCAGTTTCTTTCCAGCTGAGACCAAATTCAAAATTCAAATTCAAATTCAAATACACTTTATTAATCCTCCAAGGGGGAAATTCAGGTTTCAGTACACCAGTCTGGTGTACTAGAGGAGCTGCCGGCGTCCAGCGCTCCTTTTAATGCCCGGTCCCATGGTCCGAGTGCTAACTCCAGTTAACAGCCGTTAGAACCAGTATATCTCCATAATGATGACAAGTGAGATATCTCCAGGTCAATTCAAATTCAATTCAATTCAATTTTATTTGTATAGCATCTGTTACAATGACAATTGTCTCTAGGCGCTTTACAGAGACCCAGAGCATGACCCCCGAGCAAATATCATTAACTAAGATTATATATATAAATCCAATCAATGATAATGGCAGGTAAAAAACTCCCACGTAGGGAGAAAAAAACCTTAATGCCAAACAATGGCAAGGAAAAACTCCACTTTAAGAGGAAGAAACCTTGAGCAGGACCTGGCTCATATGGGGGGACCCTCCTGCCGAAGGCCAGCCGGGTAGAGAAAGAAAAGAGGGGAGACAGGACAGAGAGAGGATGTAGGACAGAGAGAAGATGGAGGACAGAAAGAGGAGAGCACACAAATGACTAAATACAATGGCCATATAAACATAAAACAGATGGAGGCAGCAGCACTGGGATGAGATGGCCAGAGGACCAGGTCGCCGATCACCACGTCAGTCGGCACCCAAACACAAGTGGAGGTGAACCCCGGATGGACAGAGGATGGAACTGCAAGTCAGCATGAAACCCAGGACACTCTGGCCTGCAAATACACAGAAAGAAAAAGGAGGCAAAACCAGCACAACAAACCAGAGGAAAGCAAAGAATATGGGGCACAGTTTCAGTAACAAGGTGCTCTCAAATAATTATGAGCTGGAGGAGGAGGAAGGGAGGAGGAAAGGGAAGACAAAGGAGAAAAAGCAGTGGAGACACCACTCAGCAGATCATGTTGGTGTCCCCCTGTAGCGTAGGCCTATAGCAGCATAGCTATGACGAAGCTGTGATTAAGACGAGCTA